>CM029537.1:10898677-11323677 GCA_017141395.1 Laodelphax striatellus | reverse complement strand
AAAAATTGATCTGTGTACATTGGTGCATTGCTATATTAGCATTTTATCCGGTTGTTTATTTATGAGAATTCCAATCACTTGAAATTCATTATAAATGATCAGCTGGAGTTTCTGCTTCTTTGCAACAATTTTTTACCGTGTGCGCCTTGGCCTTTTTTGAACATGGGCAAATTCTATTTGACCAAGGTTGGTGAAACCCGGCATATGACTATCAAATGTTTTATAAAAGATCTTAGACAAACATATGCCAAGTTTCTCAGTCGTTCAATAAACAGTTTATGGATCCAATAGCAGTATTGAATCAATAATCATGTGTTTTCATATTTAAAAAAACAATTATTGATTCAATAGTTAATTGAACAAATGAGAAACCGGGCATATATGTTTGTCAAATATCTTCTATAAAATATTTGATAGTCTAATATGGGCCTAAGTACCAGTCTAGTGTTGATTTAATAGTGCTATTAGATCCATAAACTGTCTATTGAGACACTGAAAAACCGGGCATAAGTGTTCTTGAATGCACTGAGTTTAGTTTGTTGAATCCATAGAGCTTAGAAGCTAAAAGTGGTACAGTGACTATCATAGGCGTAGCGTGGGCCATGAATTTAGGGGGGGGGGGCACAAATGAAATTGAGGGTGATATGAGTCAGGAAGTATACTACAAAAAGGTACTTTTATATAATAAAATGCGCAGTCATTTTGTGTAGACCTTAAAAGAAGCAATAGAGTATAAACAGATATTTTTATTTTATTTATCAGATCTCAACATTTTTTTACAAAACGTTGGGGGGGGCACGACTATGAATCACCTGTACAAGGTACCTTGTATGATAGTCATCTGTACAAGGTAGGATTTCATTGATATGACTGAGCTGCTATCAGCTGCAGATAGTCAAAATAGCAACTATTCAAAACTAAGAATTTTCGGAATTTAAGAAGTGAGCGGCGCTTTGCGCTGCACGGGGTGAACTCGTATTGGTTTATTTACCTTTCTAACAGCTATAGTTTCGTACACAGCCCATATATTCTCCAGTACCAGCTGAACGAAAAGTGGTTTCTTAGCCTTTTCCTGGGCTCCTTTCATTATACGCTTTGTTTTCGAATTCAGGTAATAATCGCCCCACAGAGTTCGTCTCAAAACTTCCTCTCTTACTCCCAACTTATCGGCGTACAGTTTGGCAAAGTCCTCCACTCTGTAAAACATAATAAAGGCAGCACAGGAAGGATAAATATACAAAATAGCTTCTATATAATCACTATCACACCATCTTTAAAAAAAATTCTATTATTTTTTATGTTTATACCTATGATGATTATCAATTTGTTTATTTTATCCTTTCATTAAGGAAATAATAAAATAATAAGTGTGATTGTGGCAATATTCAGACAATAGGACATCTGTTGCTTTGCCCACAAAATAATTTTACATGTACTTTTGACGATGTGCTGTTAGCAAATGATAACGCGCAGAGACTTGTTTTAAAATATAAAATATAATAATAAAAAAAAAAGAGTTTTGCTTGGACACGATAATTATGATAATGATGATGATGATGATGATCCTTTCATTCTTCCTCTTTTTATAATATTTCAATGTTGAATTGTTTCAATTTTCAATTAGTAGCCTAGTTTGAATTGAAAGTTTTAAAAATAATAGCCTCCTATTATTATAATATCATAATTTTTTTAATTCTTATCTTTTTCTATTTTCTTTTCATTTCAACTCTCCACTAGAAGACCTGTGCTGCTCCACAGCATTACCTTATACAGGGTGTTTCAGAACTCCCTAACAATATTCTAGGGCATTGTTCCTGGGTAAAAACCATATTTAAATTGTTTGGAAGTCCTTAGTTTGTCCTACACAGCTGCTATTTTGTTTTTTTCACTTATTATTTTTCCTCTCAATAATGGTAAACCATATGGAATTGAAACTTTGCACCAACATTTATGACAACTATAGCAGGATCATTTTAACTTGTCAGAAAACAGCTGTTTCGGTAATAAGTAAACAGTGATTTTGACACAATAATCAAAAGGCTTAAAAGTCTTAAAGACGCTCGACCGGTTCTGGCCAAGTGCCAAGAAATTTTGGCCCATCTATAATAGAGGTTGTGCAAGGGGCCCTGGTAATTAAGGGTCAAATAAATAAGAATAATGATGACATAATTAATAATTTCGATGGGAAATCAACTGACCGGAAGCCCCAACCGTCCATAGCACTGGCGAACACCACATTGCCCCTATCCGGCTGAAAGTAGACTTCAGAGTCATCCGCCTCCTCCAATCCGTCTCCCCAATCGTACACGGCCTTCATCCCCTCCTCCTCTTTCTCCTCTCCTCCTTCTTTCTCTCTTGTTCTTCCTTTCTTCTCATCCGTTGTCTCCGTTTTACGCATCACTTCCGTTTTGAACAGTTCGCCCATTATTGCATTCACCTAGACAAAAAAACAGAATTCAAATCGAATTTGGTACCTAGATTAACTTATTAGTCGAATTTCTGTTGATGTTGTTCAATTCAATTTCAATTCAATTAATAGTTACATGCTAAACATCTGGTGATCAGACAGAGGATGAGTCAGAAAAGAGCAACCTTAAGAAGGTTCTCAATACAAATACCAAGAAATATATCTAAATATACATAAATCACATAGGAAAAAAAAATAAAATAAAAGATGTAGTCGTTGAAAGTGGGTGAAAGTGCCTAAGTCATTCCTGCAGGAATTCATCCACAGAATAGTATGCCCTTTAGCCCGAAGCAATAGCCTCTTTAATTGTACAACTTCATTAGATAAAATAGACTACTTTCCAAAGAAATCGACCAACCAAAATTAAGACAATCATATTTATACAAGCGCAATTTTATGCATTAATGAAAACAAACATAAATTTACTACTTGTAATACACCAAATCAAATCCATTCAAATTTTTCTAGTAATAATCATATTCACTAGACTTAAGCACACCTGGAAACTTTGAATCGCAAAGCAACTCATCGCTCGGAAACTCAGCGACGCAGCATGTGTTTTCAAATGATGACTAGGCGATTCCAGAATCGGAATGCTGGTTGCCGAGTGATCGAGTTGCTTGATTGCCAAGCAATCGTAGGTGAACTTGACAGATTTTACGTACAAAAAAATGAGGTTAAGTGTTATTCTAACCACATCAAACTGGAAAAGGAGGATTATTGCTTCAAAAAGTAGTATTCTATCATTTTTTGCTTACTTTAACTTATAAAATATCGAATATAAGTTATAAAACTCTAAAAATATTTACTTATTGGGAATAATGTGATTATAAAACATCGAATATAAGTTACAAACCCCTGAAAATATTATTTACTTATTGAGAATAATGTTATTGAGGAGTAGCTCATAGACCTGATCAGCGCGCTCTAGTGAGAGAGAGAGTGAACAGCCTGGGGGGATATTAACCATTGTGAGATAGGAACAAAACACGATTTTGAGATAGAATTCAATTAAATCATTAAGGTATCATCAATACTTTATTGCTATCTATTATTTAGTGGTTTCAATGAATGTATTAATTGGATTGAAGTACTTTTATCAGAATTTTCGTCATCTTGTTGCTAGACTCTTCTTGCTAGGTTAGGATTTTTGAAATTTGAACTTCCCGCTATGTGTAACCATCGGTATCGAATGTATGATAAACATTATTATTCCAGGGAAATAAACTATTTCACACAAATAATATTTAATTCAATTAAAACATTATATTTACACCTTATATTTCCCATATTTAATCTATTTACGTTCAATATTATATTTTATATCACTACATATCTCACTCTCTTTTGGAAAGGAATGCTTTTGGAAAGAGGATCAAATTAGAATCATCTATATTTCTTCTCCCTTAAAAAGACAACTGAAGTGTTGTTAAACATCGTAGCTTTGATTTTATAAGTTACTGGCATATTTTGGCTGAATATTTATCGAATACGATGGGTTTGAAAACAGGCATTTTTACATTTGATTCAACAATAACCTAACTTCAATCCCCCCAGGTTGTTCCTCTGTCTCTCACTTGAGCGCGCTAAAGTTTGTGAGCTACTTTTCAATAGTAGTCGATCGGCTGCTGGCAACTAGAGTTGCGGACGTGTGAGCATGACAAGCAACTGAAGTCGCCCGGTTCCGGTCTTCTCAAAAATCCGCAACTGTTTTACATTAATAGACGTTTAAAAAACTAATGGCAACCACTATGACCATAATATTGGGCCGATTAAGATGCGAATCGCGCTCCTAGGTGTGCATGTTTTATTTGAATTTTGAAAAAAAAATCTAATTCAAGTAGTATAAAATAAACTCAGAGTTTACGTGGCATCATATATTACGTGGCATTTTTTATGTAACAACTTAGTTGTTAGCAACTGACCTGTTCCAAGACTTGTGTAAGATGAACATAGGCATCCAGTGGCGATAATTTCATTTCCAATATGAGACGATCTATTTTATTTAGAACTAAAACTGGTTTAATGCTTTCCGACCACACTTGACGTAAGGCACCCTGGAAAATTACAAAAACAATTCAAATTGAAAATACAGTAGTATGTCTATCTATATCTATAATACTCTTGTATATTCAAAAATTTTCAAGGGTTTGGTCTTGGAGTAAAGATTTATGACTGTGACAGATAAGCAACATAACCTAGATTTAGATTGTTTTCTAAATTGGAAAAGGGACAGTTTTGGGTTCAAGCCTCTTGTAACTTAAATTAAAGTATTATTTGTACATAACTGAATGAATAAATCTCTTAAAAAACCAAACCAAACTAAAATGGAAAAACAATACACATTTTCATTGTTCATTGCACCGGTAAGGGCATTTGTGCAGAGAGCAAAAGAGAAAGATGGCGAGTGAGAACGAAAAGGAGGAGGAGGAGGAGGAGGAGGAGGAGGAGGAGGAGGAGGAGGAGGAGGAGGAGGAGGAGGAGGAGGAGGAGGAGGAGGAGGAGGAGGAGGAGGAGGAGGAGGAGGAGGAGGAGGAGGAGGAGGAGGAGGAGGAGGAGGAGGAGGAGGAGGAGGAGGAGGAGGAGGAGGAGGAGGAGGAGGAGGAGGAGGAGGAGGAGGAGGAGGAGGAGGAGGAGGAGGAGGAGGAGGAGGAGGAGGAGGAGGAGGAGGAGGAGGAGGAGGAGGAGGAGGAGGAGGAGGAGGAGGAGGAGGAGGAGGAGGAGGAGGAGGAGGAGGAGGAGGAGGAGGAGGAGGAGGAGGAGGAGGAGGAGGAGGAGGAGGAGGAGGAGGAGGAGGAGGAGGAGGAGGAGGAGGAGGAGGAGGAGGAGGAGGAGGAGGAGGAGGAGGAGGAGGAGGAGGAGGAGGAGGAGGAGGAGGAGGAGGAGGAGGAGGAGGAGGAGGAGGAGGAGGAGGAGGAGGAGGAGGAGGAGGAGGAGGAGGAGGAGGAGGAGGAGGAGGAGGAGGAGGAGGAGGAGGAGGAGGAAGAAGAAGTAACAAGAAGGAGGGAGGGACCAGTAGTACTGTAGTGTCTGAAGTTCTTGCCAAGCTTGTCAGCTATCTTCTATCTACTGTATTTGCCTGTCATATTATTACAAGTTTGTACTTGCCTCAGAATTTGGGTCTCGGCATGAAGGAGGTGGAGGATTGGAAACTATTTAATGTATTTCAATAGTCGCAGTTTTATGCGACCTGGGAAATCCTAGTAAGTAACTAACCTGAGTTTGTGGACAAACCCCTTCCACCACATCAACAAGTACCACAGCACCATCACACAGTCTCACAGCAGTTGAGACTTCCGAGGAAAAATCAACATGACCCGGGGAGTCAATCAAATCTATCAAGTATTCTGTACCACCTATAATAAAAAACAGAATAAATAAAACATAATTTAGGCTAAAGCTAGGCGTACACCGGTTAGTCAAGACAAGACAAGACGAGATTAGTCACGTTTAGTCACAGTAATTCACAGAGCTGCTTATCATGCAGCACACACCGATGCAATGACTAATTGGTGTGTGTTGCTTCATAAGCAACTATGTGAAGTACTGTGACTAATCTCGTCTTGTCTTGAGTAACCGGTGTACGCCTAGTCTAAGTGAAAACATAATACTTTATCACATAATATTTTTTACATTATGCAGGGCTTTTTTCAGCCGTAACGCCTTTCAGGTACCTCTTTGCTAGGCATATTTGAATATCATTACCCTATGGAGTTTAGACTATGCGTGGTTAAGAAAAATTTTTAAAGTTCCTGAACCTGAACCTCATTTTCTAGAAAAAGCCCTGACATTATCATATAATGTAGGTTAAAACATAATTTATGTAGGCTAATAAACCGATACAACGATGTATCCACGGACCCGATATGGTATAGTGTACACAAATAACAATTTAATTATTAATTTTTACAGTTTAAACCAGATTTAATTTCAAATGTAATATTATATTCAGAAAAATTTTCTAATATTACTTTAAAAATTTAATTACAGTTCCTGACATGAATAACATCAAAATCAGTTACAAAAAAAAGTAGCCAAGACCGAGATTCGAACCGTTTTACTCTATAAAACAAAATCAATTATAACGAATTCTATCTTTTTTTCAGATGGTAACAATTTTTCTATGTATAATGAATCCCTCACCTTTATTATAATACAGAGCAATACTGCTGCTTTTCATGGTGATACCTCTTTCCTGTTCATCCTTCCTGCTGTCCATATACCTGGAAAAAATACAAGAAAATTAAATGGTGTGAATAAACATAAACATAACTTACTGGTTACTCCTGATTCCTCAAAATTTGTTTAGACAGTCTAGGCATGTTCTTCTAATAGGCCTACTGAATTAATGCAATTTTTACAAGGGGTAACTAAGGCTTACCTAAAGTTAAATTTTTATTGAAATTAAATCTCTTAAATTGAAGTTAGGTATGAGCTGTGGGAAAAAGCATCAAAGTTGATTTTATATTTAAAACAATGTCTACATTCAAGAGACATCAATGAAAGTGGAAAAGGGTTGATTTGTTTGCGAATTCTGTTGATAGAAGACTTGAACTGTTCTATACTCCTATAACTTGCAGTAGGTAACTTAATCTATTATCATTAACTAATAACTTAATGTGAAAGTCTTTTTCATAGTCTATTATCCAGTTTACTTAACCACATTAAACTCTTATCAATAATATAATGAATAGCCTACATGACTGGTGGGCATTTGACAGAATATTCTTACCTGAGTTTTCCTGCCATTCTAGCCGAAATTATTCCATTGCTAGCTACCAAAGAGTCCGCCAGTGTGGTTTTTCCATGATCAACATGTGCCATTATACAAATATTTCTAATATTCGCAGGATTTTTTTGCAGAGCCTGCAAAGTATCTATATTAACTAGTCTCATGTTTTATCAAACTAAAAACTAGATGCAAAAAATCACAGTCACACCTCTATCACTTCAAATACTGTCAACAGGTATAACCTCAAAGATTTTGAGGTTAGTTTGAAGTAGTACGATCGTTTCTCAAAATACGTAAATTTACAGAGCACAAGAATCCAATTGAAAAACTTGATCACAGCCGAGTCTAAAGCAATTTAATTGAACTATTGATAATAAATAGATGTTGTTTTTAAACTTTGAAGGTACTGTAGTTTCAAAAATCAAGGTTAGTTACTTCTGAGGACAAACTTTACTGATCACTTTTCAATTCGTTATCAAAATAATAATATTGGTTTGATTTGATTGATGATATTCTTCACTAGAGAATTAGTTACAGGATTTAAATGTAATTATTACACGTGAATATTATCAAAAAAATATTGTAGCATGAGACTTTCCGTTGATGGATACAAACACGCGAGTTATCGATATGAGAAAATGGACTATATCGATAAACCATAATCGTTTGCTTGAACATCGATCCCTTTTTATATCGATCTCATGAAAAGCGCTAAATATAAAAATGCGTATGTTTGATTAATTTGAATATTGAAGTGAAGTGCTTCAATCTACATAGATTTAGAACTATAATTATTATAATTATACAGGCTATATTGTATTAGTTATAGAGCTATTCTTCAGCTTTAAAAATATATGTGTATTCAGGCTGCACGTTAACTATTTATAGTTGACACCAGTTCACTTGGAATAAAGTCTTGCACGGGATGCAGGCACTATCTCAACACTCATGAGAAGCATGAATTATTATAAAATAAATTTTTTCGTTACTCCTTGATGATTCAGACATGTAAATGGTATCAATCTTTCCCCTAAGACTAGCTGAATCAGAATATTGATTGTGGCCAACTAAAAAATACTCGCCATCATGAATAAATCAAGAAGGCGACCAACATTTGTAGAGATTCACAGTATTGCATGTATCATGGTGTTCAATGAAGATATAGAACTTTTATTTTCACTAAATGTTCTGCATGATGTGAGCTACAAGCTATAGCAGGATCCAAATAACTTGTCAGAAATCAGCTGTTCCAGTAATAATGGAACAGTGATTTCGACACAATAATCAAAAGGCTTGAAAGTCTTAAAGACCTTTAAAGTCTTTAAAAGACCTTTAAAGTCTTTAAAAGACCTTTTTAAAGAAGACCTTTCGAAGAATAACTTTTTAAAAGACCTTTTCAATAATCTACGAGATTCAGAATTTGTAGGTTAAGTATTTTGATATTGCTGGTCAAAACATATGTTTTCTGACAAGTTAAAAGGGACCTGCTATATATGGGATGAACTTCAGATAGAACACGAATTATCTATGAGTTATAACAGGCCTGCCCAACCTACAGCCCGCGAGCCGATTTTATGTGGCCCGCCATGTTGCCTTAAAAACAAAAACATTAACAAAACTGAAACGAAAAACATTAACATGGTGTCTTAGCTAAAACCAAAAAGGGAAATTTACATTACAGGAAGCAATAAAATGTGTTTTATGAGGGTAAAAATTACAAACTTTCCAAATATATTCTAATACTAAATATTCTAAAGCTCTCTCTGAATAATTTATAGACACATTTTCCAATATTCAATCAATTTATTAATAATCACGCTGAACAGAAAGATCAGATGTACTAACTCGAAGTAATCATGATAATTTTTTTTGAAACAATTTTTCAAGTTGATTAAATATTGTGTGAACATAAACAATAAGAAATTATTCACAAATATTGAATAAACTTGAAAACGTTTCAGCTTGAATTATTACAGATGACCTGTCAGATTAGTGTGAGATCGCCATTTCCTAAAATATAATTTTTCGAAAGAAAGACAGACTTACGGGAGAAAATCTCACGAAAGAAACGTTCATCAATTAGGCTACTGCCTTCCAGCATTGTGCTGGTCCTAAACCCAGGAGAGTGATACCCAAATCTTATAATAAAAGTTATAATTATAAACTTATTTTTAAGTTTTACCCTAACTCAAAATGACATTCGTCTGAATTTCATGGATTTGTAATAGCTAATTCTCTTGCTGTATTTAATTTTGTTTTCCAGACTGCCGACACCGTTACAGTACGAAAGACGAAAAGAAAAAATTTAAGTGTAAAATTACGCATTTTAAGACCGTTTTAAACTCTTGATTTACCAGAGTTTATAGGCAAAAATCTATGGTTTGACATGAAAATTTTTACATTAAGTATTTTCAAGCCATTAGAATATTCTTGCATTAACATATCTTATCTGATCCTTTGATCCTCTTTTAATGTTGAAAGCTGTTACAATTTAATTTCAAGTATGGAAATAGATAGATAGATAGATGACTTTATTTTTCACTTTCACATTACAAAAGTGCTGTGGGCGAAGTTGAGGCATACAAGCCCCCTCTTCCACTTAACACACAGTATTCAGACATAATAATAATAACTTTATTTACAATGTATAAAGAAAGAAAAATAAATGTAAAAGAGTAAATGTAAAATTTACATAAAAAAACATGAAACATTAAAAAATATTAATTAAAAACATTACAAAAACATTGAAAACATTTTAAACACCCACCACCTTGTCCTCCCTCTACCAATGAGGGCCCCTTCAATTATTTTGTCCACAGTTCACACCAGTCTGTTTAATTATTTGTAAGCCCCTGCGCCCACTAAGCAACTGCTATCTGATCTCAGTCAGCAACCCAGATGACTTTGACTGATAGGTTAGATTACCCGAAAAACAGCCAAATGTCATCTGGCAACATTGGGTTGCTGACTGAAATCAGATAGCAGTTGCGAAGTGGGCGCAGGGGCTAATGATGCATGACCAATGCAGTGACTGCCCAATGCTCAAAGGAAACGTTGTTAATGATGTTGTTTCTCTCAAAATAAATTAGAAAAATGAGTGAATGGGTTCATGTTTGTCTGTATGTAATCCCAAATCAAAATTCAAAAATTTGGCAAAAGTATGGCGGTGGCGGGAATATAAAATATTCTAATACAATATTATGGAGCCATTCACACCAATGACCACACTGTTATTATACAGCCTCTGTAGTGAAAACTGTGTATGAATTAGAGTGTCATAGAAATTTTCTCTCTTCCAGCTGTGAAAACGATGATCCAAACATCTACGATAAAAGCAAACTGTTGACGAAAGTTGTCCTTCACTTGGACGAAGAGAGGATGTTTTTGGATGAGAAAACATTCCCTCTATATTTTGAATTGGAGAAGACAGACGTCTACAAGTGCACTAAAGGAGCTGTGAGTAAACAATTCTGTGCCAATTTTCATAGATGGGCCAAAATTTCTTGGCACTTGACCAGAACCGGTCGAGCTTTGGCGAGGAGGGTAGCGGGGGTACTTTTTTGAGAATATTGTACTACTACACGCAACGATCAGCTGAGAGCATTATCTTATAGTTTGAATAAAACCAGTTGTCCCTTGGCCTGGTGCTCAAAAACCACTCACTATAAACGTTGTTGTCAGAAAGTCCAACAGCTGACCATTTAATTCAATGTTAGCATCATTGAATAAAATGGTCAGCTGATCGGACATCCGACTGTCTGACAAAAACGTTTCCAGTGAGTGGTTCTTGAGCACCAGGCCAAGGGACAACTAGTTTTATTCGAACTATAGGATAGATTTGAAGATTCAAAGCAGCAGGCAATGTTTTTAATGCGGTTAGTAGCATCCAGCTGCCAAGTGCCAAGAAATTTTGGCCCATCTATAATTACAGAATACGAGTATCATACTTTTAGCCTATATAAGTACAAGTATCATACTTTTACAATAGTAGAGCACTTGTTTAATTAGAATACAAGGTAGTATTCATGCTACTTGTTAAGAGGGCATTCTGCAATATCGTGTTCTAGATTTTTAGATCTTTAATCTGCTAGAATGCAGGTGCTGCAAGTAGAGTATACTATAGACAGTGTTGAGTGTTCTGACCATATATTATTCCATCGGCCCCCCCATGAATGGTTTTGCTTCATATTTTATTTAATCATCACCTTATTCATATTGATATTTTTCATATGTAAAAAAGTGTGCTCTATAATTACTCAATGAATTGGATGAGTACCTATATCTGAAATTTGATACGTAACAATTTAAAAACTTTATTTATAAGAAAAAATACAATTATGATAAGGAATGCAAATTATCAATAGAATACAAATTTGTACAACATGCATATAACAGTGCTATCCATGACAACATTATGAAGGGCACTAAACTACGTCAAAATACACCATTTTCCGTTGAAAAATCCAAAAAAATTTCCGGTGTGGGGGTTGTGGAATACCCTCCAAACCCCCTGGTGTTTTCCGCCCCCCGAAATCACCTCCTGGATCCACTACTGTTCTGAAACACCCTGTATTAGTGCTGGACTGATTGAAAACATTATTTTGGTCTTCAGGATAGTTTTCTGCGAGTGATCACTGAGTTCAGGGGCAAAACAGGAATAAAACAAGTCAACTATCACGATGGAGTGAAAGTATTCCGCAAGTCGATTCAGCTCGGTGTGGATACAGCTCTAATCGTTGAGCAGAAATATTTGGATTCAACTGATTTCAAAGTAATCAAGTATGGTAAGTAGAGAATAGCTGTTTGTGTAATAGGTCAGTAACCTAGTCACCAGTGCTGGATCGGCCTAGACAGGATAGGCCTGGATAGGCTTATTTAAAAAAATGTATAACATTTGTAATAGTTGGAGAAACGAAAATCAAAAAAAGCTATATAAATAGTTTTATATACAGAGAGTGTATAGTAAAAGTGTGGACATGCAATTCTGATTGTTTAGCTCCGACAAATCCACCATACTTTTGCCAATTCCCATAAGATTTGCATTGGAATGAAAAGCAAATCATAGTGATAAGTGAACCACTTCTAACCTACATTTTGCCTTTGCCAGTATTAGTTCGCATCATTTTAAGCTTGTAACACAATACCAAGAGTAGAGAGACAATTTGTAATGTTAGAAAAGTTAGTATTGATGTGGTTTCTCTTAAAATAAGTTTGAAAAATGAGTGAATAGGTTCATGTTTGCCTGTAATCCCATATCAAAATTAAAAAATTTGGCGAAAGTATGGCGGCGGCGGGAAAAGAAATAATCTCCACATATTTCTATGGAGTGCTTCACACAAATGGCCACTCTGTTATTATACACTCTCTGTAGTAGTGGCAATGCTGATGACAAAGAGTGTCTTGAAAAATTCAAAGAGCCATCTTATAGGCCAATGAGCTGGACGGACGCCATTTCACGATAACAACCAATCAGAAGATAGCAACTCGTAATCCGCAGATAGGCTGTCACGTGACGTTCTTGTACAGCTGGCTCCTGATTGGTTCTGCAGCTGACTCCTGATTGGTTGAAATAGTAAAATGGCGACTGTTCAACCCACTGGCCAATCAGACGACTTGTTGAGGCGTCACACTCTCTCTCTTTCGAAATAATCTTTTCTCTCTCTATTGTGTTCTATTACTAATTTGTTCAGTTGATGCCCGGGTTTTCAGTCGCTCAATAGACAGTTTATGGATACAATAGCACTATTGAATCAATAACCATGTGTTTTCAAATGCAAAAAAAGTTATTGATTCAATACGTTTTTTGAACGACTAAAAAACCGGGCAATTTTTTTAAAAGTGACATATGTGTGATCAATGACCCGGGTCTATTAATTTATTTAGGCATTTGAAATTCTAATATAATAAAATACAGTATACTGTAAAGCAATGCACAATATACGAAGGAGGTATGGAAAGGTTTTCAAGTTTCAAAAAAGAATAAAAATGAAATTGGAATTTCGGAGTAAGTTTTAATTAGAGTTTAACAATCTTAATTTGATTGTAAAGCACACACACCCACACACACACAAACTAACATATCCATAATGATCGTTTTGTGAAACTTCACAATTACATGAGAAAAACGTAACTGAAATTTATGGAGTAAGCAGACAAGGTTATTTGCCGGTATTACCATTGCAAACTGCCTTCAAAAGATCCACGTTGTAGCCCTTAGTCCATTTATCCTGAAATGAGAAGGGATTTCAATAAACAAATTCTGTACTCAAGTTTACTCCAATCAAACAGTAGTCTAAAACTTTTCCAATTGTATTTGAGAAAGCATCAAATTAATTTGAACATATTAGTTGTAATTATTGAGAATAGTGATTCGATTTGTAATTGAGGAAACATGAAATGTGAACGAGAGTAGTGAATTGCATTTAGAATTTATCACATGTAATCCAGAATAGATTATGATTAAAAAGTTATGATTGAGGAATTGGAAAGATATTGAAAATGAAAAATATACTACTTTATATTTTTTGTAAATTTCATAAATTTACAATTCAAGTCAAAGAAGATAGAGATGGAGCAGGAGATGAAGAAGAAGGAAAAGATGTGGAGGAGATGAAGAAGAAAAGGATGAGGAGGAGAAGAAGGAGAAAGGGAGGAAAGGATAAGGAGGAGGAGAAGAAGAAAAAGAAGAGGAAGAAGAAAAGAGAGAATGAGGAAAAAGATGAAGGAGAAGCAGGACATATGAAGAAAAAACAAAGAGATTGAAGAAACAAAGAGATTGAGAAGGGAAGAGATTGAAGAGATTGAAGAGAAGAGATTGAGAAGCAGGAGATTGAAGAAACAAAGAAAGAGAATAAGAAGGGAATGAAGAAGATGGAGATTAAAGAGAAGAGGAAGAATAAAAGGGAAAATGAGAGAATGAGGGAAAGGATGAAGGAGGAGCAGGACATGAAGGGGGAGAAGAAGGAAATGGAGAAAGAGAAGAAGGGGAAGAAGATGGAGATTAAGGAGAAGAAAAAGAAGGAGAAGAGGAAGAAGAAAAGGGAAAATGAGAAGAATGAGGGAAAGGATGAACAAGGAGCAGGACATGAAAAGGGAGAAGAAGAAAATGGAGGAAGAGAAGAAGGGAAAGATGAAGAAGAAGAAAAAGAAGAAGAAGAAGAAGAAGACGAAGAAGAAGAAGAAGAGGAAGAGGAAGAAGAGGAAGAAGAAGAAGAAGAGGAAGAGAAGAAGAAGAAGAAGAAGAAGAAGAAGAAGAAGAAGAAGAAGAAGAAGAAGAAGAAGAAGAAGAAGAAGAAGAAGAAGAGGAAGAGGAACACGAAGCAGCAGAAGACGACGAAGCGGAAGACGCAGAAGAAGAAGAAGAAGAATTGAAAGGAGAAGAAGAAGAATTGAAAGGAGAAGAAGAAGAATTGAAAGGAGAAGAAGATGGAGATTAAGGAAAAGAAGGAGGAGAAGAAAAAGGTGGAAAAGAGGAAAAAGAAAAGGGAGAATGAGGGAAAGAAGAAGGAGAAAGAGAAGAATACTCACTAATTCATCTGACAGCTTGCCATTTTTGGCGGTATAGGCGTCTAATATATCTTTCAAATCGATTTCACTTCTTGCCGTGATGATGTAGTGGTGAATTTGGAGGTTGTGAGATTCTCCAGTCATGCCCAAATGGAGCTCCTCGGCCAAATACTCATAGGGATTGGCTGCATATCTTACTGCCACAACAAAATCACATTTTTACTGCTACAGTTCTACTCGTAGTTGAATTTTATTTGATACTAGCCAGGGGGCTCCGCCCCTGGACCACTGGCAGAATCATTTTCATAAACTAAAAGAGAGAGCGCTCCGCGCTCACCAGGGAGGGGGCTTCGCCCCCGTAGACACAGTGAGCACTCCGCACTCACCTGGGGGCTCCACCCCCGTAGACACGGAGAATAAACGTTCTTAGTTCAGTCATTGTTGAAACATCTGCAAAAACGCATCAAATTCGCAAGGAAAACTGCGTCTTTTAACGGTCATGTTATACATGATTCCGATACAGAATTTCAAGACAAAATGAATAGCGAAAACTGCACATCGATATTTCGAACCGGTTTTAAGATATTTTGATTATTAATCATTGATTGAATGATTCTAACATTAAATGAAATGGTCCGCTGTTCGGACATCAAACTTTCTGACAAAAACGTTTCTAGTGACTGGTTCTTGAGCACCAGGCCAAGGGACAACTAGTTTTATTCGAACTATAATGTGATAATGCTCTCAGCTGATCGTTGCGTGTAGTAGCCCAATATTCTCAGAAAAGTACCCGCGCTACCCCTACCCCCCTCGCCAAAGCTCGACCGGTTCGGTAAGGAATATTTCAATAATTAGTTAACAACTCTATTTATTATTATAGAATTGTTTCTATGTTCACTAACTCAAAACAAAACAAAATAAATATGGTCAAATAAATTTACATCAAAATAAATAGCTGAAAGATAATCTATCAACAACACAGAACTAGCACCTTATTGCTGTAGCACCTTAAAAGAAACTGAAGTATAAATTTTGATTAAGATTCTTAACATTGTCATCTCAAATAAAATGAATAAAGAAATAGGAGCTCATATATCATGAACATCAACTTACTTATACGCTTATAAATCTCTTGTGTGATGCCCCTATCACAGTTCTCTCTGAACGCATCAACAATATTCTTATTATTATTATCTTTCAACCACTTGTCAACAACAAGTTTTATTTGCTCATAGCTGCTACTTGTCATAAACTCCATCAGCTTATCCGACTTACAATCTGAAATGTGAAAGACAATCTAAAATAATTTGATACAGATAGAAGAGTGTTTCACTCTTCAGAAAATATCAGCAAATTCGAAATAGTTGAAGCCGGTTTGTGCATAACCCAGCGTGAGAAAATTACATTAAACTTTTTTACCTTTAAAATTCAAATCATGATAGTAACGTCACTGTTTCATTTTTTATTTACTGATAGTGATGGTAGGTAGATAATATTATTGCACTGATGATGCCGTCCTAAGGCTAGGCGTACACCGGTTAGTCGAGACAAGACAAGGCAAGATTAGTCACAGTACTTCACATAGTTGCTTATGATGCAGCACACACCGATCAGTCATTGCATCAGTGTGTGCTGCTTCATAAGCAACTATGTGAATTAATGTGACTAAATGTGTCTAATCTTGTCTTGTCTTGACTAACCGGTGTACGCCCAGCCTAACAGTTGCTTACCTCCAGGTATGAGTTTGACTTGTTCATCAACTAGCTTTGGGTCGGAACCGGAATCAGGACGCATTGTCTGGAAAAAATTTGAATATTGGAAGATAAAACTTCTAAATATAAATTTTCCCAAAAAACTTGACTCTAGTCAAGACTCCATTGTCTTGGCTACTAACAGTCAAGACTACATTGTTAATCTTTGTCTTGACTACAGTCAAGACTCCATTGTCTTTTACTAAAGTCAAGACTCCATTATCATGACAAGTCAAGACAAGACTTTGTTGTTATTCCGGTACCACAACGGTACTCTGAAGGCTAAGGCTAGGCGTACACCGGTTAGTCAAGACGAGATTAGTCACGTTTAGTCATAGTACTTCACATAGTTGCTTATGAAGCAACACACACCGATTAGTCGTTGCATAGGTGTGTGCTGCTCCATAAGCAGCTATGTCAATTACTGTGACTAAACGTAACGTGACTAATCTCGTCTTGTCTTGTCTTGAGTAACCAGTTTACGCCCAGCCTTAAACTGACAGAAACAATAATTAAGTTTCAATGTCGTATGTTAAATCATTATTAGGGGAAAAAAATAATAAGTGAAGAAAACAAAATGGCGACTAGTGGAGAAACGAAGCATTTTAGGACCCATATTTACTGGAACGATTTTCTTAATTTAAATGTCGCAAATTCGCTCACGATGTTTGACGGTCTATTTTAGAATCACCCTGTATAATTAACAATATCTGAGGACAGCAGAAAATTCAAAGAATACAAAAGTCTCACCTTCTCATCCAGCATTCGATTCATTATTCCATTTTCTTTGGTCCCTTTTTCAACGTACTGGTCCACATCATCCACCAATTTTTTGCCATGAACTAAAAAATATTAACATTCATCAATATTTATATTTTTTGTCATGGACTATAAAAATATGAACATTCTTCTAGGTGTATGAATATGGGTTTCTAAGAACATCCATTATAAATTTCCAATAAACTACAGAGACTGTTTTAGTAGCCTATAATCACTGTGTGGTCATTAGATTTAAGGCTAGGCGTACACCGGTCAGTCAAGACAAGACAAGACGTAATTAGTCACGTTTAGTCTCAGTAATTCACATAGCTGCTTCACATAGCTTGGTGAAACAAACTTTCACCATGTTCCCTATCAAGGGATAATTGGTTATGTTGGTGAAGTGGAACAACCCCACTCGGGTCTCCCCACTATAAAAAGCCATACGCTAAAATAAAATAAAAATAAATAGCTGCTTATGAAGCAGCACACATCGATGCAATGACTAATCGATGTGTGTTGCTTTATAAGCAACTATGTGAAGTACTGTGACTAAATGTGACTAATCTCGTCTTGTCTTGTCTCGACTAACCGGTGTACGCCTAGCCTTGAATCTAATGACCACACAGTGACCGGTGTACGCCTAGCCTTATGTTGAAGCAAAGACAAAAATTGAAACTTTGATCGTTCATTCCTCATATCCACGATAATTCTCTTCAAGATCTGACACCTTATCAAACATCTACTCAATGAGATGTTTTAAATGAGGGAGTGGCCATAGCCGAGTGGGTTAAGTGCTGGCTTTGTAACCTAGAGGTCCCGGGTTCAAACCCAGGTCAGACCGTGAAATTTTAGCTCGAGCTACTCCTCGTGTTTCGGAGGACACGCTAAGTCGTTGGTCCCGGCTGCCTAAAAGCAGTCGTTAAGTCAAGTCAGCAGAGACCCTGAACTGATCAGGAGTGACCTGAAAACTCTGACACCAGACCTGAGCCAGCCAGGTTACATGGAATTATTATTAATGAAATTTAAAATCTCAATCACATTTCAAATCTCAAATTTTTCAATCAAAATCGCTTGAGAAACCTTGGAGTTCTGATTACAAAAAAAAAGAAAACACGTTTGCATATATGTCATAATATAAAGATATAGAGGTAGCAAAGACAATTCAATCAATAAGTAGTAGATTTGTCTATAGTGAGAGCTCGCAGAATATGCACAGTATTATTATTCTTTAGCGTATGGCTTTTAATAGTGGGGAGACCCGAGTAGGGTTGTTCCACTTCACCAACATAACCAATTATCCCTTGTTAGGGATAAAGTTTGGAGGGATAAAGTTTTAAGGATAGTTTAGGGATAAAGTTTTCCTTTGATAGGGATAACATGGTGAAAGTTTGTTTTCACTTAGAAAACAGACATCAGCATTAAAAAAAAAGGATTTTTTGATTTTATAAAGTCCGAAAAATATATAACACTAAAACACAGCACAGAACACTCATTAATGATCGAGAAATATTAAATTGCACAGTAATGGCATCCGTTACTCCTTAAAATGTGTTCTTCAACTCTGTCTAAGATGAACCTGAACAATTGAACATTTTTTTGTAATTTGAAAATATGATCAGACAAGTGCTGAGTTTCATGAGTTACTTATTTATTCACTTTCTTATTTCCGTGGTTATCAACTTACTACTCGGGTAGGCTTCGATGATAGCTTTCAGCTTAGTTGCCGAACTAATGCTTATAATTGACATATATGTCCAGTGGGAAGTCCCTTGCCCGCGACTGAATGAATCAGATATGTAACCGGCTAGTAACAGAGGCAGAGGTTCCAATAAGTCCGCAAACGTAACTCTATCATCACCATCATGTCTACCAGTCAAAATATTGTTGATTGCAGTGGATATATTCTGAAATGGAAATCAACCCACACATCAGTCGTTATTTTTCAGATCAGTAAGGCTATAGTGCGATTCACGTCAAGAAGTCAGCATTGCTTATATGAGGAGCATTGATGCCAAGTTTCATTGAGAGAGAAAGAGAAAACTGCACCAAACGTGTTTGTTGGGACTGTGTGCGACAACAATGCATAGTGCGAATAGGATAGATACATCAGCAACTCCCACCTTTATGTACATAAGTCTATCCTTCCCCATGTTAATCTTCTCCGGAAGATTTATACGATTATCCGCCAGAGCGCAACACCGTAGATGCTCACAGCGAATAAGTACAGGGGTAATGATACCTCTAACAAGAGATATCATTACCTCTGTACTTATAGTCATATACTCAAGTTGAATATATTATTCATATTATATATGATGATATATATTTTATTCTTATACTCATATACTTATACTCATACTTATACTTGTACTTATACTTATACACATACATACTTATACTTATATACTTATACTTGTACTTATACTCATATACTCAAGTTGAATATATTATTCATATTATATATGATGATATATATTTTATTCTTTTACAATATTCTCTCCATGTGGTTCATAAATGTTTCGAATGTATGTAGTTATAGTTTCTCTGTTGAAAATCGTTTCAGATGAATATAAGTTGTGTTTCATTACAATATTCTTTAGAAGAGTTTGATAATTGAAGGTTAAAAAGGTTTTTAATAATAAAGTCTTGGTTGAAAATAGTTTCAGATGAATATATGAATCGTGTTCCACCACAACATTATCTACAGTACTGAATAAGAAGACTTGATGTTGTCAAAACCACATATTTAATAAAACAGCGAGATACTGCAGTTTCGGTTGTTACACCATCATCAATCTCTGGTACTGAAACTAAAGTACAGTTTAGCAGAATTTATACTCGTGACCGAGCGCTGTGATTGGCAGTTGAATGGCCTAACAAGGTGAACGACTGCCATTGGCCTAGGTAAGCTCCTCCCACTATGGGCGGTTTCTACAAACATCACTGCAATGGCGGTTCAAACAACTAACATAGTAAAGAAAGGTAATTGATATTTACAAAAGCAGATGAAATAAATAGGAATGCTTGAAAAGAACAATGTGGGATAGAAATAGCAAGAAAATTCAATGATAAACAAACTTAGACTTATGATAAAACTGGTTTTGTGATTGTGGTATTGTACTGGTTGAAATAAATCTGTTAATTTAAACTGTAATTTCGATCATTCCTACTTATCTTGGTTATTTCCTGAGCCTCTTGAATATTCAATTGTCTACCTTTGTTATTCAAATGCAGAAACTCAAAATTCTCCTCAGCATTGAACTTATGATTGTGTGTGATCAAATGTCAGTCAAATTAGAATCCCCATTCTGTTTATTCCAATCTCTAATATGTTCTTTACCCTACTTTTGAAACTTCTAGCTATCTGACCTACATAACAAGCATTACAATCACTACATTGAAGTTTATATGTACACCACTCCTCAAAAAATCTTATCCAGATATCATTTATGTCTTTATTACAACTAAATAAACTCTTTAAAATCGGTCCAGTTGTAAAAGCTACATGAAAACCATTCTTTTTCAATTCTCTACCTATCTTATCAGATACAAGGCCAAGGTAAGGAACCGTTATCCATGACCTTTTTTTCAACATTCCTATTTATTTAATCTGTTTTTGTAAATATCAATCACCTTTCTTCACTATGTTAGTTGTTTGAACCGCCATTGCTGTGATGTTTTTAGAAACCACCCATTGTGGGAGCAGATTATCTAGGCCAATGGCAGTCGTTCACCTTGTTAGGTCATTCAACTGCCAATCACAGCGCTAGTGGTCTCGAGTATAAATTCTGCTGCACTGTACTTGAGTTTTATTTTACCAGAGATTGATAATGATGTAACAACCAAAACTGCAGTATCTTGTTGTTTTATTAAATTTGTGGTTTTGGCAACATCAAGTCTTCTTATTCAGTGGGGATAACTAACACAACATCTCCTTCGAAGTTTGGTTGTTATTTATTGACGTTTTCCAGTTTATCAATGGATAATTTGACACCTTGTGAGATCGGACGCCCCATTCTATTCTTTTCTATACTCTATCACCTTCGCTACTACACAGAAAGTTATAAACATAAGGTTAATAAATATTTCGAGTAATAATTTCTTGGTTGAAAATCGTTTCAGACAAATAAATGAATTCCATTACAATATTTTTTTCAGTAGTTTTCTGGAAGGCCTTGTCAATGGCAATTCTCTGTGCGAGTGTTCTTTGGCCAAACAGCTGCACAATAGGATCCAATTTAGTACTCTTTATTGCGTCGCTGACTATCTTGACATCATCATCAACTTTGTTCGGTTTTTCTATAATTGTCGGCCCCAAGTGCCCCAGAACATCACCAAGGGGAGTCAATTTCTGAAATTTTCAAACAATATTATATCAGTTTATTCCCTTGGGGGGCCTGTTCTATATACAGGGACTGTATAATAACAATGTGGCCATTTGGGTGAGAAGGCCCATAACCAAGTTTTGAAACATTTTTAACCCTATCACCGTCATATTTTTGCCAATATTTTGAGTTTATGATGCGGGCATAAACTAAAATTTAAATCCATTCACTCTTTTTTAAACTTTTTCAAAAGAAATAACATTAAAAATAGTTTCTTCAGCCTTACATAGCACTTTTGAAAGCTAAAATAATAAAACCTAAGGCCCGTATTGGACTATGAAATGTTATTGCTATGGATCCATAGTTTCCATAGTTATAACACTGTAACACATAGTCAATAAACACTGTTTATTGAACTAACGGTACTGAGAAATCAGGCATATGTTTGTCAAAGATATTCTATAAATATAAAACATTTGATAGTCTAATACGCTGGCAAAGGAAATTTTTGGGTTAGACGTGTATCACTCACATAACAACATATGATTCAAGATTCTTTTCAATTTAAATCTGATGGAAGTTGGTATAGCAGGATTCTTTCAAATTGTCAGAAACAGCTGATTCATGTACGCTCGTTTACTAACGTTAAATCAGCTGTTTTCCGACAAGTTGAAAGAATCCTGCTATAAAAGTATGATGGATTTGACCGAGCTAACCAATCAAAATTGAGACATCAAATGTCCACACTGCTATTGTACAGTCTATGTAGTTTTATACAATTATGGGCCGCTTTCCCCGACGCTGCAAAGCTCAAGCAAAACATCTGGCTTAAGTAGGCTTACCATATTTTTCTGACCCCAATCCCGGCAATTTTTCCAGAGACTAGAGATAGGATATTGAATAGATGAACAAGCTTTACCATACTTCATTATTGAACTCCACTACATAATATTAATGAATACTATTTCTCTGTATTTTATTTTTGAAAAATTTTAAAACAAAAATATTCATAAAACTTAAAGTGAAAATGAAATGAGAAAAATGGAATAAAATCATCAAAATTCTACTTTCAAAGGAATAAAAATTGAACAAGGCTTTGATTAATATTAATGCAATTATTCAGATTTGTTTGTCTTTGACTTGAAAATGTTTTTCTTGTTTCCATGAAAACTCTACATTAAATACTTTTCTGAAGAGATCACTTTCCTCAAAAACACTTTGTCCCCTTTAATTTTTTCAAAAAAGTCTACACATGAAAGTTTTGCACTTATTTTTATGTTGAGGAGCTCTCTTACAGCTTTCATCGCACAGAACAAACAACAAAATTCCTTTGCCTCTACCAAGTTCTGAGTCTGCAGCAGTATAAATATTTCAATTTAGTAGACAAATTTTCCCTGTTTCTACCTATATTTTTAAAATCCCGGAGATAAATCAATCCCGGAGATTTCCCCTGAGACACATATTAATCCCGGCATTACCGGGCTAATCCCGGAGAAATGGTAAGCCTAGGCTTAAAAGCCTCATTCCGAGAATGGGAAAAGCATAGAAAAAAAATTGAGCGTCAGCTGTTATTACTTTAAGCAGCGTTGGGGAAGGCGGCCCTCAAAAGTGTTGTAAAACGAAAAATGGTGAACTGACTATAAACAGACTGATGTGACCAGTTGTATCACATACTAGGTGTAACATTATTTGTCTAATAAGTATTATTTGTGCAATTGGCATTATTTGTGTAATTGGAAATAATTTTTATAACATTATCTTTGTTTTGTCTGAGGTTGTAGTAACAGATAGCAATCAATCTCTCATTTGAGACGTGAACGAACAACCTCGGTTGAGAAACCACAGAGGAGTTCTGTTCACAAAAAAAAACATGTTTGCATATTCTAAGACATCAATTAATCTTATAAAAATATTCTGAATATTAACTTACAGTATCGCAATTGGCAACGGACACCAAAGAGCTGTGCAATAGAATTATTAGCGTGATGATGTTCCACATATTGAGAATTACTACTTGATTGGAGGTGAGATACAGAAGATACCATACACAGAATAATTATGCTTCAACAGTGCGAAGAGACTGGATTTAACAATACATTGAAATTAAGAGTAGAAACTTTCGGAATTGGATATCTGTTCGAGTAGACTCAAGTTATACAGTTGTCAAAACAGGGTATTGTTCTTTCAATTAACATAATCAACCATGAATAATACCCAATCAATCAAAGTAATCAAATTGAGAGTAGAAACTTTCGGAATTGGATATCTGATTAAGGAGACTCAACTTATACAGTTGTCAAAACATAGAATATTGTTCTTTCAATTAACAGAATCAACCATGAATTATTATACCCAATATTCAGCAGTATTCACTCGCTATTGTTCGAAAATTTTACTTCATTTGATTTCAGCACGAAGTTAAAATTAAAGAACTATTCATCGCAATTAACTTTTTCATCTTCAAAGCTGAATAAGCGAATGTTTTAACAATACGATAATTTATTTCACACCTAAATTTGAAAACTTCTTCCTGAAAGTCAATAAATTTATATTCTTCCAAAAAAAATATTGGAACGTCTTCATATCTCATAATACAAAGTATTTTGATGGTTGGGGTGATTGAGAATCCTACTCAAATCAAAAATATTACTTTACAGTGACTTTTTAAAATTTGATCCACCATCTTGGATTTGCCATTATTTTTCAAATGATTTTTCAGTGGTGCGATACATGATTTCAATACAGAATTTCAAGGCAAAGTGAATGGCGAAAATCGCACATCGATTTGTCGAACCATTTTTGAGATATTAACTGATTTAGAATAAATATGTCTGATTAATAATTGAAATATCTTAAAAACGGGTTGATAATTTATATTGATGTGCTGTTTTCGCCATTCATCTTCTCTTGGAATTCTGTATCAAAATCATGTATAACATGACCACCTTACCATATAAAAAAATGAAGTTAGATTCAATACGTCGGATCAAAGATGGCGGACCAGATTTTTCAAGTCACATTAAAGTAGTATTTTCAATTTTAGTACGATCCCCAATGTCACCTACTGTCAAATTTCCCTCGTATAAGGAATATTAAGCGGTTTCCATAATTTTCACTAATCCTGTATAATGTGAGTCTCCTCGAACAGATATCCAATTCCGAAAGTTTCTACTCTCAATTTGATTACTTCGATTGATTGAGTATTATTCATGGTTGATTATGTTAATTGAAAGAACAATACCATGTTTTGACAACTGTATAATTTGAGTCTCCTCGAACAGACATCCAATTCCGAAAGTTTCTATTCTTATAATATTTCCGTGTATTGTTAAATCCAGTCTCTTCACACTGTTGAAGCATATTCTGTGTATGGTATCTTCTGTATCTTACCTCCAAACAAATTGTAATTCTCAATATGTGGAACATCATCACGTTAATAATTCTATTACACAGCTTTTTGGTTTCCTTTGCCAATTGTGATACTGTAAGTTAATATTCAGAATATTTTTAATAGATTAATTGATGTCTTTATTTGAAATATGCAAACATGTTTTTTTTGTGAACAGAACTCCTATGTGGTTTCTCAACCGAGGTTGTTCGTTCACGTCTCAATAAGAGATTGATTGCTATCTGTTACTTCAACCACAGACAAAACAAAGATGATGTTATACAAATGATTTCTAATTAGACAAGTAATGCCAATTGCACAAATAATACTTATTAGACAAGTGATGTTACACCTAGTATGTGATATAACTTATCTCATCAGTCTGTTTATTGTCAGTTCACCATTTTTCGTTTTACAACACTTCTATAAGGGCCGCCTTCCTCAACGCTGCTCAAAGTAATAACAGCTGAGGCTCAATTTTTCTTCTATACTTTTCCTATTCTCCGAATGAGATTTAGGCCAGATGTTTTGCTTTCAAGCAGCGTTGGGGAAAGCGGCCCTCAATTGTATAAAACTACATAGACTGTATAATAACAGTGTGGGCATTTGATGTCTCAATTTTGATTGGTTATTAGCTCGGTCAAATCCATCATACTTTTACCAACTTACATCAGATTTAAATTGGAAAGAATCTTGAATCATGTTATGTGAGTGATACACAAACTTATGCCCGATTTCTCAGTCGTTCAATAAACAGTTTATGGATCCAATCATAGCCTCCTTTAAAAACTACATGGCCGCGGCCTTCAATGTGACAACGTCGCTGCATCAGCTTGCATGAGCAATGCAAATCGGTCATGTGTTTTATAAGTCATATGTTTGCAGTGTTTTTTATAAGTATGATTTTATAATGAAACCAGCCGGGACTGCGAGGTTGTCACATTGAAGGCCGCGGCCATGTAGTTTAAAGGGGGCTATGATTTGTCTAGGGAGCAGTAACATTTGTCTAGGCCTACACCGGTTAGTCAAGACAAGACAAGATGACATTAGTCACGTTTAGTCGCAATAATTCACATAGCTGCTTATGAAGCAGCACACACCGATGCAATGACTGATCGGTGTGTGTTGCTTCATAAGCAACTAAGTGAAGTACTGTGACTAAAAGTGAATAATCTCGTCTTGTCTTGAATAACCGGTGTACGCCTTACTTTCTATTATTTCAAGCTTTCAAAAGTTCTCTGTAAGGATGTAAGGCTGAAGAAACACTATTTTTAATGTTAAAAAAAAAACATTTGATAGTCTTATATGGGCCTTAATTTTTATTATTTCAAGCTTTCAAAAGTTCTATGTAATGCTGAAGAAACTATTTTCAATGTTATTTTGTTTGAAAAAGTTTAAAAAAAGAGTGAACGGGTTTGAATTCTACTTTATGCCCACATCATAGACTCAAAATATTGGCAAAAATATGACGGTGATAGGGTTAAAAATGTTTCAACACTTGGTTATGGGACTTCTCAACCGAATGGCCACACTGTTATTATACAGTCTCTGTATATAGAACAGGCCCCCCCAAGGGAATAAACTGATATAATTGTTTGAAAATTTCAGAATTTGACTTCCCTTGGTGATGTTCTGGGGCACTTGGGGCCGACAATTATAGAAAAACCAAACAAAGTTGATGATGATGTCAAGATAGTCAGTGACGCAATAAAGAGTACTAAATTGGGTCCTATTGTGCAGCTGTTTGGCCAAAGAACACTCGCACAGAGAATGGCCATTGACCTGGCCTTCCAGAAAACTTCGGAAAAGAATATTGTAATGGGATACATAAATTCATTTATTTGTCTGAAACGATTTTCAACCAAGAAATTATTATTCAAAATATTTATTAATTAACCTTCTGTTTATAACTTTCTGTGTAGTAGCGAAGGTGATGTTATAGAGTATAGAAAAGAATGGGGAGTCCGATCTCACAAGGTGTCAAATTATCCATTGATAAACTGGAAAACTTCCATAAATAACAACCAAACTTCGAAGGTGATGTTGTGTTAGTTATCCCCACTGAATAAGACGACTTGATGTTGTCAAAACCACAAGTTTAATAAAACAACAAGATACTGCAGTTTCGGTTGTTACATCATTATCAATCTCTGGTACTAAAACTAAAGTACAGTGTAGCAGAATTTATACTCGAGACCGAGCGCTGTGATTGGCAGTTGAATGACCAATCTGGAGTGGTCCGTAGCCGAGGGCGATAAGCGCCTGTCTGATAATCCAAAAGTTCCAAGATCGAATACAGTTGCCGGAACGGATTTTGACAGAAACGGCCACTCCCGTCTTTCGGAGGAGACGAAAAGCCGTCGGTCCCGACTGCCTAAAAACAGTCGTCGTCTCTCATCATCACCCCTCTCATTACCCACGCACAAGCCTAGAGCTCATGTGGGCATCACCCTAAAAAATAAAAAAAAACAAGGTGAATGACTGCCATTGGCCTAGATAATCTCCTCCCACAATAGGCGGTTTCTAAAAACATCACAGCAATGGCGGTTCAAACAACTAACATAGTATAGAAAGGTAATTGATATTTACAAAAACAGATTAAATAAATAGGAATGCTTGAAGAAACCGATGTGGAATGAAATGTTGAGAAAAAGGTCATGGATAACGGTTCCTTACCTTATTGGCCTTGTATCTGATAAGATAGGTAGTAGAAGAATTGAAGAAGGATGGTTTTCATGTAGCTTTTAGGACCAGACCAATTTTTAAATAGTTTATTTAGTTGTAGTGGAGACAAAATTGATATCTGGGATAAGAGTGGTGTATATAAACTTCAATGTGGTGATTGTAATGCTTGTTATGTAGGACAGAAAGGTAGAAGTTTCAAAAGTAGGGTGAAAGAACATAATTTATTAGAGATTGGAATAAACGGAATGGGGATTCTAATTTAGCTGAGCATTTGATCACACACAATCATAAGTACAATGCTGAGGAGAATTTTGAGTTTCTGCATCTGAATAACAATGGTAGACAATTGAATATTCAAGAGAGAATATTTTCAGAATATTCTGGAAATAACCAAAGTAACTAGGAATGATCCAAATTACAGTTTAAATTACCAGATTCATTTCAACCAGTACAATACCACAAAACTAGTTTTATCATAAGTCTAAGTTTGATTGTCATTGAATTTTCTTGCTATTTTTATCCCACATTGTTCTTTTCAAGCATTCCTATTTATTTCATCTCTTTTTGTAAATATCAATTATCTTTCTTTACTATGTTGGTTGTTTGAACCGCCATTGCTGTGATGTTTGTAAAAACCGCCCATTGTGGGAGGAGCATATCTAGGCCAATGGCAGTCGTTCACCTTGTTAGGCCATTCAACTGCCAATCACAGCGCTCGATCACGAATATAAATTCTGCTAAATTGTACTTTAGTTTTAGTTACCAGAGATTGATAATGGTGTAACAACCGAAACTGCAGTATTTCGTTGTTTTATTAAATATGTGGTTTTGACAACATCAAGTCTTCTTATTCAGTTCTGTAGATAATATTGTAATGGAACACAATTCATATATTCATCTGAAACTATTTTCAATCAAGATATTATTATTCAAAACCTTTTTCAACCTTCAATTATCAAACTCCTGTAAAAAATATTGTAATGAAACACAACTCATATATTCATCTGAAACGATTTTCAACAGAGAAACTATTATGACATACATTCGGAACATTTATGAACCTCATGGAGAGATTATAAAAGAATAAAATATATATCATCATATATAATACGAATAATATATTCAACTTGAGTATATGAGTATAAGTACAGAGGTAATGATATCTCTTGTTAGAGATATCATTACCCCTGTACTTATTTGCTGTGAGCATCTACGGTGTTGCGCTCTGGCGGATAATCGTATAAATCTTCCGGAGAAGATTAACATGGGGAAGGATAGGCTTATGTACATAAAGGTGGGAGTTTGCCATCTTTGTTCAGCACAAGGCAGTTGCTGATGTATCTATCCTATTCGCACTGTGCATTGTTGTCGCACACAGTCCCAACAAACACGTTTGGTGCAGTTTTCTCTTTCTCTCTCAATGAAACTTGGCATCAATGCTCCTCATATAAGCAATGCTGACTTCTTGACGTGAATCGCACTATAGCCTTACTGATCTGAAAAATAACGACTGATGTGTGGGTTGATTTCCATTTCAGAATATATCCACTGCAATCAACAATATTCTCACTGGTAAAAATGATGGTGATGCACGAGATATGTTTGCGGACTTATTGGACCCTCTGCCTGAGTTGCTAGCCGGTTACATATCTGATTCATTCAGTCGCGGACATGGGTCTTATCACTGGACATATATGTCAATTATAAGCATTAGTTCGGCAACTAAGCTGAAAGCTATCATCAAAGCCTACCCGAGTAGTAAGTTGATAACCACGGAAATAAGAAAGTGAATAAATAAGTAAACACTCATGAAACTCAGCACTTGTCTGATCATATTTTCAAATTATAGAAAAAAAAAATGTTCAATTGTTCAGGTTCATCTTAGACAGAGTTGAAGAAAACATTTTAAGGAGTAACGAATGCCATTAGGATAGGCGTACACCGGATAGTAAAGACAAGACGAAATTAGTCACAGTAATTCACATAGTTGTTTTTGAAGCAGCACACACCGATGCAATGACTAATCAGTGTGTGTTGCTTCATAAGCAACTATGTGAAGTACTGTGACTAATCGCATCTGGTCTTGTCTTGACTAACCAGTGTACGCCTAGCCTTACTGTGCACATTCTGCGAGCTCTCACTAAAGACAAATCTTCTACTTATTAAGGGTATTCACGATGTTGGAGTTGGCCAGCTAAATCCAGCTATTTGCTATTCAACACCTGTTTTCTCAGCTATCAATTTTTTTCCAACGTACTACTATAGCACAGACTAAAGGCGCTTATTGACAGGGAAAGTAGAGAGAGCAAGTTACTTTCTGGAAGTACTTGCCATTACGTCACTTTCCACTTATTTGCTTATATACAGGGAAAGTACTTGCTGGAAGTAACTTGCCTTCTCTTCTTTACTTTTTAATGTTTTCCTCAACACGTGTTATTATTTCCACAAATCATCTGATTAATAAAACGATGCGTTTCTTCTGCTCTACTGGCTGAAAGTGGGAGAAAGTGATCACATGACCACCCACGTGACCCTCTACTTTCCTTGGAGTGGCAATTAAAAACAAACAAGTTTGATTTTACTTCCAGAAAGTGATTACTTTCTCTGAAGCGGAAAGTACCCCTATAGACAGGGAAAGTAAGGGGTAAGTTGAAGTGGCAAGTACTTGCTGGAAGTTACTTTCTCTCTCTACTTTCCCTGTCTTCTCTATAAGCGTCTTCAGCGAATAGCAGGAGTTAGCAGGTAGCTGGCTAAATCCAAGATTGTGAATACCCCTATTGATTGAATTGTCTTTGCTATATCTTTATATGAAATATGCGAACATGTTTTTTGTAATCAGAACTCCGTTGTTTCTCAAGCGATTTTGATCGTACAAATCACATTTAAAGCATCTCATTGAGTAGATGTTTGATAAGGTCTTCGATTTTGAAGAGAATTATCGTGGATATGAGGAATGAACGATCAAAGTTTCAATTGCTTTAAGATAAGGATAGGTGAGCCAAAAATTTTCACATTTCAACTTATGATTTGATGATCAGCTGTTTTGAAACAAAAAAATTTTTATTGTTCATTGCTCAAGTAAGGGCATTTGTGCCAAGAGAGAGAGAGAAAAAGATTTAGGGCCGGTTCATGAGCTCGGGATTTAGCCAAGTCCTAGACTAAAACGGGTGGCTACCGTAGCATCGACAAACGTTTGTCTCGCCAGGTTAGTTGGTTAGCAGCATAGAGAGCCCTCAGTACATAGTGTCGAGGCTAAAGTTTGTCGATGCTACGGTGGCCACCCGTTTTAGCCTAGGACTTGGCTAGATCACGAGCTTAGATTTAAATATTATCGATTTATTCATGAAAATAACAAATATGACGCCTTAAATTCTAGATTATAATAGTAGATTTATACAACTGATTATTCGTCAAATATGTATAGCAGAATCCAATTCAACTTGTCAGAAATCAGCTGTTTCAAAGAGCAATATCACAATACTTAACCTACAAATGCTGAATCTCGCAGATTATTGAAAAGGTCTTTTAAAAAGTTATTCTTTGAAAGGTCTTCTTTAAAAAGGTCTTTTAAAGACTTTAAAGGTTCTTTAAACTTTCAAGCCTTTTGATTATTGTGTCGAAATCACTGTTTAATTATTACTGGATCAGCTGATTTATGACAAGTTAAATGGCTCCTGCTATACATAAGCTTATAAAGTGGGCTATGCAATGAGAAGATGTAAAACCGTTACCAAAGAAATTGGTACATTTATCAGACCAGAGGGCGAAATCTAACTTTGGGGTTTCCTTCTCATAGACTGAACGTTTTTATTCAATGTTAGCATCATTGAATCAAATGGTCAGCTGTTCGGACATCGAACTTTCTGACAAAAAAGTTTCTAGTGAGTGGTAAACCGTAAGTTTAAACTAAAAATTGGTTTAACTGTCGTTGGAGAAACCGGCCCTTAGAGAAATGACAACATTTTATGGTTATCATTCAACTGGCTACAGGCTACGTATTTTAAAAGATTATAGGGATATGAGTCAGCATAGAAATTTACTGAAATACATTTTAGGTAAAAGAGAGAGATAATTTATATAAAATATTATACAAAATAACTAATTTGAACTTTTTCTGTTCCTGTCAACGCCATACTTTAGCCACATTTTTCAACATGGCAACATTTTTTGACATGGTATTACTCATTTTTGTCAAACTTATTTGGAGTGGTCCGTAGGCGAGGGCGATAAGCGCCTGTCTGATAATCCAAAGGTTCCAAGATCGAATACAGTTATTTCAAGATAAACAAGATAAAAGTAACTTTTCTAACATTAAAAGTATTCTCTCTCCTCTTGGTATTGTTTTAAGACCTTTGTGAAACCTTCTTAAAACCTTTAAATGATGAAAAACGAACACAGGCAAAGGCAAATAGGCTAATTGTAGGCTGAAATTTTTTTTTTCCTGAGGATGATGCCCACATGAGCTCTAGGCTTGTGCGTGGGTAATGAGTGGGGTGATGATGAGATATGACGACTACTTTTTAGGCAGTCGGGACCGACGGCTTAACGTCTCCTCCGAAAGACGGGAGTGGCCGTATTTGTCATAAAATCCTTCCGTCAACCAGGCTCGAACCCTGGCCCAATGGATTTTATCTGACTGCTGATAACTTAATCAGTCTGACGCCTTAGCCACCTCGGCTACGAACCACTCCGGCTACGAACCACTCCAAGCTACGAACCACTCCGCAAATAATATTGTAAAATTGTGTCACTCAACATAAAATATGATACGATTATGTTTTCAATGTGAATTTTATAATTATGAAATTACAATATTATGGAAATAGACAAAAGTATGTCTAGATTTGACCGAACTAACTAATCAAAAGTGTTATATCCAATGACCACACAGTGATTATACTGTAGGCTACTAATAGTCTCTGTAGTTTATAGGAAATTTATAATGGATGTTCTAAGAAACTCATATTCGTACATCTAGATAAATATTGATGAATGTTCATATTTTTTAGTTCATGGCAAAAAGTTGATCGATGATGTGAACCAGTACGTTGCAGAAGGGACCAGAGGGAATCGAGTAATGAGACGAATGCTGGAAGATGGGGTGAGACTTTTGTATTCATTGAATTCTCTGCTGCCCTCAGATATTGTTAATTATACAGGGTGATTCTAAAATACGAGTAGACCGACAAACATCGTGAACGAGTTTCCGACATTTAAATTAAGAAAAAAGTTCCAGTAAATATGGGTCCTGAAATGCTTTGTTCCCCCACTAGTCGCCATTTTGTTTTCTTCAATTATTATTTTTTCTCTAAATAATGATTGAACATACGACATTGAAGCTTTGCAAAAACATTTATTACAACCAGACAAAGCTTGGTACAAAAAAAATATGACAATTTTTCAAATTCATAAAACAAAATGGCGGCCATTTAAAATTTTGTTTCTTGAACTCGGGAAACGTTGATATTACAAAAGTTTTACAAAAATAACTTTTTTTAGTAAATTTAATCACAAATCGATTCATACCTTATATTAACTGGACCAATATTAACTGAGATAGGGCAGATTTAGTGATAGGTGACCACTGGAGGTTAGTTGCGCTCCTTTTTACTGCCTTTAAAATTCAAACAAAATAATCTAAACCGCTTAAAAATAACATGCAAAGCTGACGGAGACTGTTGCATTGTTGTGGCAGACTTTAGCCGCAAGCCCAGAAGGCACTACAAAAATAACCTCCAGTGGTCACCTGTCACTATAGCTGCCATATTTACACATACATAGTGTCCCACAAAGAGGTCGCTATCTTTCAATTGAAATACCAGACGTATAGATCATGCTACAAACTTGAAACTCTATGCAGTTATGATACATCAACTTTAAATTCGGGTTCAAAAATAATCATACAAAAATGTAAAGACATCTGGTAAAAATGTTACCAGTTTTATTCAGCAATAAAATATTAAAAACCAAAATGGCGGATTACTGGAGAACTAAGGAGACTCCTTAATTATTGTTTCTGTCAGTTTAAGGCTAGGCGTAAACTGGTTACTCAAGACAAGACAAGACGAGATTAGTCACAGTAATTGACATAGCTGCTTATAGAGCAGCAATGACTAATCGTTGTCCGTTGCTTCATAAGCAACTATGTGAAGTAGTGTGACTAAACGTGACTAATCTCGTGTTGCCTTGTCTTGACTAACCGGTGTACGCCTAGCCTTAGCCTTAGCCTTCAGAGTACCGTTGTGGTACCGGAATAACAACAAAGTCTTGTCTTGACTGTAGTCAAGACAAAGATTAACAATGTAGTCTTGACTGTTAGTAGCCAAGACAATGGAGTCTTGACTAGAGTCAAGTTTTTTGGGAAAATTTATATTTAGAAGTTTCATTTTCCAATATTCCAATTTTTTTCAGTTCATGCGCCCTGATTCCGGTTCCGACCCAACGCTAGTTGATGAACAAGTCATACTCATACCTGGAGGTACCGGTAAGCAACTGTTAGGCTAGGCGTACACCGGTTAGTCAAGACAAGACAAGACAAAACAAGATTAGTCACAGTAATTCACATAGTTGCTTATGAAGCAGCACACACTGATGCAATGACTAATCGGTCATCGGTGTGTGCTGCATCATAAGCAACTATGTGAAGTACTGTGACTAATCATGACTAATCTCGTCTTGTCTTGTCTTGACTAACCGGTGTACGCCTAGCCTTATGCCGGCATCATCAGTGCAATAATATTATCTACCTACCATCACTCTATTAGTAGATAGAAAATGACAGATTCAGGAAACAGTGACGTCACTATCATGATTTGAATTTTACAGGTACAAACGTTTAATATAATTTTCTCACGCTGGGTTGCACAAACCGGCTTCAACTATTTCGAATTTGCTTATATTTTCTGAAAGTTTATATCTGAAGAGGGAAAAACTTTGCTATCTGTATCAAATTATTTTAGATTGTCTTTCACATTTCAGATTGTGATTTGGATTTGTTGATGGAGTTTATGGCAAGTAGCAGCTATGAGCAAATAAAACTTGTTGTCGACAAGTGGTTGAAAGATCATAATAATAAGAATATTGTTGATGAGTTCAGATGGAACTGTAATAAGGACATCCAACAAGAGATTTATAAGCGTATAAGTAAGTTGATGTTCATGATATAGTAGGGTTCCTTATGTACTTTTGATTGCCTATTCGTGAAGAAAGCAACAGACCCCAATATTCTGTTTCTAGGGTATCTGGGGATATCCAAACCACTTGATGATACTCTGGGGTCGCGTCTGAGTCGAGTAATGGCGGATTCAAAATGGCGGATGTCGCGTTCTATATAAACGTTCATAGAACGGTAACCATTAATGATAGAGACTTGTAATAAACGGGATTCGATTGAAAATATAATGTTCTAAATGTTTTGTCATCACACATTTTCGGCTAAAAAGTCAATTTCATCGTCAAAAAAACGTTTTTGAATTTTTTTTGGTAAAATCATTACTCTGCGGTCTGGTTTTTTTCGAAATTCTCGATGAATACGACATTTCTCAACATATTTGTTCCAAAAAAACTTATTGAGAAACATTTTCAAGATCTATTCTCGTTTATTAGAAAGTTTTATGATCAATGGTTTTGATTTTATAATTTTTTTGTGAAGCGATGTTTGTTGCTCAAGGCAGCCGGTCCATCTGACCAGTTAAAAGACGCAGTTTTCCTTGCGAATTTAATGCGTTTCTGCAGATGTTTCAACAATGACTGAACTAAGAACGTTTATTCTCCGTGTCTAAGGGGGTGGAGCCCCCTGGTGAGCGCGGAGTGCTCACTGTGTCTACGGGGGCGAAGCCCCCTCCCTGGTGAGCGCGGAGCGCTCTCTCTTTTAGTTTATGAAAATTATTCTGCCAGGGGTCCAGGGGGTGGAGCCCCCTGCCTAGAATCAAATAAAATGCAACTATGAGTAGAACTGTAGCAGTAAAAATGTGATTTTGTTGTGGCAGTAAGATATGCAGCCAATCCCTATGAGTATTTGGCCGAGGAGCTCCATTTGGGCGTGACTGGAGAATCTCACAACATCAACATTCACCGCTACATCATCACGGCAAGAAGTGAAATCGATTTGAAAGATATATTAGACGCCTATACCAACAAATACGGCAAGCTGTCAGATAAATTAGTGAGTATTCTTCTCTTTCTCCTTCTTCTTTCCCTCATTCTCGCTTTTCTTCTTCCTCTTTTCCACCTTTTTCTTCTCCTCCTTCTTTTCCTTAATCTCCATCTTCTTCCCCTTTCACTTCTTCTTCTTCTTCTTCATTCCCTTCTTCTCTTTCTCCATTTTCCTTCTTCTCCCTCTTTATCCCTTCATCCTCCTTCATCCCTTCCCTCATTCTTTTCATTTTCCCTTTTCCTCTTCTTTCCATTTTTTTCTCCTCCTTCTCCTTCTTCATCTTCCTTCTTCTTTCCCTCATTCTCATTTTTCTTCTTCCTCTTTTCCACCTTTTCTTCTCCTCCTTTTTTTCCTTAATCTCGATCTATCGTCTTCTCCTTTCACTTCTTCTTCATTCCCTTCTTCTCTTTCTCCATTTTCCTTCTTCTCCCTCTTCATCCCTTCATCCTCCTTCATCCCTTCCCTCATTCTTCTCATTTTCCTATTTCCTCTCCTTTCCATTTCTTCTCCTCCTTCATCTTCCTATTCTCCCTCAATTCCAAGGTCAAGTGTTGATGGAAAGGATTTCTCTGTATCTCCTTTCCCAAGAATGGACATTCATATGTCCAAACTTCGCCTTTTCATCTAGATAACTCACAATTATTATATCATCAGTATACTTTTGCCCTATATCTACTCATAGCATAATTTATAAGCTAATGTAAATTTGACAAATAATTAGTTTTACAGTATATATTTTATTATTATTATCTAGAATTTGAGCCGTCATATTTGTTATCTACATGAATAAAGTAATAAATCTAAATCTAAATCTAAATCTAACTCATCTCCTCCTTCTCCCTTCTATCCATTCTCTTCTCCCCTCTCTTCCCCTTTAGCTTCTTCTTCTCCTTCTACTGCTCCGTCATCTTCACCTTCTTTTCCTAATCCTCGTTCATCTCTTTTTTCATCTCCTTCTCCATCTCCATCTTCTTCTCCATTCCCTTTTCCTCTTTCTCTATCTTCTTTTCCTCATTCTACCTTTTCTTCTTCCTCTTCCCCTCCCTTTTCTTCTCCCCCATGTCCATCTTATTCTTCTTCTTCTTCATTCCCTTCTTCTCTTTCTCCATTTTCTTCTTCTCCCTCTTCATGTCCTGCTCCTCGTTCATCCTTTCCCTAGTTCTTCTCATTTTATCCTCTCTTCTACTACTTCATCTCTTTCTTTTTCTTCTTCTTCCTCTTTTTCCCTATCCGTCTTCTTCTTCTTCTCCTCCTCCTCCTCCCCATCCTTTCCGTCGTCTTCTTCTTCATCTTCTCCCTTCTTCTCCTCGTCATCCTCTTCTTCTTCTTCTCTCTTCCTCTCCGTCTTCTTCTTCATCTTCTCCCCTTCTTCTCCTTCATCTTCTTCTCTTCCTCCTCCACATCTTTTCCTTCTTCTTCTTCTTCTTCTTCTCCTCCCCCTTCTTATTCTTTTCCTCCTTCATAACCTCCTCCATGTCTATTTTCTTCTCCTTCTCCTTACTCATTCCTTTTGGAAACCGATAATCACGAAAATAATTACCAATTTTTTCTAAATAAAAATCTGTATGATTATCTTGAAAATTCGACTTGAATTGAAATTGATGACAGTGTCTTCGCCTTAAAAGAACTTGAATTTGGAGCGCTTATATTTCACCAAAAAATTTGAAGAGGGCTATTTTTCATTTCCAATTATCATTTCAATTCCTCAATCATAACTTTTTAATCATAATCTATTCTGGATTATAGCGGGATCCAATTAACTTATCAGAAATCAGCTGTTCCAGTAATAATTAAACAGTGATTTCGATCCAATAATCAAAAGTCTTAAAGACCTTTAAAGTCTTTAAAAGACATTTTTAAAGAAGACCTTTCAAAGAATAACTTTTTAAAAGACCTTTTCAATAATCTGCGAGATTCAGCATTTGTAGTTGATTTGCATTTGATTTAGCACTTGATTCCTATTTGTTCAAATTATTGTGATGCTTTCTCAAATCAAATCGGAAAAGTTGTAGACTACAGTTTCATTACTGTTTGATTGAAGTAAACTTGAGTACCGTACTGAATTTGTTTATTGAAATTCCTTCTCATTTCAGGATAAATGGACTAAGGGCTACTACGTGGATCTTTTGAAGGCAGTTTGCAATGGTAATACCGGCAAATAACCATTTCTGCTTAAACCATAAATTTCAGTTACGTTTTTCTCATGTAATTGTGGAGTTTCACAAAACGATCATTATGGATTTGTTGGTGTGTGTGTGTGTGCTTCATAATCGAATTAAGATTGTTAAACTCTAATTAAAACTTACTCCGAAATTTCAATTTCATTTCTATTCATTGTTGGAACTTGAAAACCTTTCCATACCTCCTTTGTATTGTTCATTGCTGCGCATTGCTTTACAGTATACTGTATTTTATTATATTGGAATTTCAAATACCTAAATAAATTAATAGACCTGGGTCATTGATCACACATTTGTCACTTTTAAAAACATTGATGCCTGGTTTTTCAGTCGTTCAATAAACTTATTGAATCAATAACTTTTTTTGCATTTGAAAACACATGGTTATTGATTCAATAGTGCTATTGGATCCATAAACTGTCTATTGAGCGACTGAAAAACAGGGCATCAACAGAACAAATTAGTAATAGAACACAAAAGAGAGAAAAGATTATTTCGAAAGAGGGAGTGAGACGCCTCAACAAGTCGTCTGATTGGCCAGTGGGTTGAACAGTCGCCATTTTACTATTTCAACCAATCAGGAGCCAGTTGCACGAGAATGTCACGTGACAGCCCGTCTACGGTTTGCAAGTTAGCTTCTGATTGGTTGATATCGTGAAATGGCGCCCATCCAGTTCTTTGGCTTATTATAAGATGGCTCTTTTAAGCTGCTAAGTAATTGCATATCAGAAAAAGAAAAAGGTCATTCACCAATTTTTAAGCAAATGCTTATCTGAAAAAGTAACTACTTTTCTCAATAAGGTATTGCTGATAAGAAATCAGTTCTGTTCATTTAAATCACCCAATATGTCTTGATAATAGATATTATTACGATACAGAACCATTATAAAACACTCTTAAGCTAGGCGTACACCGGTTAGTCAAGACAAGACAAGACCAGATTATAGTCACGATTAGTCACAGTAATTAACAAATTTGCTTATGGAGCAGTAGGCCTACACACCGATGCAATGACTAATCGGTGTGTGTTGCTTCATAAGCAACTATGTGAAGTACTGTAACTAAACGTGACTAATCTCGTCTTGTCTTCTCTTGACTAACCGGTGTATGCCTAGCCTAATAAAGGCCTTAAGATTGGCGGAGGAGAATTTATTTTATTTTACTCTTTTCCTATTGAGAAACTTTCTTCTTTCGTGAATTTGAAGGTTTATTATCAATCGCTTATCATTTATGATTAAATATATTCCAAAGATATATATACATATACAAAGACGTACGCAAGTACGTTCCAAGTATCACTCAAGTTTATTGTATGTGAATATCTTTTGGAAGAATATAAATTTATTGACTTTCAGGAAGAAGTTTTCGAATTTAGGTGTGAAATAAATTTAATTATCGTATTGTTAAAACATCCACTCTATCAGCTTTGAAGATAAAAAAATTGATTGCGATGAATAGTTCTTTATTTTTAACTTTGTGCTGAAATCAAATGAAGTAAAATTCATCAAAAATAGAGAGTGAATACTGCTGAATATTGGGTATAATAATTCATGGTTGATTCTGTTAATTGAAAGAACAATACCCGGTTTTGACAACTTTATAATGTGAGTCTCCTCGAACAGATATCCAATTCCGAAAGTTTCTACTCTCAATTTGATTATTTTGATTGATTGGGTATTATTCATGGTTGATTATGTTAATTGAAAGAACAATACCCTGTTTTGACAACTGTATAATTTGAGTCTCCTTAAATAGATATCCAATTCCGAAACTTTCTACTCTTAATTTCAATGTATTGTTGAATCCAGTCTCTTCACACTGTTGAAGCATATTCTGTGTATGGTATCTTCTGTATCTCACCTCCAAACAAATTGTAATTCTCAATATGTGGAACATCATCACGTTAATAATTCTATTACACAGCTTTTTGGTTTCCTTTGCCAATTGTGATACTGTAAGTTAATATTCAGAATATTCTTAATAGATTAATTGATGTCTTTATTTGAAATATGCAAACATGTTTTTTTTGTGAACAGAACTCCTCTGTGGTTTCTCATTCGAGTTTTTTCGTTCACGTCTCAATGAGAGATTGATTGCTATCTGTTACTTCAACCACAGACAAAACAAAGATAATGTTATACAAATTATTTCTAGTTACACAAATAATGCCAATCGCACAAATAATTCTTATTAGACAACGAATGTTACACCTAGTATGTGATACAACTTATCACATCAGTCTGTTTATTGTCAGTTCACCATTTTTCGTTTTACAACACTTCTAAAAATATTGTATAAAACTACATAGACTGTATAATAGCAGTGTGGACATTTGATGTCTCAATTTCGATTGGTTAGCTCGGTCAAATCCATTATACTTTTACCAACTTCCATCAGATTTGAATTGAAAAGAATCTTGAATCATATGTTATGTGAGTGATACACTTCTAACCCAAAAATTGCCTTTTCCAGCGTATTAGGGCCGCTTTCCCCAACGCTGCTTAAGTAATAACAGCTGACGCTCAATTTTTTTTCTATACTTTTCCTATTCTCCGAATGAGGCTTAAGCCAGATGTATTGCTTAAGCAGAGTTGGGGAGAGCTTCCCTCAAATGTTTTATAAAAGATCTTTGGCAAACATATATGCCCGATTTCTCAGTCGTCCAATAAACAGTTTATGGATCCAATAGCAGTAACTTTCGGCTAGGCGTACACCGGTTAGTCAAGACAAGACAAGACGACATTAGTCACGTTCAGTCACATTACTTCACATAGTTGCTTATGAAGCAGCACACACTGATGCAATGACTAATCGGTGTGTGTTGCTTCATAAGCAAATAAGTGAATTACTGTGACTAAAAGTGACTAATCTCGTCTTGTCTTGTCTTGACTAACCGGTGTACGCCTAGCCTAATACGGGCTTTACTTTCTATTATTTTAAGCTTTCAAAAGTTGTATGTAAGGCTGAAGAAACTATTTTTAATATTTATAAAACATTTTGATATTCTAATACGGGCCTTAGTTTTTATTATTTTAAGCTTTCAAAAGTTAAATTCTATGTAAGGCTGAAGAAACTATTTTTAATGTTATTTCGTTTGAAAAAGTTTAAAAAATGAGTGAATGGTTTTAAATTTTAGTTTATGCCCACATCATAAACTCAAAATATTGGCAAAAATATGACGGTGATAGGGTTAAAAATGTTTCAACACTTGGTTATGGGATTTCTCACCCGAATGGCCACACTGTTATTATACAGTCTCTGTAAATAGAACAGGCCCCCAAGGGAATAAACTGATATAATTGTTTGAAAATTTCAGAATTTGACTCCCCTTGGTGATGTTCTGGGGAGATTGGGGCCAACAATTATAGAGAAACCGAACAAAGTTGATGATGATCTCAAGGTAGTCAGCGACGCAATAAAGAGTACTAAATTGGATCCTATTGTGAAGCTGTTTGGCCAGAGAACACTCGCACAGAGAATGGCCATTGACCAGGCCTTCCAGAAAGCTTTTGGAAATAATATTGTAATGGAATACATTAATCCATTTATTTCATTTATTCATCTGAAACGATTGTCAACCAAGAAATTATCATTCAAAACATTTTTTAACCTTCTTTAGATAACTTTCTGTGTAGTAGCGAAGGTTATGTTATACAGAATGTTTTAGAACTCCCCACCAATATTCTAGGGCATTGTTCCTGGGTGAAAACCATATCTAAATATCATATTCAAATTGTCCGGAAGTCCTTAGTTACTCACACAGCTGCCATTTTGTTTTTTTTCACTTATTATTTTCTATCTCAATAATGCTGAAACATATGGAATTGAAACTTTGCACCAACATTCATGACTACTAGACAAAGCTACAAAAAAAATTATGACAATTTTTCAAATCCATAAAAAAATTTCAGCCATTTAAAAAACTTTTCTTGAATAACTCGGAAGCCGTTGATATTACGAAAATTTTACAGATATAACGTTTTTTAATAAATTTCATTACAAATCGATTGAAACCTTATTTGTCAATCTTGGACGAATATTGACTGAGATATGGCAGCTTTAGTGATTGGTGACCGCTGGTGGTTACTTGCACTCCTTTATAGTGTCTTTAAAATTCACTCAAAATAATCTAAAATTGCTTAAAAATAACATGCAAAGCAGATGGAGACAGTTGCATTGTTCTAGCAGACTTTAGCCGCAAGCCCAGGATGCACTGCAACCAGCTTCCAGCAGTCACCTATCACTGAAGCGGCCATATCTCAGTCAATATTTGTCCAATCTCAACAAATAAGGTATGAATCGATTTGTAATTAAATTTACTAAATAAAGTTATTCTCGTAAAAGTTTCGTTAAATCAACGGTGTTCGAGTTATTCAAGATTCGCCATTTTGTTTTTTGGATTTGAAAAATTGTCATAAGTTTTTTGTAGCTTTGTCTAGTTGTCATAAATGTTGGTGCAAAGTTTCAATTCCACATGTTCCATCATTATTGAGATAAAAACAATATGTGAAAAAAACAAAATGGCAGCTGTGTGAGTAACTAAGGACTTCTGGACAATTCAAATATGATATTTTTATATGATTTTCACCCAGGAACAATGCCCTAGAGCCCTAGAGTATTGGTAGGGAGTTCTGAAACACTCTGAAAAATAACGACTGATGTGTGGGTTGATTTCCTTTTCAGAATATATCCACTGCAATCAACAATATTCTCACTGGTAGATATGATGTTGATGCGAAAGATATGTTTGAGGGCTTATTGGAACCTCTGCCATTGCTTCTAGCCGGTTACATATCTGGTTCATTCAGTCGTGGGCAAGGAACTTCGCACTGGACATATATGTCAATTATAAGCATTAGCTCGGCAACTAAGCTGAAAGCTATCATCGAAGCCTACCCGAGTAGTAAGTTGATAACCACGGAAATAAGAAAGTGAATAAATAAGTAAACACTCAGCACTTCTCTGATCATATATATTTTCAAATTGCAAAAAAATGTTCAATTGTTCAGGTTCATCTTAGACAGAGTTGAAGAATACATTTAAGAAGTAACGGATGCCATTACTGTGCAATTTAATATTTCTCGATCATTAATGAGTGTTCTGTGTGAAAACAAACTTTCACCATGTTACCTATCAAGGGATAATTGGTTATGTTGGTGAAGTGGAACAACCCTACTTGGGTCTCCGCACTATTAAAAGCCATACGCTAAATAATAATAATACTGTGCATATTCTGCGAGCTCTTACTATAGACAAATCTTCTACTTATTGATTGAATTGTCTTTGCTACCTCTATATCTTTATATTATGACATATATGCAAACGTGTTTTCTTTTTTTTGTAATCAGAACTCCAAGGTTTCTCGAGCGATTTTGATTGAGAAATCTGAGCTTTGAAATTTGATTGAGATTTTAAATCTCATTTAAAACATCTCATTGAGTAGATGTTTGATAAGGTCTTAGATTTTGAAGAGAATTATCGTGGATATGAGGAATGAACGATCAAAGTTTCAATTTTTGTCATTGCTCCAACATAAGGCTAGGCGTACACCGGTGAGTCGAGACAAGACAAGACGAGATTAGTCACGTTTAGTCACAGTACTTCACATAGTTGCTTATAAAGCAACACACATCGATTAGTCATTGCATCGATGTGTGCTGCTTCATAAGCAGCTATGTGAATTACTGAGACTAAACGTGACTAATTACGTCTTGTCTTGTCTTGACTGACCGGTGTACGCCTAGCCTTAAATCTAATGACCACACAGTGATTATAGGCTACTAACAGTCTCTGTAGTTTATTGGAAATTTATAATGGATGTTCTTAGAAACCCATATTCATACACCTAGAAGAATGTTCATATTTTTATAGTCCATGACAAAAAATATAAATATTGATGAATGTTAATATTTTTTAGTTCATGGCAAAAAATTGGTGGATGATGTGGACCAGTACGTTGAAAAAGGGACCAAAGAAAATGGAGTAATGAATCGAATGCTGGATGAGAAGGTGAGACTTTTGTATTCTTTGAATTTTCTGCTGTCCTCAGATATTGTTAATTATACAGGGTGATTTAAAATAGACCGTCAAACATCGTGAGCGAATTTGCGACATTTAAATTAAGAAAATCGTTCCAGTAAATATGGGTCCTAAAATGCTTCGTTTCTCCACTAGTCGCCATTTTGTTTTCTTCACTTATTATTTTTTTCTCTTAATAATGATTTAACATACGACATTGAAACTTAATTATTGTTTCTGTCAGTTTAAGGCTGGGCGTAAACTGGTTACTCAAGACAAGACAAGACGAGATTAGTCACGTTACGTTTAGTCACAGTAATTGACATATCTGCTTATGGAGCAGCACACACCTATGCAATGACTAATCGGTGTGTGTTGCTTCATAAGCAACTATGTGAAGTACTATGACTAAACGTGACTAATCTCGTCTTGACTAACCGGTGTACGCCTAGCCTTAGCCTTCATAGTACCGTTGTGGTACCGGAATAACAACAAAGTCTTGTCTTGACTTGTCATGATAATGGAGTCTTGACTTTAGTAAAAGACAATGGAGTCTTGACTGTAGTCAAGACAAAGATTAACAATGTAGTCTTGACTGTTAGTAGCCAAGACAATGGAGTCTTGACTAGAGTCAAGTTTTTTCGGGAAAATTTATATTTAGAAGTTTTATCTTCCAATATTCCAATTTTTTTCCAGACAATGCGTCCCGATTCCGGTTCCGACCCAAAGCTAGTTGACGAACAAGTCAAACTCATACCTGGAGGTAAGCAACTGTTAGGCTAGGCGTACACCGGTTAGTCAAGACAAGACAAGACAAGATTAGTTACATTTAGTCACAGTAATCCACATAGTTGCTTATGAAGCAGCACACACTGATGCAATGACTAATCGGTGTGTGCTGCATTATCAAGCAGACTAAACGTGACTAATCTCGTCTTGTCTTTTCCCGACTAACCGGTATACGCCTAGCCTTAGGCTGGCATCATCAGTGCAATAATATTATCTACCTACCATCACTCTCAGTAGATAAAAAATGAAACAGTTACGTTACTATCATGATTTGAATTTTAAAGGTAAAAAAGTTTGATGTAATTTTCTCACGCTGGGTTTTGCACAAACCTGCTTCAACTATTTCGAATTTGCTGATATTTTCTGAAGAGTGAAACACTCTTTTATCTGTATCAAATTATTTAAGATTGTCTTTCACATTACAGATTGTAAGTTGGATAAACTGATGGAGTTTATGACAAGTAGCAGCTATGAGCAAATAAAACTTGTTGTTGACAAGTGGTTGAAAGATAATAATAATAAGAATATTGTTGATGCGTTCAGAAAGAACTGTGATAAGGGCATCGCACAAGAGATTTATAAGCGTATAAGTAAGTTGATGTTCATGATATATGAGCTCCTATTTATTTATTCATTTTATTTGGGATGACAATGTTTAGGATTTTAATTGACATTTATACTACAGTTTCTTGTCCGGCAATAAGGTGGTATTTCTGTGTTGTTGATAGATTATCTTTCAGCTATATCCATTTTGCTGTCAACTTATTTGACCTTTTTTGGGTTAGTACACATCGTAAAAACAATTCTATATCAATAAATAGAGTTGTTAACTAATTATTGAAATATTCCTTACCGTACCCGCACTCATTATAGTCCGAATAAAACTAGTTGTCCCTTGGCCTGGTGCTCAAGAACCACTCACTAGAAACGTTTTTGTCAGAAAGTCCTATGTCCGAACAGCTGACCATTTCATTTAATGTTAGAATCATTGAATCAAATGGTCAGCTGTTTGGACATCGATCTTTCTGACAAAAATGTTTCTAGTGAGTGGTTCTTGAGCACCAGGCCAAGGGACAACTAACTTTATTCGACCTTATAATTGCACCACCTACTCACTAATCCGTAAAATTATATAAGTTACTGTACTTGGATATCACCTCTTCATACACCGTGGTAATTGTTATACGAATTCGATAATGTGTATTCACAAAGTTGAAAATAGTTATCTATACATGATATGGCCTTCTTAAATATCAAACAACAACCGCGCTGGTACGCTGGTGTTGAAAAATTTTGTCATTGTTAGAATGAGACACATTATTTTATTTAAATGCTTCTATTTATCTAGTTCTAGATCTAGATTGACCCAAAGTTTAATGCTTTTCGCAAGTTTGGTCAATGTAAACCTACATTTTCGATGATTCAAAACCGAAAAAAATTTTAACATTAAAAAATGAAAATGGAAAGTTGCCGCCCCCAAAATTTTCCGCTCCAGGCGGCGGCACTGCTCGCCTGCACCTGCCCAAAGAGCCAGGCTTGGCTTCTTAAATACTTCTGTATTCATTGGCTGTATCATCTAATAACTCAAAGTAGTCATGGATATTTTCGGATGAAAAATTATCAAGATTCATTCAAAACCTGTATCAATTATACAGAGTTGGTGAAAAGTATTGAAATGACTTGATACAAAATTTTGGCTTCAAAGGAAATTTGAAGGTAGGTGACATTGGGGATCGTATTCAAATTGAAAATACTACTTTACCGTGACTTCAAAAATGTGATCCGCCATAATTATTAAATCTGAATTTTTTTTTTAATGGGAAGTTGGTCGTGTTATACATGATTTCGATACAGAATTTTAAGAGAAAATGAATGGCGGAAACCGCACATCAATATGTCAAACTGTTTTTGAGAAATTAACTGATTTAGAGTAAATATGTCTGATTGATAATCAAAATATCTTAAAACCGGTTCGAAATATCGATGTGCAGTTTTCGCTATTCATTTTGTCTTGAAATTCTGTATCGAGATCATGTATAACGTGACCGTTCTAAAACACGCAGTTTTCCTTGCGTTTTTGCAGATGTTTCAACAATGACTGAACTAAGAACGTTTACTCACTGTGTCTACGGGGGCGAAGCCCCCTCCCTGGTGAGCGAGGAGCGCTCTCTCTTTTAGTTTATGAAAATGATTCTGCCAGGGGTCTAGGGGGCGGAGCCCCCTGGCAAGTATCAAATAAAATTTAACTATGAGTAGAACTGTAGCAGTAAAAATGTGATTTTGTTGTGGCAGTAAGATATGCAGCCGATCCCTATCAGTATTTGGCCGAAGAGCTCTATTTGGGCGTGACTGCAGAATCTCACAACACCCTCGTTCACCGCTACATCATCACGGCAAGAAGTGATATCGATTTGAAAGATATATTAGAAGCCTATACCAACAAATACGGCAAGCTGTCAGATGAATTAGTGAGTATTCTTCTCTTTCTCCCTCTTCATCCTCTTCCTCCATCTTCTCCTTCTTCTTTCCCTCATTCTCCCTTTCCTTCTTCCTCTTCCCCTACTTTTTCTTCTCCTCCTTCTTATCCTTAATCTCCATCTTCTTCTCCTTCTTCTTCTTCATTGCCTTCTTCTCTTTCTCCATTTTCTCCTTCTCCCTTTTCATGTCCTGCTCCTTGTTCATCCTTTCCCTCATTCTTCCCATTTTCTCTTTTCTTCTTCATCTTCTCCTTCTTTTTCTTCTCCTTAATCTCCATCTTCTTCCCCTTCTTCCTCATTCCCTTCTTCTCTTTTCCATTTCCTTCTTCTCCCTCTTCATGTCCTGCTCCTCCTTCATCCTTCCCCTCATTCTTCTTATTTTCGATTTTCTTCTTCCTCTTCTCCTTAATCTCCATCTTCTTCATTCCCTTCTTATTCTCTTTCTTTGTTTCTTCAATCTCACTCTTCATATGTCCTGCTCCTCCTCATCTTTTCCCTCATTCTCCCTTTTCTTCTTCCTCTTCTTTTCTCCCTCCTTATCCTTTCCTTCCTTTTCTCCTTCTCCTCCTCCTCATCCTCCTCTTCTTCATCTCCTCCACATCTTTTCCTTCTTTTTCATCTCCTGCTCCATCTCTATCTTCTCCGACTTGAATTGAAATTGATGACAGTGTCTTTGTCAAAAGCCTTAAGAACTTGAATTTGGCGCGCTAATATTTTACAAGGAATATGAAGTAGTCTATTTTTCATTTTCAATATCTTTCCAATCCCTCAATCATAACTTACTATTCTCGATTACATGTGATAAATCCTAAATGCAATTGACTACTCGCATTCACATTCCATGTTTCCTCAATTACAAAATTTGTCAAATCACTATTCTCAATAATTACAACTAATATATATGTTCAAATTAATTTGATGCTTTCTCAAATACAATTATTGGAAAAGTTGTAGACTACTGTTTGATTGGAGTAAACTTGAGTACAGAATTTGTTTATTGAAATTCCTTCTCATTTCAGGATAAATGGACTAAGGGCTACTACGTGGATCTTTTGAAGGCAGTTTGCAATGGTAATACCGGCAAATAACCATTTCTGTTTAGGCCTACGCCATAAATTTCAGTTACGTTTTTCTCATGTAATTGAGGAATTTCACAAAACAATCATTATGGATTTGTTGGTGTGTGTGTGCTTTATAATCGAATTGAGATTCAAAAAATTGTTAAACTCGAATTAAAACTTACTCTGAAATTTCAATTTCATTTTTTGTTGGAACTTGAAAGCCTTCCCACCTTCTTCGTATTGTGCATTGGTGTACAGTATACTGTATTTTATTATCATATTAAAACTTCAAATGCCTAAATAAATTAATAGACCATTGATCACACATTTGTCACTTTCAAAAACATTCAACTACAGAGAGTGTATAGTCACAGTGTGGACATTACATGTCATACATTTGATTGGTTAGCTCCGACAAATCCGCCATACTTTTGCCAATTCCCATAAGATTTGCATTGGAATGAAAAGCTGATCATCAGATCTGTTACGATACAAGATTCACTTCTAACCTACATTTTGCCTTTGCCAGTATTAGTGTTAATCATTTCAAGTTTTTAAAGCAATACCAAGAGTAGAGAGACTGTTTTTAATGGTAGAAAAGTGAGCCTTGATGTTGTTTGGGTTATGTTTGTCAGTAATTCCATATCAAAATTTAAAAATTGGCAAAAGTGAAAAAATATGATCTCCACTTATTTTTATGGAGTGCTTCACACAAATGGCCACACTGTGACTGTACACTCTCTGTACATTCAACTGAACAAATTAGTAATACAACACAATAGAGAGAGGAGATTATTTCGGAAGAGAGAGTGAGACGCCTCAACAAGTCGTCTGATTGGCCAGTGGGTTGAACAGTCGCCATTTTACTATTTCAACCAATCAGGAGCCAGCTGCACGAGAATGTCACATGACAGCCCTACGGTTTGCAAGTTAGCTTCTGATTGGTTGATATCGTGAAATGGCGTCCATCCAGCTCATTGGCCTATAAGATGGCTCTTCAAATTTGTGAAGCCGCTCTAAATTCATCAGCATTGGCGCTACCATTTCTGTTATAGCAGGATCCAATTCAACTTGTCAGAAATCAGCTGTTTCAAAGAGCAATATCACAATACTTAACCTACAAATGCTGAATCTCGCAGATTATTGAAAAGGTCTTTTAGAAAGTTATTCTTTGAAAGGTCTTCTTTAAAAAGGTCTTTTAAAGACTTTAAAGGTCTTTAAGACTTTCAAGCCTTTTGATTATTGTGTCGAAATCACTGTTTAATTATTACTGGATCAGCTGATTTATGACAAGTTAATTGCATCCTGCTATAAAAGTGCTTGGTGTGAGATTTAATTTGATAACAGCTGTAGCTCAAAAATTACACGTATCAGATTTCCCAGCGAGCGTCATTTTCAATCAGCTAACTACTGTTTTGTTGCGTGTTGCCGCGAAAAATTCAAAAGTATACTTGTCAAATATTTCATCAATCGCCATTTCCAATTAATTAATTTTCACTAATTCTCCTATAATTTTCTCATTCGAAAAGCTTCTGGGTTGTGAATTCTTAGCTTCCCAACAGAAGACCTTTTGCCAATGAAACAGATTTTATTATCGGATTACGGTAATTGATGAGCTCAAAATTTTGTATCTCACACCAAGCTTTTTATTCTTTTAAACTTTATTTTTTCAACTTTTACACCGTACAAAGAATAGCACTTCTCTCACATTTTTAGTATTAAAAGCCTGCAAATTTCAATCGACTAGAGGATTAATGTTCTATTAGTGATCAAGTCACCCTACTAGCCATCCTTGTGGAGAAAAAGGAGGAGGAGGATGATAAGAAGGAGAAGAAGAACGAAATGAAAAGAACTAGATTAAGATTGAAAAGAAATTGAATGAAGAGGAGGAGGAGGAGGAGGCGGAAGATGGAAAACTATTTTACGTAGTTCAAAAGTCACTGTTTTGTGCGACCAGGGGCCTATTGCATGAGAAAATACAAGCTAGTAATACTAGTTGTCAGATGGCAAGTTACCATAGTGACAACTAGTATTACTAGCTTGTATTTTTTCATGCAACAGGCCCCAGGGATGTACTTGTAAAATCATAATACGAGTACATTGACAAAGAGATAAAAATCAAAGCTGGATATATTTTAACTACCCATATTACAGAGAGTGTATAGTAACAGTGTGGCCATTCGTGTGAAGCTCTCTATAACAGTATGTGGAGATCATTTTTTTTCCGCCGCCGCCATACTTTTGCCAAATATTTGAATTTGATATGGGATTACAGGCAAACATTAACCCATTCGCTCATTTTTCAAACTTATTTAAAGAAAAATAACTTTTCTAACATTAAAAATTGTCTCTCTACTCTTGGTATTGTATTAAAAGCTTAAAATGATTAAACCTAACACTGACAAAGGCAAATTGTAGGCTGGAAATGTATCACTCAACATAACATATAATTCGAATTTGTTTTCAATGTGAATCTTATGGGAATTGGCAAAAGTATGGCTGAATTCCACCGAGATAACCAATCAAAAGTGTGACATGCAATGTCCACACTGTTACTATACACTCTCTGTAACCCATAAGAGTGAGCTAGCCTAGTGTAAGGAAAATGTGAAATGAGTCAAAGTATGAAACACAGTGAGAAAAAATCAAAACACTCAATGAATGATGCTCAAAATTTATTTTATTAATTTTTCAACTCAACTTAAAACACTCATTATTGCAATTGCAATTATAACACCAAAACAAATCAACAATTTCGGGAGAATTAAATAGCAGTGACAATAAACAAACAATGAAAATTAAAACAATAGATTTATCAGAACTAATAGAAAGAATAGTTGAACAAATTTATTGCTTTCATACAATGGAAAACGGTAGTTATTCAAATTCAGTTATTGCAGAAATGTATGGAGAATTTACTAAAATTCCAAATTGATAAGTTTTAAGAATGATTAATGTAAATTTACTGATCATTATTAATTTGTAATGATATTTTCAAATAGTTGATTTACCATAATTTTATCAATCACAGATATCAGATGAATAATCTATGGCAGAGTTGAAATTCACCTAATTCTTCATTTAATTTGAAAACTGTTCATAATTCGAGGCCATAATCAATTTTTTTTATCAATAATAGTTATAAGATGAATGATCTATGTCAGTGTTGAAATTCACTGGATTCAACATTCAACAGGAGAGAGGCCATTACACCGACTATAAAATTAATTGCAAAATAAGCCGTACTATTAATTTATGTCTAATGTATGTCCACCCAAGGCTAGGCGTACACCGGTTAGTCAAGACAAGACAAGTTGAGATTAGTCACAGTACTTCACATAGATGCTTATGAAGCAACACACACCGATTAGTCATTGCATCGGTGTGTGTTGCTTCATAAGCAAGTATGTGAATTACTGTGACTAAATGTGACTAATCTTGTCTTGTCTTGTCTAACCGGTATACGCCTAGCCTAAGTAGTCATATGAATTTAATGTAATTTTTAATCGCCAATCAAATTGTGGGTAGCGATACATAGAAAAAATAATTTGATAAAAAAAGTTCATAATTAAATTTCAAAACTTTCGTTTCAAAACGAAGACTACGACAAAAATTAAAAAGAAACCAATCGAATAAAACAAATTGATATGATCCATTATTATTACCACTGTTGGAGGCTATCAGGAATCTATAATTACAATAATTTTAATAAATACCAATATTTATACTTAAGCTGGGTCGTTATTATTAGAATTAGAGGTGGAGCAGCTACCACAATGCATGGTAGAGTCACCTTACCATGATGTTACCAGCACTCTACCATGTACGGTTTCATGGGGAAGCTGGCAAGATAGTTGAGTTAGTACTAGCCCAGTAAACTCTACCATTAATTCTACCAATGAAAACCCGGCTTAATCCACAACTATAATAACGACAAAGGGTCCGTTGCACTCATATTTTTTTGGGTATTTTGGCTTTTAGACCTTTCTAAATTCAAATTCATAATAATCCACAGTTAATTAGCTTGGTGATTGGAAATATAATTATGATTTATGAGTATCAACATAATCTTAATTTGTAATGCTTACCAATATTAGGCTAGGCGTACACCGGTTAGTCAAGACAAGACAAGACGAGATTAGTCTCGTTTAGTCACAGTACTTCACATAGTTGCTTATGAAGCAACACATACCGATTAGTCATTGCATCGGTGTGTGCTGCTTCATAAGCAACTATGTGAATTACTGTGACTAAACGTGACAAATCTCGTCTTGTCTTGACTAACCGGTGTACGCCTAGCCTTAGGCCCGATTCAGACAGAAGAGACATGGCGCGGACATATGGATCATATGATCTTCTTCTCTGTACAAACAAATAGTCCAATGCACACCTAAAGCAGCTGTTTCAGTGTGCATTGGACTATTTGTTTGAATAGAGTAGACTATCATATGATTCATATGTCCGCGCCACGTCTTTTCTGTCTGAATTGGGCCTTAGGCTAGGCGTACACCGGTTAGTCAAGACAAGACAAGATTAGTCACGTTTAGTCACAGTACTTCACATAGTTGCTTATGAAGCAGTACACACCGATTCAATGACTAATCAGTGTGTTGCTTCATAAGCAACTATGTGAAGAATTGTTACTAAACGTGACTAATCTCTTCTTGTCTTGACTAACCGGTGTACGCCTAGCCTTTGAAAGAGAAGACTTTTTCAACATTGTGTCTTTCTTTTCATCATACGAATGGACTGTACTTCAAAAAATAAATAAATACACAGAACTAATTACAAACCTACCAATTCTAGTAATAACTTTGATATCGAGTTCTTCAATGTTAGTTATTTCAAATACGGGATTATCATCTTTGTAATAATTTCTAGAGCCTTATATCTGTAAACAATCAAATTTCATTCAATAAAATAATCTTGAAATAACAGCTGATCCCGTACACAATACAGTGATATTCATTTAATTTGTCGCTTGGATATAGATAGATACATAGATATAATTATATCATTGCTGATGTCCGTAGAGTACGACGGCAAAGAAATAATATCTCTCTATCTATCTAAAACCAAGCGTCAAATCAAATGAATATCACTGTACACATATAGCTTCATTAATAATATTTAGATAATATACTTCATCAATAATAATATAAACCTTACCAGCTTTCCTATAGTTTTGTAGAAAATCGATAGTCGATAATCAAAAAACGAATTGATATTTTAGCGCAATGGATTAAGAATGACGGTGTCATTGAAAATCTATAGTCGATAATCGAATCAACATCGCAACGTAATAGATCAAGAAATACGGGGTCGTTGAAAATCGATAATCAAAAGTCTATCGACATCGCAGCGTAATGGACCAAAGAAATACAGGTTAGTTGAAAATCGATAGTCGATAATCGAAAATCTATCGACATTGCAGCGTAATGGATGGAGAAATACGGTTTATTACAGTCCTACAATTCCCACAGGTCACTATCAAATGAAAGCAATAATTAAGACAGTATCAAGTTTACTGCATGCTGGAAATTTACAAATTTTACTTAATGATCATCATTGATTTGCTTCAGTTTTTCTGCGATGAGCTGTTCGTCAAGTAGCAATAAAATCTAGATATTAATCGAGTTCTGATATCGATGTTTTTTAGTCGAGTGTCATTCTCCCACTTGGCCCATTATCGAAAGTAGGATTCACCTTGCATAAAATGGGGCGGTCCGATTTCTTTTTTCTGTATCGTTTGTAACGTTCCTGGGATGTTTCACACAAATAATCAACCTTAGCGGCCTTCCGAATCACCATGAAAATGGCAAAATTTTGCATTTTTGAGCATAAAGTGTTAATATTATTTTGAAAGTAAATTCAAATTATTATTAAAATTAAATTAAATCGAATTAAATCAAATTATTCCAAGTATTTTGAAGGGAACTTAATTACAAAATTTTTTGTTGTAGGCCCAACAATTTGCAAGATACTTTTTGCACAGACCACAAAAGAATGATTTGAAGGTGGTTTATGTGAATTGGAACGTACGTTTCTCAAGATTTCCATAAAATTGAATTCCAGAAAATTAATCTAACGCTAAACAGACAGCAAAAAAGTGAATTAAATTACCTAAAATTCAACTACCAAATTGGTTGTATCAGGCACAACAATTTGCAAAATATAGCACAACAAATCTTCCATCAAAGCAATCTTCATCTTCAAGCGATTTCTCGCGGAAATCACGAGAGCTCACGTGAAATAGCGAGATATCGCTTGTAATGATTGAAGACTTTATTAATTTTGAACAGCTTCACCTCAAAAACTGTTGAGCCTACATTAAACAATTTGGTCTTCAATTGTAGCCAATTTAATCTACACTCAAAACAGCTGGTTTAGGTGTGCATTGACTATTTGTTTCTATAGAGTAAACGATCATATGATCCATACTACTGTTCTGTCATACACATCCGCTTTTTGGAAAGTTCCGATTTTTGGAAATGGCCCGATTTTTGGAAATAAATGTCCCGATTCTTGGAAATAATGTCCCGATTTTTGGAAATAATATCCCGATTTTTGAAAAAATAATTACAATTAATTTTTGCGAAAAAAGTCTATTTGAATTTAATATGAAACTATCCGCCATTTTTGTACTTTTCTACATTGGTCACACGTCCGCCATTTTCGAGCTTTGCAAATATTTTCTATTCTTTCAAGTTTAATTTATATTTTTACAAATATTTTTCATCCTTTTGCCGTTGCTCCGGAAGGTTGCCGAGTTTGAAAATTTGCATTCAACATCCGAAGACTATCACATACAACATAAAAAAGAAAGCCACCACCACATTCAATGTACAACTTAAAATCGTTCTACTTTTCCTGGGCCAAGTTTTTGTTCTCGTTCTCTCTCTCGCGCTCCCTTGCTCGTCTACCCTCGTCTACTTCTCTTTTTGCAGCTCTCTCTCTCTCTCCCCGCAGTCGGACACATCCTCCGATAGAGCCAGCCAAATGCAGATTTCGGTCGATATAGTTGATGGGCGGCACCTATTTCAATGATTAGGGCACCAACTGCTCCCGCAGAATGATAACGCGCTGTCGGCATCAAATCAGTACGGCTGCAAAAAAGCAACATCTTTATGAAACAACACTCAAATACACCTACAAATTTCATTGGGTTGTTTCAAAACAGTCAAAACTACAGAAAGTTTAGTTTCACGTATTTTTGAGGTGTTGAATGGATTTATCCTTGTTCAAAATGACAAAAAGAGTTCATAAAAGTATAGCAGGATCAGTACGGCTGCAAAAGCAACATCTTTATGAAACAACACTCAAATACACCTACAAATTTCATTGGGTAGTTTCAAAACAGTCAAAACTACAGAAAGTTTAGTTTCACGTATTTTTGAGGTGTTGAATGGATTTATCCTTATTGAAAATGACAAAAATAGTTCATAAAAGTAATAATTACTATTAAGAGAGAGAGGAGAAGTTGACTTAGTATGAGGAAATTAACCTAAGGAAATAATGAACTCAGTCTGTAAGATGGCAAGATTCAATAATAATTTAAAAAAAAATTATTGTTCAAGATCTTTTGTTTAGTACTAAAACACAACAATTAAATAAACTTTAATAAACTCGATTTAAAATAAAAATTAAAATTGGACTAAAAGACAGAAGGAATTTGCAAAATAGATTTATATACAGACTGGAGATAAGAGGCAACACTGTATACCTGCATATTTATCTACTGGTAGTGAAATTTTTTTTTTTAATGATTTTTTCAAAATATCAGCTGGTTTTTCACACATTTTTCAAATACACATTGGTTGTTAAACATTTCAAAAACATTTTTTTTTAATTTTTTTTTCATAAGAATAAAATGCCATAAAGCTGCCATATCTCAATCAATATTGATCCAATCTTAACAAATAAGGTTTCAATCGATTTGTAATTAAATTTACTAAAAAAAGTTATTCTTGTAACATTTTCGTAATATCAACAGTTTCCGAGTTATTCGAGAAACAAAATTTTAAATGGCTGCCATTTTTTTTTTTGGATTTGAAAAATTGTCATAATTTTTTTGTAGCTTTGTCCAGTTGTCATGAATGTTATTGCAAAGTTTCAATTCCATATGTTTCACCTTTATTGAGATAAAAAATAATAAGTGAAAAAAACAAAATGGCAGCTGTATGAGTAACTAAGGACTTCTGGACAATTTAAATATGATATTTAGATATGGTTTTCACCCAGGAACAATGCCCTAGAGTATTGGTAGGGAGTTCTGAAACATTCAGTATATTACAAGCTGTCCCGGCGAACTTCGTATCGCACTCTTCCCCCCCCCCCCAAATGTCCCCCCTCTTCTCTCCACAAATGTCATACCCCAAATGTCACCCCCACATATCCCTCTTCATGTCAACCCCCTCTTTCCCATCAAATGTCACCCCCCTCTTCCCACCATTTTTTTTTTAATTTCTTCTATTTTGTATTTTTTTTTAATTTTTTAATTTAATTTTTTAATTTATTTTTTTTATTTTATTTCTGTTCTTCAATTTTATTATTTGAAACGATAGAACATGTATTATACGATAACTCATTCTTAATTGATGATTCTAGCGTAAAAAATAATTAGAGCAGAAAACCTAGTACAAAAAAAAAATGGTTCGGAGCGGGAATTGAACCCCCAATCTCTAGGTCGCTAGGCCGAAACGCTATCCACTGAGCCACGGAGGCTTGAGATAACATTGCTAATTTTTCTGGTCTTGAATCACGATCATCTTTCCGTTATTCGGTAGCCGGCAATTTCAAAACGTACGTCTGTGTAATGTATGATAGGTTAGGTCAGTAATGTACTAATTATTTTTAATTATAAAGGGATTTTCTTATATTTTAATACATATTATGTTAACCAGTGCTGTAACAATTCAAACTAATCCAGAATCATCTAAATCGGTTCAGCCGTTCTCGAGTTATAAGCGAGCGTACAGACACCAACTCTCTTTTATTAATATAGAAGAAGATATATTTTACATCATTAGACAGAAGACGATTCAGTAAGATGCAAGAAGTTTGAAGAACATACCTGTGTGTAGTGAGGAGGCGCATGGTGAGGCGTGGGATAGCGATCGCCCTGATAGGTGGAGTCCTGCGAGAGCAAGCCGTCCATTTGCGAGTGAAACAGTTCGCCACCGGCCATCAAGCTGTCCAAATCCCCCCCGACGCCCCCAGTCCCCCCCACAACACCCTGCGACAAACTCAGACCAGCGCCGCCGCCACCCTGTGACATGCCCTGCACGGCAACAAACCAATTTGATTATTAAAATAATGAATGAAATATTTTAGTGCCATTTTACAAACATTATTTGAATATTGCAGGATCCATGTATAGCAGGAGCCGATTAACTTGTCATAAATCAGCTGATCCAGTAATAATTAAACAATAATCAATAAGCTTGAAAGTCTAACGAACCTTTAAAGTCTTTAAAAGAACTTTTTGAAGAAGACCTTTCAAAGAATAACTTTTTAAAAGACCTTTTCAATAATCTGCGAGATTCAGCATTTGTAGGTTAAGTATTGTGATATTGCTCTTTGAAACAGCTGATTTCTGACAAGTTGAATTGGATTTTGCTATAACTTGTCTTAAAACATATGATCGACGAGCATATGATCACAATAATTAACCTACAAATAATGCTGAATCTCGCAGATTATTGAAAAATTCTTTTAAAAAGTCATTCTTTGAAAGTTCTTCTTTAAAAAGGTCTTTTAAAGACTTTAAAGGTCTTTAAGACTTTCAAGCCTTTCGATTATTGTGTCGAAATCACCAGTAATTATTACTGGATCAGCTGATTTATGACAAGTTAATTGGCTCATGCTATATTTAAAAAAGTTTTTTTTTCACTCACAAACAAGTTCAGAGATATTCCATATGACCCCTCCAGACACTCGAGCAATATCAATCCAAAACCTCCCTCAAACTTGTTCCACACTATCTGTAGCATGTTAGGCGTAACAGTTTGGATGGCTGCCGTTATTTCTTAATTCAAATCATCAATGTGGATGGATATTGATGAAATAACAGCAGCTTATCAAACTGTTACGCCTGATATGCTACAGTGAGAATGGAAAGAGTTTGAGGGAGGTTTTGGGTTGATATTGCTCGAGTTTCTGGAGGGGTCATATTGAACATCTCTGAACTTCTTTGTGAGTGGAAAAAACTTCTTTAATTACTCTTTGAAATGATGTATAACAGAAGGTTCTATTATATTTCTTTCATTAAATACAAAGTTTTAAAGTTGTGGCATTCTTTTTGAATCGCTCTGTAAAAGGTACTTTCCTGTTATAGGACACGTCTACTCATCTAGAAATATCTATAGTCGATAACCTGTAATAACCAATAAGGTTATAATTATGTTAACCTATTATAGGTTATGATAATAACCTATATTTTTCTCATATCGATGAGTATCGATACTTTTGAAGCTCGATATCGACTATTGATATCTCTAGATGAGTAGACGTGTCCTAAAAATAAAATAATGAATGAAATATTTTATTGCCATTTTACAAACATTATTTGAATAACAATTCACAATACAAATGGAAAGAAAAAAATCAATTATAAACAAAACATTTTTTCTATTGCATTAGAAACAACAAAAAACACATCAAGTGTGGTATCATTCAACATAAGGTTCAGTTAGGCTAGGCCTACACCGGTTAGTCAAGACAAGAAGACGAGATTCGTCACGTTTAGTCACAGTAATTCACATAGTTGCTTATGAAGCAACACACACCGATTAGTCATTGCATCAGTGTTTGCTGCTTCATAAGAAGCTATGTGAAGTACTGTGACTAAAAGTGACTAATTTCGTCTTGTCTTGTCTTGACTAAGGCTAGGCGAACACCGGTTAGTCAAGACAAGACAAGACGAGATTAGTCACGTTTAGACACAGTAAATCACATAGTTGCTTATGAAGCAACACACACCGATTAGTCATTGCATTGGTGTGTGCTGCTTCATAAGCATCTATGTGGATTACCGTGACTAAACGTGACTAATCTCGTCTTGTCACTTGTCTTGACTAAGGCTAGGCGTACACCGGTTAGTCAGGACAAGACAAGACGAGATTAGTCACGTTTACTCACAGTACTTCACATAGTTGCTTATGAAGCAGCACACATCGATGCAATGACTAATCAGTGTGTGTTGCTTCATCAGAAACTATGTGAAGTACTGTGACTAAACGTGACCAATGTTGTCTTGTCTTGACTAAACGGTTTACGCCTAGCCTTATGAAGAAGAAGAAGAAAAAGAAGAAAAGAAAAGAAGAAGAAGAAAAGAAAAAGAAGAAGAAAAAGAAGAAGAAGAAGAAGAAGAGCAGCGCTTAGCACGTAGAAGCGCTTAGCACGTAGCGCTTAGCGCTCAGCCCTTAGAAGCACTAAGGGCAGGCGGATCAATTATTCCACCCAGACCTAAAAAGGAGAAATTTAGGAGATGTTTTTTGTATGTTGCTCCACGAGTTTATAATGTGTTGCCTTTTGAAATAAGAGCTGCAAATAAATTGAACCGTTTTAAATATTTACTTAAGAAGTGGCTATTTGAAAAGGATTCAGTTGAAACATTTTTTTAAGGATCAAGAGTATTATTTGTAGACATATCCTTTACATAGTAGGCGTTTCAATAGTAGTAAATTATACATATTCTTTGAGTATACATGCAGAAAGATATTTTTATGACTGAGAGTGTTGTATTACTTTTGTTTAGGGTAGGCTATTCTTTGTATGATATTGTACTTTTGTTTTTTGTTTTTTTTGAAAGCATGTTACTTTTAATTTTTATATATATATAATTAATAAGGATTATTCCAATTAATTAATTAGCAGGGAAACCGTATTTGTTGAATTGTTAGTCTTTATTTTTTGAGTTTTAAGTTTCGATTTTCTAAGAATTGAATTATTCTATAGTATTATAAATGCTCTGGATGAAGTATTCCAATATTAGTGTTATATTCAAGAGAAGCAAAGCATTTTTTTTTCTGTGTAATATTGATTTACGACTCTAAGTTTTGACCCCGCACAGCATCGTCTCAGGTGGCATATCAATTTTATTTTCCTAACTGTATTGTATTTCCTGTTACTGTTTTATATTGTTTTGTTTTTAATTGGAAAAATAAATTATTTATTTATTTATTTATTTAAGAAGAAGTAGAAGAAGAAAAGAAAAGAAAAAAGAAGAAGGAAGAAGAAGAAGAAGAAGAAGAAGAAGAAGAAGAAGAAGAAGAAGAAGAAGAAGAAGAAGAAGAAGAAGAAGAAGAAGAAGAAGAAGAAGAAGAAGAAGAAGAAGAAGAAGAAGAAGAAGAGTTACAATAGAAGAAGAAGAAGAAGGGTAAGAAGAAGAAGAATGAAGAAGAAGAAAGAAGAAAATTAAATAAATGTGCTAAATAACAAATAAATAAATTAAATGAAGAAGAAGATAGCCAAAGAAGAAGAAGAAGTTGAAAGAAGAAGGAAGGAAAGAAAGGAAGAAGAAGAAGAAAGAAGAAGATGTTAAAGGAAGAAGAAGAAGAAGAAGAAGAAGAAGAAGAAGAAGAAGAAGAAGAAGAAGGAAAGAAGAAGAAGAAATAGGAAGAAGAAGAAGAAGAAGAAGAAGTTAAAGAAGAAGAAGAAGAATGAAGAAGAAGAAGAAGAAGAAGTTAAAGAAGAAGAAGAAGAAGAAGAAGAAGAAGAAGAAGAAGAAGAAGAAGAAGAAGAAGAAGAAGAAGAAGAAGAAGAAGAAGAAGAAGAAGAAGAAGAAGAAGAAGAAGAAGAAGAAGAAGAAGAAGAAGAAGAAGAAGAAGAAGAAGAAGAAGAAGAAGAAGAAGAAGAAGAAGAAGAAGAAGAAAAAGAAAAGAAGAAAAAGAAGAAGAGAAGAAGAAGAAGAAGAAGAAGAAGAAGAAGAAAAAGAAGAAGAAGAAGAAGAAAAGAAGAAGAAAAGAAGAAGAATAAGAAAAAGAAAAAAAAGAAGAAGAAGAAGAAGAAGAATGAGGATAAGAAGGAAAAGGAGAAGAATAGGAAGGACAATTTTATAGTTGTAGCCCACCTGTGACATAGCCTGTGTAATTCCAGCCTGACTGTAAGGCTGTGTGCTGACGTCCTGACTGTTCTGACTGAGCAGCGAAGAGGAGGCCTTGGCCCCGCCCTTCACTCCCCCTCCACCACCTCCCACCATGCGTCCGTTGCGTCTCATTCGCCCGCTTCCCCCCACCATCGGACGCTGTTGGCCAATCACCGGCTGTTGTGACGATTGGCGCGCTAAAACAACACATTTCAAACTTTGAAACTGCGATAACTCAAAAATAAATAAAATCCCCCCAAAATTACAAAAACTTCACAAAACATTATTAGTTTATTCGATCAGAATGCAATATTAATGGAAGGAAAAAAAACAAGCGTTAGCCTTCACCTTCTATTCGAAAATTTATTTGGAACCGAAATTTTTACGACCAACAAAAAACAATAATATTACAGTAAAACCTGTCTAAGGCGGAACACGACCGGACTGAAAAAACTTTTCCGTTTTAGCAGGTTTCCGGCTTACAAAGGTACTTTTACCTTTATACAAAATTCCTTGGGACTAGAAAAAACATTCCGTCTTACACAGGGTCCGCCTTAGACAGGGTTTACTTTATCTACATTATCAATCTAAACTAACGTTGATTCCTTGTTCTATTTCAATGATTGCCGTATTGGTTAGGAACTGTTCCGTTACAGTGTTTTAAAACGGGATCAAATTGAACAACGAACGTTTCATAATATACAATCTGGATCATAATAACCTCATTCCGATACAAGTTTCAAATTCCATTTCAAAAAGCTACTGTTTCGATTTCAATTATGGAACTATAATGCTTGCGTTATAACACGGTCGTAGATCATTTATCTTTGTAAGTAGGCTATTAGCATAGCCCCCTTTTTTAAAACTACATGGCCGCGGCCTTCAATGTGACAACGTCGCTGCATCGGCTTGCATGAGCAATGCAAATCGGTCATGTGTTTTATAAGTCATGTGTGTTGTAGTGTTTCTTATAAGTATGATTTTATAATGAAACCAGCCGGGACTGCAAGGTTGTCACATTGAAGTCTGCGGCCATGTAGTTTAAAGGAGGCTATGCTATTATGTATTATTTGAGGAAAAAACGAAATTTTAATTTGATTATTCAGATAATATAAAGATGGGAGGTAATGAGACATTGCAACTATACAGTTGCTGTTAAATCATAATAATTAATTGAACGAAATTTGACACGTTATAATATTCTGAAGACTTTGCTATTTGCAAATATTGACAACAGATTAATAGCTAGTAAGGAAATACTGTTGTCAATATTTGCAAATAGCAGTCTTCAGAATATTATATGGCATTAATTAGGAATTTCGTTCAATTAATTATTATTGATTATTTAATTGATCTATTTATATACAGTACCTTGCAACGCCTGTTGATGCTGGTTATAGAATCGAGGCGGTATGTGAGACATGTTCATGAACATGCCAACTGGAACGGGCATGTTGCCGAGGCTTGCTTGAGCGCGTTCGGGCGATATGTAGCTGATGGGATCGTGCGTGCGTGCAAACATGTCCAGACCGGATCCAGCGCCAGCTCCTACCAACACAAGGCACGTTCGAAAAGTTAGTTCCAATCTTCCAATGTTCAATAAAAAGTATGATTAGTTCCAATATTCAATAAACGATCAATAGGCCTATTGCAATTATTCGATAAAAAGTATGAGTATGAAATGTTAACACTTTTTGTTGAATAAAAAAGGGGATAGGAACTATCTGATCTGAAGTCAATTTAGGAATTCAATAAAATTAGTAAAAAGTCTGTATAATAGTCACAATACTGACAGAAACCACTTAACAAAAATTATAATTAAATTTTTAATAGTAAGCTGCAAAGCAAGAAGAGGAAAACGCTCACTCTTTAGTTCCAATATTCATTAAACGATCAATAGATATTGCAATTATTCAATCAAAAGTATGAGTATGAAATGTTAACACTTTTTGTTGAATAAAAAAGGGGATAGCCCATGAACACAGACTGGAGGTTACGGAAATGAAGATGCTGAGGTGGAGTTGCGGTGTAACTAGAAGGGATAGAATCCGAAATAAAGTGATAAGAAACAGAATGAAGGTTACAGAAATATCAAAGAAGATACAAGAAAAAAGACTGTACTTGATATGGAGACACAGCCGAGGGGCAGAGGCATACCCCGCCTCACATGGCTAAGTTTAGTTCATAAAAATATGAAGCAGTTGGACCTGACAAATCAGACGACCCAGGATCGTTCAAACTGGAGACTTAGATCAAGGAGAGCCGACCCCAAATAATGGGAAAAAGGAGAAGAAGAAGAATACAAGAAAAAAGACTGCAGTGGTACGGACATGTGGAGAGAAAGGAGGACGATTATGTGGGGAAAAGGATCGAACACTTAGATGTCGAAGGAACTAGGAAGAGGGGAAGACCTAGGAAGAAATGGGAAAATTGTATCGCCCAAGATCTTGTAGAGAAGGGACCAACACCAAACGAAGCACATGACCGAGACTCCTGGAAGCGGCTGACCCGAAACGCCGACCCCACCTGAGTGGGGTAAAGGCACAGAAAAAAGAAAAAAGGGGATAGGAACGATCTGATCTGAAGACAATTTAGGAATTCAATAAAATTAGTAAAAAGTTTGTATATTGTCACAATAGTGAAAGAAACCACTTAACAAAAATTATAATTGAATTTTTAATAGTAAGCTGCAAAGCAAGAAGAGGAAAACGCTCTCTCACTCACTCTCTCTTTAAAAAAAACAACTGTTGGCAAGGCGTTGAAGCCTTTCAATTAGAAATTATAGTACAGACTATAAAGACTCAGCAGTTCTGTTACGCTGATCAAATTTAACAGCAAAAAACGCTCACTTCTTGTGCAGCAGCGGTTGCGACAACTTGTCTTGGTCTAACCCTACTTGGTCCGTTCAAGTAATGTTATTAAAATGTTTTCACAGTATTCAAATAACTTTCAAATTATAAGAAAAATATTAACATCAGTAGTTTAGAGAGAACGTTTTCCCAAAAATTAATAGTAAGTAAAAATAGAACAAAAAAATTAACTTCATATCATATTAACATAGGAACCAGTTGAATATTAATTATTAACGACAACATAAGGCAAAACAGAATTCGAACCGAGACTAATTGAATTGGATTAAATTGCATCCTTTAATAATTGATATTTGACTACATCTTAGTGTTTTCATTATGTACATGATAAATTTCATATAGTCAAGCCAGCTAGCACGCTCAAGTCCAGTGAAGACAGTCATATTTAACGTATTTTAGCTGCTAGCGCTATCTAGCGCGAGATTCTGCACTTCCATAATATTCCAATCAAAACTTAGGGCCGGTTCATGAGCTCGGGATTTAGCAAAGTCCTAGACTAAAACGGGTGGCCGCCGTAGCATCGACAAACGTTAGCCTCGAAACTATGTACTAAGGGCTCTCTATGCTGCTAACCCACTAAGCCGAAATGGTAACCATTATACAGGGTGATTCAAAAAGAATACCACAACTTTGAAAATGTGTATTTAACGAAAGAAACATAATAGAACCTTCTGTTATACATCATTAAAAAGCGTATTTAAAGAAGTTTTTTTCACTCACAAAGAAGTTCAGAGATGTTCAATATGACCCCTCCAGACACTCGAGCAATATCAACCCAAAACCTCCTTCAAAGTAATAAGGCGTAAAAGTTTGATATTCTGTCATTTCTTGTTCCAAATCATCAATATCCATCCACCATTGATGATTTGAAACAAGAAATAACAGCAGCCATCCAAACTGTTACGCCTGACATGCTACAGATAGTGTGGAACAAGTTTGAGGGAGGTTTTGGATTGATATTGCTCGAGTGTCTGGAGGGGTCATATGGAACATCTCTGAACTTGTTTGTGAGTGAAAAAAACTTCAAATACTCTTTGTAAAGATGTATAACAGAAGGTTCTATGATGTTTCTTTCATAACATACAAATTTTTAAAGTTGTGGTATTCTTTTTGAATCACCCGGCATTTTTCATTGCTGCGTCAATCCTTCAAAATTAATTCAAAAAACTAATGCAGCACTGCTTCTTGGAGTCGAAAATAACTTTTCAGGCTAACAGTTCGTCAATCATTGACGCCTTGCTGCGTCAATTGTCTGAAAGTAATTCTGTATTCGATCTTGGAACCTTTGGATTATCAGACAGGCGCTTATCGCCCTCGGCTACTAATGCGTATAATTAATGCGGCACTGCTTCTTCAAGTCGAAAATAATCTTTTTGCAAGCGTCAGGAGTAAAAAACAAGTTATTTGAGGGAACTTAGGTATTGAGACACCTGCATCTGCAAGCATTTGAAACATTTTTCAAGTTTTTTGAGAGCAATTATGTATTAAAACATGTAACCGGAGGCCTTGGTATACTTGCCCTAGCTCTATAACGATAAAATTAAACGATAAAACGATAAACCGATAAAACGATAAACTGATGAAACAAAACTATAAAGGGCCAGTTCATGAGCTCTGGATTTAGCCAAGTCCTGGACTAAAACGGGTGGCCACGGTAGCATCGACAAACGTTAGCCTCAACACTATGTACTAAGGGCTCTCTATGCTGCTAATCCACTAACCTGTCGAGACAAACGTTTGTCGATGCTACGATAGCCACCCGTTTTAGTCTAGTACTTGGCTAAATCCCGAGCTCATGAACCGGTCCTTAAAGTGTTTTCATTCAAAACAAGACCAAATCCAGTTCTTTGCCTCTTTTCAAAAAAATTGAATGTATTTTCAAAGTTGTAAAGTCCTTTTTGAAACACTCTTGCCTGGTTGTTCGTACGTCTATTAAATTTAACCGGGCGATAAATCGAGGACAGCAACATAGTGGGATCGACGACAAACTGAACTCATTTGAAATTGAAAATCCAAGTGAAATAGTGTTACCAGAACAATATATTTCAGCTAAATAACTAGCAAAATCAACTGCATTAACATTCTCTAATAAATTGCATGTCAATTCGAAACGAACTAGCTCCGAAAATTGCATTAAGCCACTATATTACAGACTTTTGGTTGGTAAAACTGAAACTTGTACTTTCCCATCTGATAAAATTTTAACCACATGTTAAAATATTCATCTGATGTCTATGTAAAAAAAATTAACCGCTGGAAAAATTTAATCCCTCAATCAGCACCAATTAATTTAACTCTATTTTTAACGGAGTAGAAATGTTTCAACAATTTGAAATGTGTGCACAACCAGCTGATATTTGAAAAAATTATGCCATTAGTATTTCTCACTGCCAGATACCCTCTGCCTCATTGATAAAAACTCGGAGTGCAATTCATAAATTTTGTCTACAGAATATTATTTTGTAATAACATCTAATAAAAATGATGAGTAATGTAGTTTTGCAAATAAAATCAATGCAATTCAAGGCTTTGCAACACTATTTTGTCTCAATTCTTCATTTCGAGTTAGTTTAGTTTGTCGTCGATCCCATTATGTTGCGTCCCCGATTTAACGCCCGGTTAAATTTAATAGACGTACGAACAACCCAAGGTTAGTAGAGACCTAAGATTGGCCAATCCCCATAAGAGCCCAGCAGTCCAATTTTCCCCGATTTGTCTTGCTATAATGACGTCAATCAGTGCCCGGGTTAACATATGCCCTATATCTATATTCAAGACTCATCACTTATCTAGTATTCAAATCTTTCCAGATGGTTTTTGGAAAAATGAAAATTTTCAAATTTCTATCTTATTGATTGTCAGATAACAATAATAAATTAAAATAATGCAATAAAAATAATTACTGTGATCAAATATCTACAATAATAATAAGAAATCATTTAATATAATTGTAATATCACGCCTTGCTTGCCAAACAGTATAGCAGGAGCCAATTAACTTGTCATAAATCAGCTGATCCAGTAATAATTAAACAGTGATTTCGACACAATAATCAAAAGGCTTGAAAGTCTAAAGAACCTTTAAAGTCTTTAAAGGATTCCTTTTAAGAAAGACCTTTCAAAGAATAAATTTTTAAAGACCTTTTCAATAATCTGCGAGATTCAGCATTTGTAGGTTAAGTATTGTGACATTGCTCTTTGAAACAGCTGATTTCTGACAAGTTGAATTGGATTCTGCTATAAACTTCAACTATTCAGATTTTCCAGCTGATTTCTGAGAATTTGAAATTATTATAGCAAGATCCAACTCAACTTGTCAGAAATCAGCCGTTTCAAAGAGCAATATCACAACACTTAACCCACAAATGCTGAACTGCAGATTATTGAAAAGGTCTTTTAAAAAGTTATTCTTCGAAAAGTCTTCTTTTAAAAGGTCTTTTAAAGACTTTAAAGGTCTTTAAGACTTTTAAGCCTTTTGATTATTGTGTCAAAGTCACTGTTTAATTATTACCAAAACAGCTGATTTATGTCAAGTTAAATGGATCGTGCTATACAAATCTCTAGCACAACATGGAAAGCCTAGTAAAAGTTGATGCTTATTTTCGATTATTTAATAATTTGTTTCAATTACAGTGAATTAATCCTAATTATAACTACAGTAATTATTTATTTGTATTTTACAACACTGATATTTAACAGAAGGTACAACAGGCTTACGCCGAAAACGGTACCTTCTTAAATTTACATTAGCTATGAAAACAATCCAAATCTAGGTTATGAGACATTTTTCACAAAGAAAACACTAAAGGAATTTCTGAATATTTTAAATGGTAGGCCTAATGTGAAAGCTCTGAACCAAAACAGCTAACATAATGTAAATAAGGTAATCGAAATTGTTTGTACCCCGCGAATTATAATACAGTTCATCAAGAAAGAGATGATCAGTTAAAAGACAGAGATTATTGGTGAGGTATTGGGCCGGCCGCACACCGGACACGGCGCGGCACGGCACGGCGGCGGAGGGCGCATCAGAGCGTTTTGCCTTGCCGCGCCGCGCCCGATGGTTAAGAGCAGCATGTGGCGCGGCACGGTACGGCAAAGCAATTTGAGGAGACGCTCAGTGGATTGAAGAATTCAGACAAGTGAACTTGTGTGTTTTATAGATTGATACATATTTCGTGAAATCAGTTTTCCAGTCTGTGACACGTGAAAATGAACGCAGAAGAAGAAGAGGCGACTGTAATAGCGTTGTGGTACTTCATTAAGTCAATAGATGATTCCCCAAGAGACAAATCTGGGTGCATCCTATCAATGAAAACGTAACATAAAACTGTTGTGTAGAGCTAAGAGCAGATCCGGAAAAGTTTTATAATTATTGTCGTATGAAACCGGCAACGTTTGATTTCATTCATGGATTAATTTCTCCATCCATCCAAAAACAAAACACCAACTATAGGCTGAGCATAACTCCAGAAAAACGACTACTGATCACTTTAAGGTGAGATTATTTTGATTGATCTAGAATGACCGATAATTCGTCTTGTAGGGTGGATTGCTAAGACGGTGTTTAGCCGTTGTCTAGTGCTAAACATCAACTGATGAGCAGATTGGCCAGCGTTGATACAGGCCGGTAGGTGACTCTAGAAGTATTCAAGTCATTTGTTATTACAGCCTTTATTTCTTTTGTAAACACTCCTGATAAACAACAGTGTCTTTATTTCACAAATTAATGCCTTGTTCCTATTAATTAATCAAAATAATTTATAAATGGAGAAAAACTCATATAAATGTGAGTAATGAAGATAAAAACCCAGTATGACAGTAGACTTAGGACTTGGACTTAGACAATGACTAATTTAGACAACGGCTAAACACCGTCTTAGCAATCCACCCATAGTATCCCTAAAATCGAATAATTACTTAAAATGTATAAAATAACCTGTGGTAGTAAGTAGTAGGTAGTAATAACAACCTCGGGTAGTAAGTTTTCAATCGTTACAAATGCTATTTTTATTGAGAAAACAATACAAAATATTTGTGGTCAATCATGGAAATTGATGATATTGTTGACCATCTTTAGTTGTATCATCATTATAGTTGACATCATGCAACTGGTTAATCAGAGGAAAGAACTGATGGTTCAACGTTGAGCTTGAGGATGAAGCCACTGAAGCAGGGGACGGAGGGAAGCGACTCTGCTCACTATCTTGATCATCCAACAGGCTATGCAATTTTGCCATGACCGATGATTTGAAGAGGCGTTGTCTTTTGGAGAAAGCGTTTCGGCATCAGAAACTAAACTTTTAAAAATGTTAACATTGCACTATCAGATTTTTCCTCCAGCTTTACGTTTTTCTGTGACAGTTTTAGGTATTCCACCATTGGTGCAGCCACTATATCTGCTGTAGTTCTTCTTTGTTTTTTTGAGGGGTTGAAGTTGTTTTGATTTTCAATAAGTGGTTTAGGAGCGACTTCAACTTCTCCCTCTGCTTGTAGTTCATTTGAAATGTCTTGGGTCACATCGGTGTTATTTTTCAAAGAGTCATCTAAACTACCTGTCATTTTCCAGTACCAATCCAAGGTTGGAGGAAGCTCATAGCATCAAATAAGTGCCACTTTTTCTTTAGTTGCATGGAACCACTGGGTGTCTTTTTCAACTCCTTTACGTATCTAACGTATGAGCCACGTAGATTGGTCCACTTTTTCTTGCATATGTTACCTAAAAAGAAACCAAAAGTTATGAAAGAGCATAAAATAAAATAAAATTGACAAACTTATTTTTTATACTAAAACAAATTAAGTCCTCATCTTAACAATATTATTTGTAATATTTAATTGTGGGAAAAAGAAGATAAAGTCGCCCCAATTCAACTTGTATGCAACTCTATTATCTTGTCCTTTTTTACAGATTTCTTGCAACCGGTGATCGCTTCCAGTATATACATTTCAACCATCGAGTTGGCGCTACTACTGCAGGAAAGATTGTAGCAGAAACATGTACTGCCATTTGGTCCGTAATGTTCCAATGTTCCTAATGACCGATCCATCACCAGAAAAGTGGAAGGAAATATCAGTGAGGTTTGAAGAGCTATGGAATTTTCCAAATTGTTGCGGTGCTATTGATGGCGCACGTACGCATTGAAGCCCCATGGAATAGTGGCTCATTATTCTTTAATTACAAATCATACCACTCTATTATTCTACAAGCTGTTGTTGACGCGGAAGGTAAATTTGTAGCAGTCGATGTTGGAGAAGCTGGAAACACAGTGATGGAGGCGTATTTCATTCTTCAACATTTGGTCGTTTATTTAACGATAAAAACTGAACTTACCAAAGCCCAAAACTTTATTTAAAACAAAGACAACTAATTTTCCCTATGTCTTTGTTATGGATGAAGCCTATGCCCTCAGCAGACACATGATGACCCCTTCAACAAGAATTCTTTGACACGAGAACGAAGGATATACAACTATAGACAATCTAGAGCACGTAGAATTGTTGAATGTGCTTTCGGTATGATGGCGAAGAAATTTCGTGTTTTCGAATTGGCTATGTTAACTCATCCAGATAACAAAAATCATTGTGTTAGCGTGTTGCGTTCTCCACAATGTAATTAGAGTAAAAGAGGGTACTATGAGTCAGGTGTATGACGAAATGATGAACATTGAAGTTGAGTGTGACAACAAACAAGAGACTTGAGGGCAAGAGCAGCTAAAGCTGCCTCACAACATCAGAGAGAACTTTAAAGAATACTTCAATACTGAAGGTTCAGTACCATGGCAAGACCAAATGGCTTTTTGTATAAACAACATGATTTGTTATGGACTATATTATATATAGAAGATATGTCAAATAAAGTATGGCTATTTCTGAACGGATTAATGTTGCTGTTATTTTATTCTTAATGCCTCACAATAAACAGTAAGTTTCATCAACATCGGTCAATGTAAAAGTCTTATACAGTATCTACATCGATCCGTCAGGATGCACATTGAGAGACCGGTTTCAAGAAACCGATTATGAACGTAAACTTTAGTTGCTTGAACGCATAGATTAGTTTAACACAGGGCTGTGCACACTGCGTTGCATGAAACTGCGTGCTGCGTTGCGTGCAACGCAGTGTGCACAGCCCTGTGTTAAACTAATCTATGCGTTTCAAGCAACTAAAGTTTTACGTTTCATGAAATCGGTTTCTTGAACCGGTTTCTCCAGTGTGCATCCTGCCTTAGGTATAAGGAACATACATGCAACAAAATATAAAATTCGGTCAACGCGTTTAGCCATTATCGCAGGACAAAGAGACAGACAGACTGACAGAAGTTTCTTTGTAGCCATTTTTGGCCTATGCAACAATAGTGCTAATATTAGGCCTAGCATAAAACCTACAGGGATAGTTAGTGGGGAAAATTTTATTTCGTTATAGGCTATAGCTTATTTCGTTGTTGAACCATCTTACTGTAAGGTAACACAGATGTAAATTAAAATACTCGCACAACAGATAGTACTAAAGACAGGGCTGCCAGATCTACGGGACACTAAACCATGATGAGTTTAAGAGTCTATAATAGATAACAATGCAATATTTAAAATAATACAAGATCGCCACAATCGCTGTAATTGAAGTTGTAATTTGTAAAAGTTGTAAGGTTGGGGTAAATTTGTAAAGTAAAGTTGTAATAAGTTGTAAAACGTAGTTGTAATTTGAAATACAATTTAGCATGATGAGCTAATTGAACTAATATCAAGATAAATCAATTCAATAGGTCTAGTTTCACTACTGGAATACAATATATAACCTATTGTTTGATGAAGAAAAATAAGGGACAATTACTTCAAATACGGGACTGTCCCTTGAAATACGGGACGTCTGGCAACCCTACTAAAGACAGGCATATAACAACACTTACCTGGTACACTCAGCTCTTTGCCAATGTCGTTCCAAATTTTTGACATGACGTCCACATTATGGTGTTCCTTTAATGATGCATTGTAAATTGGTGGGTTGTTTTGTACATAAAACAACAACTTGTCAACATCAACACTAGTAACTGCATCAACATCATCCTCCTGGCTTTCCATAATGTTTGACAGACAAACAACTGCTACAAACAACTGCTACAAACTACACCACACTACCAACCACTGCCTCTCAACTACGATTCTCGCGCATGCGCAGAACGCTTTGCATTAAGCCTCTTGCCCGAAAGACGAAACTTGACAAGGCAGTACAAGGCGCCTTGCGGCGCCGTCTCGCCGCGCCGTGCCGTGCACGATGCAGTGTGCGGCACCTCCATTGATAGCAATACAAACCACATCGCATGCGGCGCCTTAAGGCAAAACGCCGCGCCGTGCCGTGCCGCGCCGTATCCGGTGTGCGGCCGGCCTTATTTTGTTTTACTAATCAACTGGGTAACATCTGAATAAGTTTAAAAACACGTTTCATATTTTGCCCTGCAGAGTGCATTATTAGTGGGCACGCGATGACGTATTTACTCGTCACGGCCGGTCGACCTCAAAAACGACATGATTGGCCTACCTTGGAACTCTACATACCTTGCGAACAACCAGGCATCTGTATCTGATTTAATATTGACTCAAGTGACGGTTACCTGGTCGTGCCATGTAGTGCGTCTGCGGCGCGGACGTATTGCCGGACCGGTCGTAAATGCTACCCGGGATAATGGCCTCCCTTGCATCATAGGTGCTGGTTGACATGAAATGCGTTCCCGGATTCGAGACGTTGACGATCTGCTTGGGCTTGGCGAACTGGATCATCGACTCCTTCAGATTGGTCAGCGGCCCCTCCACCAGCACTTTTTGCTCCTTGTAGAAGTTCAACAGATGGTTCCACAGCGGTTGCTGCACAACATACATCCAATATAGAATATAATAAGAAATAGTACCCATAATTATAATACAAGATTCGGTCGTATTATAGAAAGGCACAGATTGGATCTATTTGAGAACAAAACTGTTCATAGAGGAAAAAAGTATTTTGTGACCCATCCTCTGTCTACTTTTGTAGATGTTTGGGATGTAGTGAAAAACTAAACTAAACTAAACTGTGAGGCTACCAACCAGTTTACGGGAATTAGAAGATCCTCATATATTTATGAGAAATTTAAAGGAATATCTGGTAAAATTAGCGCTGTACTCTTTACAAGAATTTGATGTTAATTTTTAATTAAATAAACACTTGAACACTTAACTAGTTTTTGATGGACTTTTCGGTAAACATTTATAATATGATATTCAATAACAAATAACTTTGATATAGGCCTAAATTATTGTTTGTTTTACATATGACGTTATTCAATGTACCTGTACATTTGTTGAATAAAGAATATTTGAATTTGAATTTGAATAGAATATTTAGGGCCGGTTCATGAGCTCGGGATTTAGCCAAGTCCTGGACTAAAACGGGTGGCTATCGTAGCACCGACAAACGTTTGTCTCGACAGGTTAGTGGGATAGCAGCATAGAGAGCCCTTAGTACATAGTTTCGAGGCTGACGTTTGACGAGGCTACGGTGGCCACCCGTTTTAGTCCAGGACTTAGCTGAATCCCGAGCTCATGAACCGGCCCTTATTTTGCCAAAAATAAAAGCAATATGGTCTAAAAATAAGCAAAGAAAAGAGTGAAGTTATGGTTTTTGGAAGGGAAGGAAATATGGACGGAAATATTAAATTGAATGGCGAACCATTGAAAAATGTTAGAAGCTTCAGGTACCTGGGAAGTGAAATCTCTGCAGATGGAAGGATTAATGGAGATATACAGAGTGTTTCAGAACTCCCTACCAATACTCTAGGGAATTTTTCCTGGGTAAAACCCATATCTAAATATCATATTTAAATTGTCCACAAGTCCTTAGTTACTCACACAGCTGCCATTTTGTTTTTTTCACTTATTATTTTTTATCTCAATAATGATGAAACATATGGAATTGAAACTTTGCACCAACATTTATGACAACTAGACAAAGCTACAGAAAAATGATGACAATTTTTCAAATCCATAAAACAAAATGGCGGCCATTTAAAACTTTGTTTCTTGAATAACTCGGAAACCGTTGATATTAAGAAAATGTTACAAGAATAACTTTTTTTGGTTAATTTAATTACAAATCGATTGAAACCTTATTTGTTAAGATTCGACCAATATTGACTGAGATATGGCAGCTTTAGTGATAGGTGACCGCTGGAGGTTACTTGCACTCCTTTTTACTGTCTTTAAAATTCACACAAAATAATCTAAAACCGCTTAAAAATGATATTTAGATATGGGTTTTACCCAGGATCAATGCCCTAGAGCCCTAGAGTATTGGTAGGGAGTTCTGAAAAATCCTGTATATTAATTGTACTTTCTTGAGTGGCCATAGCCGAGTGGGTTAAGTGCTGGCTTTGTAACCTAGAGTCCCAGGTTCAAACCCAGGTAAGACAAGAATTTTAACTCGAGCTCGAGCACTCCTCGTGTTTCGGAAGGACACGCTAAGCCGTTGGTCGGTCTGACACCTAAAAAACAGTCGTTAAGGTCACGTCCGAGACCCTGTACTGATCGGGAGTGACCTGAAAACTCTTGACACCAGACCTGAGCCAGCCAGGTTACACGGAATTATTATTATTATTATCTATATCTACATAAAAAGATTAATATGGAATATACAAGATCATTCTTAAGAACTTAGAATACTAGAACATGAATATTAGAGAACTAGAATATTACATTAAGCTACCAATCTTAAAATAGAAGTTAGTATCCTGTATCCACCTACGTGCACACAGCGAATAAGTTGATTGTTCTTTCTTGAATAAATAAACTAGAACTATGCAACTCACCTTGGAAAGCACTTTCGGATTGCCGACAATGATGATGCCGTACTTGGCCCGTGTCAGGGCCACGTTGAGACGGCGCGGGTCGTTGAGGAAGCCGATGCCCTGATGCTCGTTGCTGCGCACGCATGACATGATGATCAGATCCTTTTCGCGGCCCTGAAACGCGTCCACACTGGCCACTTCGATCTCCTGGTACAACTTTGACGGCAGCGTGCCTTGGTACTGCATGTACTGCACCTGGAGAACGCAGCATACCATTCAACAGAACCAAATGCCATTAAGAGCCCTTTATACTACAGAGAGACTGTATAATAACAGTGTGATCAGCTTTATATGAAATGGGCGAACATGTAGGCTATTTTGCAGGATTATTTTAAATTGTCAGAAAACAGCTGATTGATGCACGCTCGTTTACTAACGTTAAATCAGCTGTTTTCTGACAAGTTAAAATGATCCTGCTATAATAATCTATATTATTAATAGAGCGAGCAGCATGTTTTGTGACCGACCTCAACTCCTCCGTGGTCTCTCAACCCGATTTTGTTAGTTCACGTCTCATTTGAAAGATCTCTTGTGGTGGAGTGTGTTGTGATGAAGTCTTGTGCTGAGCATTACACTAAATAGTCAAGACAAGACGAGATTAGTCATGTTTAGTCACAGTAATTCACATAGCTGCTTATGAAGCACGTACTATTAATTGATGTCTAATGTATGTCCACCTAAGGCTAGGCATACACCGGTTAGTCAAGACAAGACAAGACGAGATTAGTCACGTTTAGTCACAGTACTTCACATAGTTGCTTATGAAGCAACACACGCCGATTAGTCATTGCATCGGTGTGTGCTGCTTCATAAGCAACTATGATGCTGTTTCTAACTCATCTGACTATTGTTGTAGTCAGCAATAGTGCAACACCTTGACTGCAACAGTACTTCACATAACTGCTTGCCAAACTTAGCACGCCGATTAGTCATTGCCTCGGTGTGTGTTGGCATATCGCTGCTATATGTGAATATTAATGACTAAACTTGACTAATCTCGTCTTGTCTTGACTAACCGGTGTACGCCTAGAATAAGGTGTGTCACAATGTTATCTGCCAGTCACAAAGTATACTCATTCTACGGTAGTAGTATAAATCGATGATAATAATACAAGTCGATATAAGTTTTTCATCGACGTGTTTTTTATTTTTTCATGGTGTGAGCTTGTCGGGCCTTTTATTCAGTAACATTTATATTCATAGAATAGTTATTGGCATTAAAACAATACCATTTACAATATTATTAGTTATTACATTTAGTTTGTAATCACTATATAAATAGATATTCTGAATGAAATGAACTAAATAAAAAATTATAAATGGATAAATAGAAGAATAAATGAGTCTTCTTCTTCTTCTTCTTTTCCTTTAGCTTTTCCCTATTCGGGGTCGCTATTCCGTATCTTCCTCCTCCACACCATTCTCTCCCCGAATTTAGAAGAATAAATGAATTAAAATAGATAAATTAATTGAAAATAGATAGATAGATAAAAAAGAATAGAACGACTTCAACATTTTTTTGACGTGGCGAGGTTTGGACAATAATGTTCACTGTATCACTTAAACTACATGGATAGATGAATAGATAGATAGTAAGATGGATAAATAAGTAAATAAATAAAATAAATGGATAGTTGGATGAAAGAATAATTAGTAATAAAAAATTAAATGAAAAAAAATTAAATAATAATAACAATAAATAAAGTCAAAACTCCAAAACAGAGAAAAAACTTACAACAGATGAGCAGAGACTTCAGACACCAGAGAGAATGAAGACATATTGGGCTGGAAAGGGAACGTTTCCGAAAATGATCTTCACCCAGTTTCGACTAGATTTGCTCCAATGAGGGCTTCACAAAATATTTAAGGTTACAATAAATGAATGAAATGAATAACTAAATAAATAAAACTTGTGTCGATAATAATTACCAAGTAGGCACGCTGTCCTTCGTAGGGCGTAATGACGCCGATCTGATCGGGCTTGACGCCGCAGCGCAGAAAGCGCGTGGTCAGCTTCTCAACGTTGGCCGCCTCGGTGCGGTTCAGATAGGACGTGCCCGAGCCGGCTATCTCCTCCTGGCCCTGGGTGACATAGAACAGCATCGGCTTGTCCAACACTGGCCACGGGAAGTCCATCTTGGCCAGTTTGCGTTCGTCTAGAAATAAATAAATAAATGAATGGATAAATAAATAAATGAAAATAAAAATAAATAAATGAATGATAAATAAATAAATAAATAAATAAATAAATAAATAAATAAATTAAATAAATAAATAAAAATAATGAATAAATCAATCAATCAATGTTTATTGCCAAAAAGTAAATTGTTTAAAAATACAAAAATAATATTGGTTAACAATACAAAGTAAAATTGGTACAACATTAGCATAACATACAAAAAGAAAATAATAATAATTACCTTGAGAATGAATTTTAAACCATCAACAATATTGTTAACAATATGGCACTACCGGCAAAAGATAATCTTGTGCGCCGGTAGTGAGGTCAGAAGTCACAAAAATTGTGAACCAAATGCATCAGGCTTCTGCAGCATTTAAAAAGAATTTGAAAAGCAAATAATAAATTGATAATTCATTAGAAGCCAAATGAATTAAATCAATTAAATTGAATTCAATTCTAAATTAAATTTAAAATATTAGAATTTCAAAAATAATAAAATAAAAAACCAAAATCAAAATTAAATTGAATTAACAAGTGTTTTAAGATTCGCAACTACAGAAAAAACTAAACAAAGAATAAATTAATGGAGTTTTATTCCCAGTCAAAAAATACATAGAAACATAACAAATTTCTGACAGAAATAATATGAATATAAGCAAATCTCTAAGGGCTTGTCCGTCAGAAACATACGAAACAGCGAAAAAGAAAAGCCTAGTTTATTCCCAGTCAAAAAAATACATAGAAACAGAACAGAATTTTCTGACATAAATAATATGCGTGGGTAATGGGAAGGATGATGATGAGAGATGAATATGGACCTACAGCTTTAGGTGGGTTTCGAACCTCCAGGAAGCGATTATGAAGCTCATAAATTTTTGTTTTTAGAGAAGCCGGTCACCGTTACAACGGGAGTGGTAGGCGCTGTCTCTTATCTAATCTCACCCTTTAAAAACGGTACCCTTTAGCTAAAGCTACATTTTAAGAATGTTTTCCTGTGTTAGGGGGGGGGGGGTATATTATTATTATTATTATGTTATATATTACTATAGCAGGAATCAGGATCAATTCAACTTGTCAAGAACAGCTGTTTCGAAAATTAATATCACAATACTTAACCTACAAATGCTGAATCTCGCAGATTATTAAAAATGTCTTTGAAAAAGGTATTCTTTGAAAGGTCTTCTTTAAAAAGGTCTTTTAAAGACTTTAAAGGTCTTTTAGGGGGGCCGGTTCATGAGCTCGGGATTTAGCCAAGTCCTAGACTAAAACGGGTGGCTATCGTTGCACCGACAAACGTTTGTCCGACAGGTTAGTGGGTTAGAAGCATAGAGAGCCCTTAGTACATAGTTTCGAGGCTAACGTTTGTCGATGCTACCTACGGTAGCCACCCGTTTTAGTCTAGGACTTGGCTAAATCCCGAGCTCATGAACCGGCCCTAAGACTCTTAAGGCTTTGGATTATTGTGTCAAAGTCACTGTTTACTTATTGCCGAAACAGATGTTTTCTGACAATTTAAATTAATCCTGCTATATACGTCCTAGTCTGGCGAAAACAGCTGTTTACCAACTCGATATCATGCGTGGAAAACAGATGATGTACGAGTATGACGAAAATAACAATAATGTGAGCAATAATAATTTAGTTACCAGCACTGAGTTAAATATTATCTAACTGGAGGTAGCAGTGTCTAGTACTGCTATACGAGACCCATGTTCCATCTATTTTTTTTATCATGCTATCATTTTATGATTAGGCAACATATGATGGCCCCCACTGTACTGCCAACCTAACAAAATTAGGTGGCCCGTGTTCCACCTAATTTTGTTAGGTTGGCAGTACAGTGGGGAATGATAAAAAAATAGGAGGAACCCAGCTTGTTCATTCATTGCTACCTCCCAGGGACCTGACATCTTAGGGACTGGAAGTAAGAGAAATAAGGGGAGTAGGATGACGCTAGTTTCCGGACGGACTTTTAGCGGTGTATTTGAAAACATCGTAAATTGATAATAATTACAGCTGATTCTGATTGAATAGCGGATGGTTCAAAAGCTTGACTCGCGCATAACGATATTAGATCAATGATATTGAAGAATAATCCAAAAGTTTGATACACGCATAACGATATTAGAAGTTAACCATTATTAGTGAATTAGTGAATAACCATTCTAGCCTGTAGTAGAGAATCACACCTACTTCTACTCAAACCAACCTAAAAAACTAAGAATCTAACAAAAATGTTATATTTTGCCGTAAACATTAACCATATTCTCTCAACAGTTTTGATTTATACCGCAAAAGATACCATAAACTTTTAAAAGTCTTTATGAAAATGAAACTTAACCTGAAGGCTCTGAATTCAAATACAGCGCCAAAACTCCGTCCGGAAACTAGCGTGATCGAGACTCAGCCTACACCCCTTTTCAACATAGGGAAGATACAATACTTCCACTCCGTCTATGACAGCCCCCTGAGTTATTTAGCTAAAATAGATTGTTCTGGTAACACTATTTCACTTGGCTCTTTAATTTCAAATTAGTTCAGTTTGTCGTCGATCCCACTATGTTGCTGTCCTCGATTTATCACCCGGTTAAATTTAATAGACGTACGAACAACCAGGCATTAGTCCGGCGAAAACAGCTGTTTACCAACTCGATGCGTGGAAAACAGATAATGTTGTACGAGTATGACGAAAATAGCAATATGTGAGCAGTAATAGTTTATAGCAGGATTCTTTTAAATTGTCAGAGAACAGCTGATTGATGTACGCTCGTTTACTAACGTTGAATCAGCTGTTTTCTGACAAGTTAAAAAAATTGTCAGAGAACAGCTGATTGATGCACGCTCGTTTACTAACGTTGAATCAGCTGTTTTCTGACAAGTTAAAAGAATTCTGCTGTAGTTACCAGCACAGACGCCGTTCTGCAGCGATCCCTCGTAGAAGAAGTTCGAAGGGAAGCGCGACAGCTCAGGGTGCATGCGGTACTGGACCTCGAGGCGGAACGGACGAATGCCGAGCACAACTAGCCTATAGGTTTGCACAGACTATAGTCTGGCGAAAACAGCTGTTTACCAACTCGATGCGTGGAAAACAGTGATGATATTGTACGAGTATGACGAAAATAGCAATATGTGAGCAGTAATAGTTTATAGCAGGATTCTTTTAAATTGTCAGAGAACAGCTGATTGATGTACGCTCGTTTACTAACGTTGAATCAGCTGTTTTCTGACAAGTCAGAATTCTGCTGAAATTTCTGGCACAGACGCCGTTCTGCAGTGATCCCTCGTGGAAGAAGTTCGAAGGGCGGGACAGCTCAGGGTGCATGCGGTACTGGACTCGAGGCGGAACGGACAGGTACCGAGCACAGCTAGCGCCTATGGGTTTGCACAGACAGTCTGGCGAAACAGCTGTTTACCAACTCGATTTCGTGCGAAACAGTGATGCAGTATGACGAAAATAGCAATATGTGAGCGGTAATAGTTTATAGGATTCTTAAATTGTCAGAGAACAGCTGATTGATGTACGCTCGTTTACTAACGTTGAATCAGCTGTTTTCTGACAAGTTAGGAGAATTCTGCTGTAGTTACCGGCACAGACTCCGTTCTGCAGCGATCCCTCGTAGAAGAAGTTCGAAGGGAAGCGCGACAGCTCAGGGTGCATGCGGTACTGGACCTCGAGGCGGAACGGACGAATGCCGAGCACAACTAGCCTATAGGTTTGCACAGACTATAGTCTGGCGAAAACAGCTGTTTACCAACTCGATTTCATGCGTGGAAAACAGATGATATTGTACGAGACATGACGAAAATAGCAATATGTGAGCAGTAATAGTTTATAGCAGGATTCTTTTAAATTGTCAGAGAACAGCTGATTGATGTACGCTCGTTTACTAACGTTGAATCAGCTGTTTTCTGACAAGTTAAAAGAATTCTGCTGTAGTTACCAGCACAGACGCCGTTCTGCAGCGATCCCTCGTAGAAAAAGTTCGAAGGGAAGCGCGACAGCTCAGGGTGCATGCGGTACTGGACCTCGAGGCGGAACGGACGAATGCCGAGCACAACTAGCCTATAGGTTTGCACAGACTATAGTCTGGCGAAAACAGCTGTTTACCAACTCGATTTCATGCGTGGAAAACAGATGATATTGTACGAGACATGACGAAAACAACAATAAGTGAGCAGTAATAGTTTATAGCAGGATTATTTTAAATTGTCAGAGAACAGCTGATTGATGTACGCTCGTCTACTAACGTTGAATCAGCTGTTTTCTGACAAGTTAAAAGAATTCTGCTGTAGTTACCAGCACAGACGCCGTTCTGCAGCGATCCCTCGTAGAAGAAGTTCGAAGGGAAGCGCGACAGCTCAGGGTGCATGCGGTACTGCACTTCGAGGCGGAACGGACGAATGCCGAGCACAACTAGCCTATAGGTTTGCACAGACTATAGTCTGGCGAAAACAGCTGTTTACCAACTCGATGCGTGGAAAACAGTGATGATATTGTACGAGTATGACGAAAATAGCAATAAGTGATCAGCAATAATAGTTTATAGCAGGATTCTTTTAAATTGTCAGAGAACAGCTGATTGATGTACGCTCGTTTACTAACGTTGAATCAGCTGTTTTCTGACAAGTTAAAAGAATTCTGCTGTAGTTACCAGCACAGACGCCGTTCTGCAGCGATCCCTCGTAGAAGAAGTTCGAAGGGAAGCGCGACAGCTCAGGGTGCATGCGGTACTGGACCTCGAGGCGGAACGGACGAATGCCGAGCACAACTAGCCTATAGGTTTGCACAGACTATAGTCTGGCGAAAACAGCTGTTTACCAACTCGATTTCATGCGTGGAAAACAGATGATATTGTACGAGTATGACGAAAATAGCAATATGTGAGCAGTAATCAGGGGGCTGTCATAGACGGAGTGGAAATATTGTATCTTCCCCATGTTAAAAGTTGTGAGCAGGTCACTAGTTTCCAGCTGAGTCTCTAGTTTCGGACGGAGTTTGGCGCTGTATGTTGAATTCAGGAGACTTTTAGGGTTAAGTTTCATTTTATAAAGACTTTTTAAAAGTTTATGTGGTATCTTTTTGCGGTATAAATCAAAACTGCTTGAAAGGAAGGTATGGTTGATATTTACAGCAAAATCTCTAAAATTTTTATTAGATTCTTTGTTTTTAGGTTGGTTTGAGTAGAAGTAGGTGTGATTCTCTACTGAGGTTAGAATGATTTATTCACTAATTCACTATTAATGGTTAACTTTAATAACTCGTTACGCGTTAATATCAAAAACTTTCGGATTATTCACTTCAATATCATTGATCTAATATCGTTATGCGTAGATCAATCAAGCTTTTTGAACCATCCGCTATTCAATCAGAATCAGCGGTTGTAATTATTATCAATTTACGATGTTTTCAAATAAACTGCCGCTAAAGGTCCGTCAGGAAACTAAAATGTCATCCTATTTCTGCCGCTTACTAGTCTAGAAGATGTCAGGTCCCTGGCAGTAATAGTTTATAGAAGTTCTTTTAATTGTCAGAGGACAGCTGATCGTACACGCTCGTTTACTAACGTTAGATGGCTGTTTTTCTGAACCAAGTTAAGGAATTCCTGCTAATTGGTTACCAGCACAGACGCCGTTCTGCAGCGATCCCTCGTAGAAGAAGTTCGAAGGGAAGCGCGACAGCTCAGGGTGCATGCGGTACTGGACCTCGAGGCGGAACGGACGAATGCCGAGCACAACTAGCCGCTCGAACAGCGACTGCGATAGGCCGGCGCGCGACGCCTTCTTGCACATGACAACGGGACCCAGCTGGCAGTGGTCGCCGACCAGGATCAACTGCAACACGGCGAGCTATGCTTGCAAAACGCATTTGACATATGCAACAAATGGAACGAACCATAGATTATCAGAATCAGAATCCATTTATTGCCAAAGACAAGTAATGTACAAGTGTAGGCCACGTCAAAACATAATTCAAATCAAATCAAATAATTCTTTATTTTGGAAAAACAATATTACAAGTACATGAAAATATCATGAATATACTGAGTAATAAAGCGAAATAATGTACTGTCTTTTATACAAATATAACTAATATTATCAAAATAAGATACTGCTTGCAAATTCAGATTCAGAATTTGTTTGCAAGCGGAGCAAAATATAATATTGGCGAAAATTTTGAGATGCTAACATTCACACACTCAATCAAATCAATCGAAGTTTAACAGTCAATCACATTTATCACGTTTAAAAATTCTCTCCATATTGAAGCTCAAAATTCATTATTATTATAAAAACAGTGACTTATTAGAAAATCCTGTTTTAATTTTCTTTCACAGAATAAATCTCTCTTATTTCTATTGGCTGAACTGATTGCCAAAATCTAATTGCACAAGCCCTAAAACTTACCGCGGTATGACTAGGTTTGCGGCGGAAATATTCATTTCTAAGGTTGCGCCTGTTTCGTGTAGTGGTGTGAGTAATTTGAGAATGACTAGAGGAATGAGAGCAAATTGATTTTACATATAAACATTGAAAATAAAATACTGTGGTAAACACATAATCTTCAGTCTTATGAATGGGGTTTGCAGTGAGTGGTGGAACATTACTTAATATAATTCACTGCTTTTCTAACAAACAGATGATGAGCATAGAGCGCAACACCGTAGATGCTCACAGCGAATACACTCTCTGTAACCCAACCCATCTCATCAGTTTGTAGCACATTATGACACTGCACTAAGTGGGCTCGTACACCGGAGCAATAAGCAACAAGCAATAAGCAATACGCAACAAGCAATATTATCGCCAATGTGTTTTTCCATTAGATTTCAACTGAACTCGTACACCGAAGCAATATGATATCGCTATCGCCTCTGTTAGTAGAGCAACATAATATATCGCTAGCAACACAGCCTGTCGGTAGAAAAGCAACATATTGCCTGAATAACATATGATATTTCATTAAATTTTCAGTACAGTAACCTAACTTTGAAAATTTTCGTTCATCGAGTGTTTGTGTACAAAATGTCTGACGAAGCAGCATTTAATATCAAATGTGTACAGCTTGTTGAGCAATATCAATGCATTTATGATTATCTTCAAGATGATTACAGCCAAAGAGATGTTGTGGAGAAAGGATAGGGTGCAGTTGGAAATGAAATAAATCTACCAGTTGACTTTTTTTGGAACAATTTATTTTTTGAAACGATCTTGATTAAACAGTATATTTATCTTGCCATGGTCCTCGCTTTGCCATAGGAAAATTGATCAGTGATCAGTTTTCTTGCTACATGAAAATGTAATATGATTTCAAGTAATTACGTAATTCATAATTAAATTTTTATCTTGTGTTAAATTTCTCATTCTCGAAATTTGCCACAACATTATCATTTCGTCTTCATCGTCAGACGACATTTTGAACGACCGGGGCAATAAGCGATAATTTTTCTTGTGCTTTGGTGTGCGAAGTACAACAAAAAATGTTGCCTATTGCGTATTGCTCATTGCTTGTTGTGCTCCGGTGTACGAGCTGCCTAACAACCCATTAAACACCCCACCCAACTGACCTCACCTGTTTGGCGCCCAGTGTGACGGGCACCATGCGCCTCGGGCTCCGTTGCCTGCATGCTCGTGGGTGGTATCGAGTGAAACTTGAGCCGGGCGAGACGCAGGTCGCCAGCGCCGACACACATGCAGCACAGTCAGCGGCGTCCAACAGCTCCCGTTCCGACGCCTTCTTCAGCAGCCGGTAGCGTTTCTCGTCGACCGACGAAAGCTCGCCGGTCTCGTCCTTCAGCTGTTGCAGCTTTTGCAGTTCGGTGTTGCTGCATCAAAAACCACATCAAATCCAGGTATAGCAGGATTATAGCAAGATTCTTTTGAATTGTCAGAAACAGCTGATTGATGTACGCTTGTTTACTAACGTTAAATCAGCTGTTTTCTGACAAATTAAATGAAACCTGCACTCTTTTAACGCAAGAGAAAACCAAGCTGATAGATCAAATCGCCGATTTTACTGAGCGTTAAATCCAGCTGTCAGCTTCTAACAGTTTAATTCAATCCGACTTTGTTCTCTTTTGAGAAAAGAAGGAAAAGAAGAAGAAGAAGAAGAAGAAGAAGCACAAGGAAGAAGCAAGAAGAAGAAAGAATAGTTAAAGAAGAAGGAAGAAGGAAGAAGAAGTTGCTACAAGAAGAAGGAGAGAAGCACAGTTAAAGGAAGTTAGGCAAGTTAAAGGTGTTAAAGAAGAAGGCTGGAAGAAGAAGAAGTTAAATAAATAAAGGAGCCAGCAAGAAGTTACAAAGAAAATAAAAGAAGGTGTTAAGGAGAAGGTTAAGAGCGTTAAGAAGAGAAAAGAAAAGAAAACAAGGAGAAGAAGAAGAAGAAGAGGAACAGAAGAAGTAAAGAAGAAGAGAGAAGAAGAAGAAGAAGAAAACGATTTCCAATCGCGCCCCGACGCCTTCTTCAGCAGCGACGGAAATAGCGTTTCGTCGACCGACGAAAGCTCGCCGGTCTCATCATTCAGCTGTTGCGGCTTTGCAGTTCGGTGTTACACCAAAACCACACCAAATCCAGGTAAGCAGGATAAGATAAAGAACGACTGACAGAACCGAGATATTGAGCCTTCGGTTGTTCTTACACCATTAACAATCTCTGGAAACCCGGCATTACCGGACTTCCGGTGCCCACCAGAGATTGATAATGGTGTACAACCGGAAAATCAGTATCCGATTTTCTTAATAAATCATGGGTTTGACAACATATCTGTCTTTTTCATTTATTAAGGATAACTACTACACATCACTTGCAACTACTCCCAAAGAGGTAAGCAGGATTACAAATTTAAGAAGAAGAAGAAGAAGAAGAAGAAGAAGAAGAAGAAGAAGAAGAAGAAGAAGAAGAAGAAGAAGAAGAAGAAGAAGAAGAAGCATAAGAAGAAGAAGTAGAAGAAGAAGAAGAAGAAGAAGAAGCAACAGTTAGCAGAAGAGAAGAAGAAGAAGAAGAAGAAGAAGAAGAAGAATAAAGAAGAAGATGTGATGAAGAAGTAAATAGAAGAAGAAGAAGAAGAAGAAGTGGAGATGAAGATGAGTGATTGGAAACTATTTCATGTTAGCACCCGATAAAAGACTTGGGAAGTCCTAAAGGCAACAAATATAAGCAGGATTCAATCCAACTTGTCATAAATCAGCTTGATCCAGTAATGTCGAAAGAGTGACTTCGAAACAACAATCATAAGGCTTAAAAGTCTGCATGACCTTTAAAGTCTTTAAAAGACCTTTCAAAGAATAACCCTTTAAATGACCTTTCAACAATCCGCGAGATTCAGCATTTGTAGGTTACACAGGACCAGCATGCCTGTCGACTATATGTTTTCACAAGTTGCCAACGGATCCTGCCACACCAGATAACTTCTGCCTCATTGATCGTCAATCAATGAGGCATCATTTTCAATCATTGATTGATTGAGAACTCGGAGTGCAGTTCATAAATCATGTCTACAGAATATTATTTTGTCATAACATCTAATAAAAATTAGTAAATAACATAAATTTTGGGCTCTAAATGTTTAGTTCAAAATTTCAATATTTTCTTGTATCTTTCGTGTTCTTGTGTTGTGCTTTATGAACTTTTGGACTTTTATGTATCAAAAAGAAATGCTTTCAAAATTCTAAATCATTCTGAAAAGTGCATAAAACTACAACCTAAGTGGAATTAGGTTATCACGGCGAGGTGGAACAACCTTCGGGTCTCCCCACCGAAATACGCCATACGCTAAATAAATAATAAAAATTATGAGTAATGTAGTTTTGCAAGTAAAATCAATACAATTCAAGGCTTTCCAACACTATTTTGTCTCAATTCTTTATTTCAAGTTAGTTCAGTTTGTCGTCGATCCCATTATGTTGTGTCCCCGATTTATCGCCCGGTTAAATTTAATAGACGTACGAACAGCAAAGCGTATAGACTACGGAAGTGTAGGTTTTGTGCAAGACTTGACAACAGCTCAGAATGTCCCAGCCACATTATCCTGAGGCCACCAGTGTAGTTATAAAGTCAAGGATACTCATTTTCTAGTTTATTTCAAAAAGATTATTGAAAATTAAATAAAAATATCTTTCTTCAATCTTGATCACGGTTTGTTTTCAATAACATAAAAAATCACACATCTCTATCAGCTTTCAGGTGAGACCAAATTATGCATCTTTGGTAGCTTAATAATTTGATATACAGGGTGGGTGAAAAGTTCGCAAAACAACTACCACATCAAGCGTAAAGTTGGATCATATTAATGATATATACCGAAACTTGTTGAAGTAATCAATAAAAATTCACTTACCAGTCCATATTTCTGATCTGATTATGGAGGGCAAGGAACGACACAATCGATCGTGGGGATTTACACTCTTACAACCTGAAAAATCATACAATTTTTTTTTTTTTTAATTTGAAACAATAAAGTGAATAGGCTAACATTGTAATGTAATTTCATCAATTCTCCAACATACAGATAATTTTTCAATAGAATAAAACTTCTCTTCTCTTTATTCGATTTGATAAAATGCTGCAAACCTTGAGCGAAGTGCGGTGGATCTTCTCGGTTAGCTGATCGACAGCAATGTTGGAGGGTGCGCAGACCAGCACCGGTCCGCCATTTTGTTTGACCAGCTGATAGACAATGGTGGCCGAGGTGACTGTTTTGCCTGTGCCTGGCGGCCCTTGGATGAGTGACAGGGGACGCTGCAGTGCGTGCTTCACTGCGTACACCTGCAAATCAATTCAATTACATCAGCTCGGACAATATTTTGTTCAATTTGTTTATTTCAAAACTAATAAACTACTCGAGGAATAGTATGAAAATACAACGAAATTCATTCAATTCAACCATTCAATTTTATTTATTCACAACAATAATACAATACAATTTTCATCATTACATTTTTTTAGTAAATAATACACATATAATAATAACAATTAATTACTTTCAATAATACCTGCATACATCAGCAAAGCTAGGCTTGTGCACTGATGTACATATTCATTTGTTTATAATATTGCTCAACGATAAATAATAATGCTGAACAATAAAATTAAAAACATCTATATCTACACAAAAAGATTAATATGGAATATACAAGATCAATCTTAAGAACTATATTACATTGTTACCAATCGTAAAATAGAAGCGTTTCTAACCCAATCAATTAATTCTATACTAAGTTTATAGGTGATTTTATTATGTATGAACTGGATTGGGGATTATATTCATTAGTTTGCTACATATATATTGGCTTCCAGACGTCTGTATATTTTTTTTTATGATAGAGCGGAATATGGATGCTATTGCATAAAGGTCTTATAAGTGATTTGCCTGCGCATAAATTGATTTTTATTAGCGCAAGAATAAGTCACAATTCTCTTCACAAATAACTGCCAAATAGTTGAAAAAAAATAAATTGATTACATAGGTAAAGGATTTGTAAACTATATAGCTTGTATAATATGGCTGAATAAATCATTTTCCTGCATACAGACCTGCGATCGGTTGAGATCGGGCAGATTGGGCGCGGAGAAGTGCTTGGGCAGGTGACAGCGGAAGAGCACCTCGTCGACCTCGTGCCCCAGGAGGCGGTGGTAGATGTAGCCGGACACCGAATTGTCGTCCACTGCGAACTTGCGCAGTGCCAGCTGCATGCTGTCAAACAACATTCATATTATGCTACAATTATTAGGCTCCGTCATTGCATCGGTGTGTGCTGCTTCATAAAGCCCGGTCTAGACGCAACGATAAGTTTGTCAAACTTTTTGTTCAAACTTTTCTGGATTATTTTTAATTTTCATAAAACAGCTGATTTAACGTTAGCAAATAAGCGTACATCAATCAGCTGTTTTCTGACAAGTCAAATGGATCCTGCTGAATAGCAGGATTATTTTAAATTGTTAGAAAACAGCTGATTGTTGTAAGCTTGTTAAACCATTCAACTTGAAGCTGTTTCAAAGAGCAATATCACAATACTTAACCTACAAATGCTGAATATCGCAGATTATTGAAAAGGTCTTTTAAAGTTATTTGAAAGGTCAAAAGGTCTTTTAATTTAAAGGTTCAGATGTTTGATTATTGTGTCGAAATCACTGTTTAATTATTACTGGATCAGCTGATTTATGACAAGTTAATTGGCTCCTGCTATACTAACTTTAAATCAGCTGTTTTATAACAATTTAAAATAATCCTGAAAAGTTTGAACAAAAAGTTTGACAAACTTATCGTTGCGTCTAGACCGGGCTTAAGCAGCTATGTGAATTACTGTGACTAAACTTGACTAACTTGTCAAGCTTTTCTCGTCTTGTCTTGTCTTGACTAACCGGTGTACGCCTAGAGGCTATCATTAGATAGCCTTACAGAATATCACTAGTACTCGCTAATCTAAGGCTAGGCGTACACCGGTTAGTCAAGACAAGACGAGATTGGTCACGTTTAGTCACAGTACTCATTATTAGTTGTTTACAGCCAACACACACCGATTATCGGTCATCCGCATCGTGTGTACTAGCCCACGTTTAGGTAGAAGAATGGCCGCGTCTAGTCATGCTTATCATTAGTTGTTTATGAAGCCAACACACACTGATGCTAGTACCATTGCATCGAAAATATTTCAAGCAGCTGTGAAATTACTGTGACTAAACGTGACTAATCTCGTATTGTCTTGACTAACCGGTGTACGCCTAGCCTTAGAGTGAAATTTTCACTCTAGTGCAAATACATTCAAGTGCCTAAATAATATCTCAATAAATTAAACATGATTCAAAAGCATATTTCTAGCAGCCCAGGTTTATGCACACTGTTAGTTAAGAATCAAGACGAGATATTAGTCACGCACAGTCAGCTTTCACATAGTTAGCCATCACAACACACAATCGTGATTTCAGTCATTGCATCAGTGTGTGCTGCTTCATAAGCAACTATGTGAAGTACTGTGACTAAACGTTACTAATCTCGTCTTGTCTCGACTAACCGGTGTACGCCTAGCCTTAGAGTTTATGATACAGTAAAACAGAGTGGGGAAGAGTAATTCACTTACTTCAGTTGGCAGTCCCGATTCATGTAACGTTGCATTTTTCTTAAGAACGAGTTCACCCCGTGCAGCGCAAAGCGCTGCTCACTTGAATTTTCAAAAATTTTTATGTCAAGTTTCACCAAGCTTGGTGAAATATTTGAATACATGTCATTGAACTAGACATTGCCAAGATTTGGTATAGCAGGATCCTTTTAACTTGTCAGAAAACATATATTTTACTCGGCCACCAGTACAATACTTAACCTACAAATGCTGAATCTCGCAGATTATTGGAAAGGTCTTTTAAAAATTATTCTTTGAAAGTCCCTTCTTTAAACGTCTTTTAAAGACTTTAAAGGTCTTTAAGGCCTTTTGATTATTGTGTCGAAATCACTGTTTAATTATTACCGAAACAGCTGATTTACGACTAGTTAAAAAGATCATGCTATATTCAAGATTGACTTGATCTGGATCTTGGATAAAATCACGATCGAATATGATTAATAATGAAGAAATTACTTTGCGCATTTGCTCAAGAATAGAGGTTATGCTCAAAATTGTTTGAATTAACTATGTTATTGAAATGAGCTAAAAACGAAGTGGTCTAGAATTCTAACCTTACTATAATAGTTAAAAGAGATGAATCAGCTAATGAAAAAATCTTTTAAAATAGATAAGCATTTGCTCCAGATTTCAGAAGCATTAGGGTAAGAGTATAAGGTAAAGATTATTCATATAAAATGAGAGTAAATGTTTATGGTTCTACCCAATGCTGAGGTGCTGAAACCTTATGCTCATGCTCGCACAGCACATGCCTGTTTTCGGTCTATACGCCCATTGTGCAAGTATAATTATCAACAACAACAAAGAAGTTAAAGTAAGGTACTAATGTAAGGCTATAATAGAATTAGACCGACCAATTATCGGTGAGGTCGACTTGTGATAAAAGTCGACCACAAAGTGTGATGTGCACCGACGTGGTGCCCTGCTGGAGCTCTTCAGCTCAATGCCACCCTCCTCACCGAAATTGAAATCGGGAATTTTGATGACGTGGTTGTACACCTGACCAAGGCTTGTGCATTTTCGCCCAAATATGCAAGCGAAGCTCATCGCCGGGGTGCATCAATTTCCATGTCTGCATATGGCATTAGATCGTCGATACAGTGGAACGATATTAGATTATCGATACTATAGTCTGTGCAAACCTTAGAATGCAGTAAGCGTTTAAATGGCAATGCTATTTGTTATGGGGATATGGAAGCGCTGTTGCCATGTTTTGCTTATTCAATCAATCAATCAATATTTATTGCCAAAAGTAAATTGGTTAAAAATACAACAATAATATTGGTTAACAATACAAAAGTAAAATTGGTACAACATTAGCGTAACATTATTTGTTTATTACTCCTCACTCACAGCTGTTCGCTCTCTTTTCCGCTCTTTCTCTTGTTCTGTTTACATTTCTTATTCTATCAAAACTACATAAATGAGAAAACATTAGCACACCCAGAGACAGAATTAATTGAGAAAGAATTTTTCAACATTCAGTTCTTTTAGTGTAGATACTATAGTCTGTGCAAACCCTAGAATGCAGTAAGCGTTTAAATGGCAATGCTATTTGTTATGGGGATATGAAGTTGTTGCCATGTTTTGCTTATTTGTTTATTACTCCTCACTGCTCACTCTCTTTCCGCTCTTTCTCTCGTTCTGTTTACATTTCTTATTCTAATGCAAACTACATAAATGAGGTGTTTGCTTAGCGTCACCCAGAGACAGAATTCAATTGAGAAAGCATTTTTCAACATTCAGTTCTTTTAGTGTTGCCTGCGTTGATGAAACCTGGAGCAGTCATTGGTTCATACTAAATAGAAATGCCAAGCTTTGAAAGCACCGGCCTCCGAATTATTAAGCAAGGGCTACTGTGCAATCCGGCAACACTGCGCCCCATAAACGTAACACTGCAATCTAAGGTTTGCACAGACTATAGGCAAACAATATTACATTATCAATACTAGGCTATCGATATTACACTATTGACATTACGTTATCGATATCTTCGCATTACGTAATCGATGTTACATTATCGACATTATAAAATTACATTATCGATAATTGAAAAAATAAAACACTGGGTAATCAATATTTTTGATGTCAGTTCCACAAACAGAACAAATTCATGTCTGTAACACGATATTAGATTATCGTTACTAGGCAAACAATATTACATTATCAATACTAGGCTATCGATATTACACTATTGACATTACGTTATCGTTATCTTCGCATTACGTAATCGATGTTACATTATGTAAGCAAGAAGAGACGTCTCCACCAAATATGTAGCAAGTGGTAAGGTAATCTCGATATGTGTAGAGATGGAGACTTGAAATAACGATAGGAATAATAAAAAAATTAAATAATAAATTAATTAGATTAAATATAATTTAGAATATTTCCGCATATCTCAAAGAAATATAGAAAAACTAAATTTTTTCTTATTTATGACAATTATCGACATTATAAAAATTACATTATCGATAATTGAAAAAATAAAACACTGGGTATTCAATATTTTTGATGCAGTTCCACAAACAGAACAAAGTTGGTTGATGCATGAAATGCTACTATGCATGAGCGATTCTGAAAATTTTATTGTCAAATCAGTTTGTCCAAAATTTTGTAACTTGTACTAAGCGTGTTGTGTTAATTCTGGAATGACTTTTTCTTCTAGGTTAGGCTAACACCAGTTTTTTATTGCTATAGTTTACGTGAATGCCTTGCTTCACAATCATGTTTCGCGAGTTTACTATAGCAGGATTATTTCAAATTGTCAGAAAACAGCTGATTAATGTACGCTTGTTTACTGACGAGGAGGAGGAGGAGGAGGAAGAGGAGGAGGAGGAAGAAGAAGAATGAGAAAAAGATTGAAGAGAAGGAGAAGATGAGAAAAACGAGAAGGAGAAGAAGAAGAGTGAGAAGATGTGAGAAATACGAGAAAATGGAAAAAGAAGGAGAAGGAAAAGAAGAAAGAGCGAGAAGAAGATGGAGAAGGACGAGAAGAAGGAGAAGAAAGACTAGAAAAGAAGAAGGACGAGAAGAGCAAAGAAGAAAATGGTGAAGAAGATTGAAGAAAATGGTGAAGAAGATTGAAGAAAATGGTGAAGAAGATTGAAAAGAAGGAGGAGGAGAAGAGGAACAAGAAGAAAATGGTGAAAACTATTGAAAAGAAGGAGAAGGAGAGAAGATGATGAAGAAGAAGGAAGAAGAAGACAGAAGAAGAAGGAAGAAGCGAGAGGTTGTGGACTTACCGCCGTCGGTTTTAGCCAGATTGAAGTAAGCGATGGTCATTTTGTTGAGTCCGACATCCCACCTGACGTCGACATTCTCCTGGGTCTGAGACTCTTTCAGCCGCTTATCGTAGTCAGCCTCCAACTTCACCAACGGTCCGAAAATGTTCTGGTACTGGTAGCCGTCCTCGTATCTACAATTATAAATAATTTACATCTCTTAACCAATATTTGATAGCAGCTTCATTGTCTACTTCAATTTCAAAACAAAAACTTCAAGTAATTAAAAAAATATATTCGCTGTGTGCACGTAGGTGGTAGGTATAATTAAATCGACACCTGCGCTCACGCGGAAATTTAGTGAACGTAACGGGTTAGTTCAACATGAGAAAGGATAGGGAATAAGCATTTACAATGCATTCAAAGTATTGTCGTATTCCTAATTGTATAAATACCGTTCACAATAGTAATTGCGGCTTCTATTCCTTCCATATTTCTAAACGTAAATTAACTCAACAAAGAAATCGGATCTCAGTTTTGAATTAATCGAGTAAAATAACAGTTCAAAAGCATATAATTGATTTGAAGTCTCGCGCCCATAATCCATTTCGAAATAATAAATCAATGGGAATGTGAAGTCAGTTGTTGGATAAACTACTTCGTCTGCTCAGCGGTCTGTTTGGTAACATAAGCCTTCAAAGTTGATTTTAAAACTTGAATTTAGATTATAATAATGATTGAGAACGCACGATATGTTCATTTTATCTTTCTAAATATAATTCCACAATCGATAAAGTAGGAAAAATATGCTAAACAGGGAATTATATTCCAATTATAAAACTAACTTTTACGTACATAAGCTTCATCTCTTTCCCCATGTTAATCTCGGAGATATTCATACGATTATCCGCCAGAGCGCAACACCGTAGATGCTCACAGCGAATAGAGAATAAATTATTTCTTTGCCATCGTACTCTACGATCATCATTAACGTCAAGAACCAATATCTAATGCCTAGCGTCAAATTGAATGAATCGCAGTGTAAATTTTTCGCGTTTTGATGGAATCGAGCCTTAATTAGCCAAAACCGGTTTGCACTGACCTGAGCAACACTTGCTGCGGCTCCTCATCAATGCCCGGCTTCTCCAAATCGCTGAACGTGGCATCGGTATTGTCGCGCCACAACTCTTCCAGCTTGGCGATCTGCGTGGCGTTGACCGAAAGATAGATTGAGAACGAAAAGAAGAAGAACGAGAAGGAGAAGGGGTAGAAACATTGGGAGAAGGAGAAAAAGATGGAGAAGTAGGAGGAGGAGGAGGAGGAGGAGGAGGAGAAGGAGGAGGGAGGAGGAGGAGGAGGAGGAGGAGGAGGAGGAGGAGGAGGGAGGAGGAGGAGGAGGAAGAAGAAGATGGAGAAGGAGAAGAAGAAGATGGAGAAGGACGAGAAGAAGATGGAAAAGAAGAAGAAGATGGAAAAGGAGAAGAAGGAGGAGGAGGAGGAGGAGAAGAAGAACAAGAAAATGGTGAAGAAATTGAAAAGAAGGAGAAAATGGAGAAGGGCGAGAAGAAGAAGAAGATGGAGAAGGACGAGAAGAAGATGGAAAAGAAGAAGAAGAAGAAGAAGAAGAAGATGGAGAAGGACGAGGAAGAAGATGGAAAAGAAGAAGAAGAAGAAGGAGGAGGAGGAGGAGGAGGAGGAGGACGCGGAGGAGGAGGAGAAGAAGATGGAGAAGGAGAAGAAGAAGATGGAGAAGGACGAGAAGAAGATGGAAAAAGAAGAAGAAGATGGAGAAGAAGAAGAAGGAGGAGGAAGAAGAAGAAGAAGAACAAGAAAATGGTGAAGAAATTGAAAGAAGGAGAAAATGGAGAAGGAGAAGAAGAAGAAGAAGATGGAGAAGGACGAGAAGAAGATGGAAAAGAAGAAGAAGATGGAGAAGGACGAGAAGAAGATGGGAAAAGAAGAAGTGGATAAGAAGGAGGAGGGGAGGAGGAGGAGGAGGAGCAGAAGAGAAGAAGAAAATGGTGAAGAGATTGAAGAAGAAGGAGAGAAGGAGGAGAAGGTGAGGAAAAAGAGTGAAGAAGGAGAGGAGAAGGAGAAGGAGGAGGAGAAGAAGAAAATGGTGAAGAAATTGAAAAGAAGGAGAAAATGGAGAAGGGCGAGAAGAAGAAGAAGGAGAAGAAGAAGATGGAGAAGGACGAGAAGAAGATGGAAAAGAAGAAGAAGGAAGGAGGAGGAGGAGGAGGAGGAGGGAGGAGGAGGAGGAGGAGGAGCAGAAGAAGAAGAAAATGGTGAAGAAATTGAAAAGGAGGAGAAGGAAGAAAACGGTGAGTGAAGAAGGAGTAGGAGAAGGAGAAGGAGGAGAAGAAGAAAATGGTGAAGAAATTGAAAAGAAGGAGAAGGAGGAAGGCGAGAAGAAGAAGAGGAAGATGAAGAAGAAGAAAAAAAAGAAGAAGAAGAAATTTGCATTTTCACTGACCTGAGCAACACTTGCTGCGGCTCCTCATCAATGCCCGGCTTCTCCAAATCGCTGAACGTAGCGTCGGTATTGTCGCGCCACAACTCTTCCAGCTTGGCAATTTGCGTGGCGTTGACCTGCCGCGAACGCAGCTGGTCCTGTTCGCTTGGTATCTTCACCAGCCACGACAGAAAGCAACGGTCGGCTATCAACGGCTTCCACTGTTCCTGGTCCCTGTTCAACATCAAACACAACTCACATAATAAACTAGAAATCAGGAGGCAAGAACACCCGAAAGGGTCTCCCCGCTAATAAAAGCCATAAGCACAATAATAATAAGGAGGCAAGAAGAATTCTTCCTAGAAAGAATGAAATAATTATCTTCATATAAAATAGGCAAACATGGTTTTTTGTAACCATAACTCCTCCATGGTTTCTCAACCGATTTTGTTCGTTTTTGTAGAGAAAGATACAGAGTCAGAACGAAAGGAGAAGAACGAGAAGAAGGATAAGAAAAAGTGGGAGAAGGAGAAAAAGGAGAAGATGGAGAAGGAGTAGTAGAAGAATGAGAAAAAGATTGAAAAGGAGAAGATGAGAAAAACGAGAAGAAGAAGAAGAAGAAGAGCGAGAAGATGGAGAAGGACGAGAAGAAGATGGAAAAGAAGGAGAAGGACGAGAAGAAGATGGAAAAGAAGAAGGAGAAGAAAAAGATTAAAAAAAAAGAAGAAGGCGAAGTAGAAAAAATGAGAAGGAGAAGATGAGAAAAGGAGAAGGAGGAGAAGAGCGAGAACATGGAGAAGGGCGAGAAGAAGATGGAAAAGAAGGAGAAGTAGACGAATGAGAAAAAGATTGAAGAGAAAGAGAAGATGAGAAAAAGGAGAAGGAGAAGAAGAAGAGCGAGAATATGGAGAAGGGCGAGAAGAAGAGGGAAAAGAAGGAGAGGGGGGAGAAGAAGAGCGGGAATAAGATGGAGAAGGAGAAGAAGATTGAAAAGAAGAAGGAGAAGTAGAAGACTGAGAAAAAGATTGAAAAGAAGAAGATGAGAAGAAGAAAAAAATGAAGAGCGAGAAGATGGAGAAAGACGAGAAGATGGAAAAGGAGAAGGAAAAGAAGAAGAGCGAAAAGATGGAGAAAGAGAGAAGATGGAAAAGAAGGAGAAGGAAAAGAAGAAGAGCGAGAAGATGGAGAAGGACGAGAAGGAGAAGAAGAAGAGCGAGAAGATGGAGAAAGACGAGAAGAAGATTGAAAAGAAGGAGAAGAAGAGAATGGTGAAGAGGAACAATAAGAAAATGGTAAAACTATTGAAAAGGAGGATGAGAAGGTGAGAAGAAGGAGAAAAAGAAAAAGAAGAAGGACGAGAAGAACACGAAGAAAATGGCGATCTGCGTGGCGTTGACCTGCCGCGAGCGCAGCTGGTCCTGTTCGCTCGGTATCTTCACCAGCCACGACAAAAAGCAACGGTCGGCTATCAACGGCTTCCACTGTTCCTGGTCCCTGTTCAACATCAAACACAACTCACATAATAAACTACACCTCTTTTCCAGTTGTAGTTGAGAAAGTATCGATCGTAATTGAGAATGGTCATTTGTAATTGAGAAAACATCAGTTATAAATGATTTATTTTTCAAAATACCTATATCTATTACAAATACAAATTCAAAAATATTTACAGTTAATTATACAAAGATTTGTTAGTAAAAAAAATCAAAAGCAAAATGTTACAATACATGTGGTTGTTTGAAAAATTGACCTACTCCGCTATGGCAAGCCATGTCCTGGAGTAGGTTTGAAATTGACAATGCAAATAAGAGTTATTATAGTAATTAGTAAGAGAGTGTTAAGTGATTGAAGAGTGTGTATGTAGTGTTATGTGATACTATAAATGGTTTGAAAAGAGAAAAATTAATTAAATTGAGAGGAAGAGGAAGTAGATTATATAATTTTGGGGCTGGATGATTGAAGTGTCTTTGATATAGTGCCTTCCTAGCAACATTAGTGATAAGAAGGTTCCTGTAAGAAGTTGTAAATGAGAACGGTCAATTGTATTTCAGATGATATCACATTTAAATGAGAAAGTATCATTTGGAATTGAGAAGATGTCAGTTGTAATTGAGAAATCAAATTAAAGAACCAGCTGACCTTTTTCACGTTTTCAACTTCTCATTTATAGCAGGATCCTTTTAACTTGTCAGAAAACATATGAGAAAGTACAATACTTAACCTACAAATGCTGATCTCGCAGATTATTGAAAGGAAAAGTTATTCTTTGAAAGGTCTTCTTTATAATAATAATAATTCCGTGTAACCTGGCTGTCAGGTCTGATATCAGAGAGGTCACTCCTGATCAGTTCAGGGTCTCTGACGTGACTTAAAGACTGTTTTAGCCAGAGACGGCTTAGCGCAGGAAAAAGGTATTTCAAAGACTATAAAGGTCTTTAAGATAAACAAGCATTTTGATTATTGTGTCGAAATCACTGTTCAATTATTACCAAAACAGCTGATTTCTGACAAGTTAAAAGGATCGTGCTATACATGTGACAATTTCTCATTTACAATTCACCATTCTCAATTACATGTGATATCTTCTCACATACAATTGACCGTTCTAATTCACAACTGATACTTTCTCGAATTGAATAGACACTTTCTCAAATACAATTGGAAAAGGTGTAGAAATCAGGAGGCAAGAAGAATTATTCATAAAAACAATGAAATAATTATCTTCATATAAAATAGGCAAACATGGTTTTTGTAACCATAACTCCTCCATGGTTTCTCAACCGATTTTGTCTCATTTGAAAGATCTCATTGAGTAGATATTTGATAAGGTCTTACATTTTGAAAACGTATTCGTGGAGATGAGGAATGAAAATCCATCTCTTCAACATTAGGATAGTTGAGCCGAAATTTTCACATAGCAACTTGTGATTTGATGATGAAACGAAAAATTTATTTTTCATTGTTCATTGCACAGGTAGGTAACGGCATTTGTGCAGACAGAAAGAGAAAGATAGAGTGAGAACGAAACGAAGGAGAACGAGAAGGAGAAGAAGAAAACGTGGATGAAGAAGGAGAAAAAGGAGAAGAAGATGGAGAAGAAAAAGAAGGAGAAGTAGAAGAATGGGGAAAAGATTGAAAAGGAGGAGAAGATGAGAAAAAGGAGAAGGAGAAGAAGAATAGCGAGAAGATGGAGAAGGACGAGAAGAAGATGGAAAAGAAGGAGAAGGAGGAGAAGAAGATGGAAAAGAAGGAGAAGGATGAGTAGAAGATGGAAAAGAAGGGAAGGAGGAGAAGGTGAGAAGAAGGAGGAGAAGAAGAAGAAGAAGAGAATGGTGAAGAAGATTGAAAAGAAGAAGGAGAAGGAGAAGATGAGAAAAAGGAGAAGGAGAAGGAAGAATAGCGAGAAGATAGAGATAGGACGAGAAGAAGATGGAAAGAAGGAGAAGAAAGAGAAGAGGGAGATGAAGAAGAAGAGAATGGTGAAGAAGAAGGAGAAGGTGAGAAGAAGGAAAAGAAGGAGAAGAAGGACGTGAAGAGCAAGAAGAAATGGGTGAAGAAGATTGAAAAGAAGGAGGAGAAGAGGAACAATAAGAAAATGGTGAAAACTATTGAAAAGAAGAAGAATGACGAGAAGAGCAAGAAGAAAATGGTGAAGAAGATTGAAAAGAAGGAGGAGGAGAAGAAGAAGAAGAAGAGGGAACAATAAGAAAATGAAAAAACTATTGAAAAGAAGAAGGAGGAGAAGGAGAAGAAGAAGAAGAAGAAGAAGAAGAAGAAGAAGAAGAACATGAAGAAGATTGAAAAGAAATAGATGAAGGAGGAGGAGGAGGATTGCAAACTATTTCATGCAGTTCAATAGTGCGACCTGGGAAGTGTTGGTTAATAACAAATGCATATTATCGAATTAGAGCTGACCAGTTCATGTCCTTGAGCGAGTTCTGCGCGGCACACAAAGAAAATTGTGAAAAAGATTAAAAAGAAGAAGAAGAAGAAGAAGAAGAAGAAGGGGAAGAACAAGAAGAAAATGGAGAAGAATATTGAAAAGAAGGAGAAGATGAGAAGAAGAAGAAGAAGAAGAAGAAGAAGAAGGAGGAGAAGGAGAAGAACAAGAAAATTGTGAAAAAGATTGAAGAAGGAGGAGGAGGGGATGAACAAGAAGAAAATGGTGAAGAAGATGGAAAAGGAGGAAAAGGTGAGAAGAAGGAAGTGAAGAACAAGAAGAAAAATGGTGAAGAAGATTGAAAAAGGAGAAGAAGAGGTGAGAAGAAGGAAAAAGAAGGAGAAGAAGAAGAGAATGGTGAAGAAGATTGAAAAGAAGGAGAAGGAGAAGAAGAAAATGGTGAAAAGTATTGAAAAGAAGGAGAAGGAGAAGAAGAAAATGGTAAAAACTATTGAAAAGAAGGTGAAGAAGGAGAAGGTGAGAATAAGGAGGAGAAGGTGAGAAGAAGGAGGAAGAGAAGAACAAGAAGAAAATGTTGAAGAAGATTGAAAAGAAGGAGGAGAAGGTGAGAAGAAGGAGGAGGAAAATAACAAGAAGAAAATGAAAAAACTATTGAAAAGAAGGAGGAAAGGTGAGAAGAAGAAGAAGAAGAAGAAGAAGATTGAAAAGAAGTAGATGAAGGAGGAGGATTGCAAACTATTCCATGCAGTTGAATAGTGCGACCTGGGAAGTCCTAGCATAACAAATGCATGTTGTATTTTAAATTTCAGAGCTCACCAGTTCATGTCCTTGAGCGAGTTCTGTGGCACCAAAGAAAATTGTGAAAAAAAGATTGAAAAGAAGAAGAAGAAGAAGAAGAAGAAGAAGAAGAAGAAGAAGAAGAAGAAGAAGAAGAAGAAGGAAGAAGAAGAAGAAGAAGAAGGGGAAGAACAAGAAGAAAATGGTGAAGAATATTGAAAAGAAGGAGAAGATGAGAAGAAGAAGAAGGAGAAGAAGAAGAAGAAGAAGAGGAGGAGAAGATGAGAAAAGAAGAAGAAGAAGAAGAAGAAGAAGAAGAAGAAGAAGAAGAAGAAGAAAGAAGAAGGAGGAGGAGGAGGAGGAGAAGGAGGAGGAGAAGGGGGAGAAGGAGGGGGAGGAGGAGGAGAAGAAGAAGAAGAAGAACAAGAAGAAAATTGTGAAAAGATTGTAAAGAAGGAGAAGGAGGAGAAGAACAAGAAGAAAATGGCGAAGAAGATTGAAAAGAAGGAGAAGGTGAGAAGAAGGAAGTGAAGAACAAGAAGAAAGTGGTGAAGAAGATTGAAAAGGAGAAGGAGGAGAAGGTGGAGAAGGAAAAGAAGAAGGAGAAGAAGAAGAGAATGGTGAAGAAGATTGAAAAGAAGAAGGATGAGAAGGTGAGAAGAAGGAGAAGAGAATGGTAAAGAAGATTGAAAAGATGGAGAAGGAGGAGAAGAAGAAGAAGAAGAAGAAGAAGAAGAAGAAGAAGAAGAAGGAGGAGAGAAGAAGAAGAAGAAAACAAGAAGATGGAGGAGAAGAACAAGAAGAAAATGGTGAGAACTATTGAAAAGAAGGAGAAGAAGGAGAAGGTAAGAAGAAGGAGAAGGACGAGAAGAGCAAGAAGAAAATGGTGAAGAAGATTGAGAAGAAGAAGGAGAAGAAGAAGAAGAAGAAGAAGAAAAAGAAGAAAGAAGAAGAAGAAGGAGGAGGAGAAGAAGAAGAATGGAGAAGAATACTTAAAAGAACTAGATGTAGGAGGAGGAGGAGGATTGCAAACTATTGCAGTTCAATAGTGCGACCTGGGAAGTGCTAGTTATAATAACAAATGTATATTATTGAATGAGAGCTGACCAGTTCATGTCCTTGAGCGAGTTCTGCGCGGCACACAAAGAAAATTGTGAAAAAAAATGAAAAGTAGAAGAAGAAGAAGAAGAAGAAGAAGAAGAAGAAGAAGAAGAAGAAGAAGAAGGAGGGGAAGAACAGGAAGAAAATGGTGAAGAATATTGAAAAGAAGGAGAAGATGAGAAGATGAAGAAGAAGAAGAAGGAGGAGGAGGAGGAAGAAGAAGAAGAAGAAGAAGAAAGAAGAAGAAAATTGTGAAAAGATTGAAAAGACGGAGAAGGAGAAGAGGAACAATAAGAAAATGGTAAAAACTATTGAAAAGAAGAAGGAGAAGAAGGTGAGAAGAAGGAAGTGAAGAACAAGAAGAAAGTGGTGAAGAAGATTGAAAAAAGGAGAAGGAGGAGAAGGTGAGAAGAAGGAAAAGAAGAAGAAGAAGAAGAGAGTGAAGAAGATTGAAAAGAAGGAGGAGGAGAAGAAGAAGAAGAAGAGATGGTAAAGAAGATGGAAAAGATGAAGAAAAAGGAGAAGAGGAAGAAGAAAAAGAAGAAGGAGGAGGAGAAGAGGAACAATAAGAAAATGGTAAGACTATTGAAAAGAAGTAGAAGGAGAAGAAGGAGAAGAAGAAGAAGGAGGAGAAGAGGAACAAGAAGAAAATGGTGAAAACTATTGAAAAGAAGGAGAAATAGGAGGAGGAGCAGAAGAACAAGAAGAAGATTGAAAAGAAGTAGATGACGGAGGTGGAGGAGGAGGAGGAGGAGGAGGAGGAGGAGGAGGAGGAGGAGGAGGAGGAGGATTGGAAAATATTATTGTATTTTGAATTTCAGAGCTGACCAGTTCATGTCCTTGAGCGAGTTCTGTGCGGCACACGGCTGCCTGCACAGCAGCACCACCACCGAGTCGGCCTTGGCCGGAATAAAGCCCAGCACAAAAACATTGCGCACTCCGCACGAATAGCACTCGAGCACCGTTTCGCCCAGCGGCCCGTCTTTGTGCAGTGTCACCTCCTGTAATCGTCAAACAAAATAATGGCTGGGGTGGTCAAAGTTCTACCTACTACGAACTGAATAAAAAATGTTACAATATGTCTATATTAATAAAAGAGAGTTGGTGTCTGTACGCTCGCTTATAACTCGAGAACGGCTGAACCGATTCAGATGATTTTGGATTAGTTTGAATTGTTACAGCACTGGTTAACATAATATGTATTAAAATATAAGAAAATCCCTTTATAATTAATAAATAATTAGTAAATTAATGACCTAACCTATCAAACATGACATCCAGTCTGATCCAGTCCAAACAATAATGCTCCTATAAAGTCGATGTGTACTTGAAGATGCTACAATATAGGACTTCCAAAAGAAGACCTCGGTGGTCTGTTGGATAGCGACTCTGCCTTTCACGCAGAATTCTCGGGTTCGAATCCGAGACGGGTGAAATTTTTTTGACAACTTTCAGCATTGATTAATATTAATTTTATTATTATCCACTCGCTTCAAAAATTAGTATATTGCAATTTTAATTAGAGGGCGATACGAAGTTCGCCGGGACAGCTAGTTTGTTATAATTTGGAGTGGTCCGTGCCGAGGGCGATAAGCGCCTGTCTGATAATCCAAAGGTTCCAAGATCAAATACAGTTGCCGGAACGGATTTCGACAGAAACGGCCACTCCCGTCTTCCGAAGAAAAGCCATCGGTCCCGATTGCCTAAAAACAGTCGTCATCTCTCATCATCACCCCTCTCATTACCCACGCACAAGCCTAGAGCTCAAGTGGGCATCACCCTAAAAAAAGGTTTTTAAAATGAATGTTATAAAAAAGGTTTTTATAAATTGTAATAAATTGAGGAATCGAGGAATAGTTTCAGCAAAACGAGACATATTTCTCGCATACTATCCTGCCAAAGTTGAGCGTAGCATAAGCTGTTTATTGAATATAGCACGATCCTTTTAACTTGTCACAAAACATATGATCGACGAGCATATGATCACAATACTTAACCTCGCAGATTATTGAAAAGGTCTTTTAAAAAGTTATTCTTTGAAAGGTCTTCTTTAAAAAGGTCTTTTAAAGACTTTAAATGTCTTCAAGACTTTCAAGTCTTTTGATTATTGTGTCGAAGTCACTGTTTAATTATTACCAAATCAGCTGATTTCTGACAAGTTAAATGGATCGCGCTATAACAATTATTCGCCATCCCCCAAATTACAAAAATTCTACAATACAAAGTGTCTCTAAAATAGACCGACAAACTTCGTGAGCGGTTTTCTGACATTGAAATTCAGAAAAAAGCAACAGTAATCATGGGTCCTAAAATGCTTTTTTCCCCTAGTCGTCATTTTGTTTTTCACTTTTCATTTTCTCTTCTCCAGAATGCTTTGACTAGCTTTGTTGAAATTTGGCAAGGCCAAGGCCAAGATGAAGGTATGCTGTGAAAAAAATGTAGCAACCGTATAGCCTGGTTTTCACTAGTAGAGTTAGTGGTAGAGTAACTAGCATACTAACTCTACCGTACCAACTCTACTCTACTTAGTTGGTAGGCCTACTTAAAAACAAGTACTCTACCATCACTCTTCTCTACTATGAACGTTCTTATTGGGAGAGTTCACAAGATAGTTACTACTCGCCCAGGGAACTCTACCACTAACTCTACTAATGAAAACCAGGCTTAACAGACGAAATATTTCTAAACGGCGAGCCACAACATGTTATCGAGTTTAAAAATTTCAAATGCCCGTCATTTTGAAATATGTCGTCAGATAAGGTTGCTTCATTTTTTTTACAGCAGACGTTCATATTGGCATTGACCACGCCAAATTTCAACAAAATTAATCGAACCGTTGTGGAGGAAAAAAAATAAAAAGTGAAACAAAAAATGGCGACTACGGGGGGAAACAAAGCATTTTAGGACCCATGTTTACTGGAACTTTTTTCTCAATTTCAATGTCAGGAAACCGCTCACGAAGTTTGTCGGTACATTTTAGAATCACCCTGTAGAAATCAATCTGAGAAAAAATTATTCAGTGTTTGATTTAACGCCTACCTTATGTTTGGCACGGACGAGATGATTGATGATGTGTGATCCAGACGTGTTTCCGCGACCGTTGCAGAACCATTTTTTGCAGATGTTGCACATTACCACGCATGATGGATCGTGGATGGCACAGTACTTGCAGGCGAATGCCGGCAACTCCTGTTACAAAAATATAAAATTAGAATTTTCAATTCTATAAAAGCACTAGTACTAACGCTGGCACAACTACTAAACACTGGAACAACACAAACACAACTACTAGCCTAAACTAATAAAAATAACGTGGAGGATAATAAGCCCCTGCGCCCACTAAGCAACTGCTATCTGATTTCAGTCAGCAACCCAGCGTTGCCAGATGACTTTGGCTGATAGGTTAGATTACCCGAAAAACAGCCAAATGTCATCTGGCAACATTGGGTTGCTGACTGAAATCAGATAGCAGTTGCGAAGTGGGCGCAGGGGCTAATAGTCATTGAGCGAAGTTGACCGTGAATAGTGATTGGTACCGTATCGAATATCGATACATCGCAAATATCGATGTTTTTGGACCGATATCCGATTTTTTTGACATCGATGGATTTACCGATATTTTTTGCCATCGATATTATAGCCATGTCATTTTCAATAAGATAAATTCATTCAACACCACAAAAAACGAAGAACATCCCAGGATCTGGCCCAGATCCTGGGTATTTATGTCAATCATGCTCAGAAGTGAAATGCTAGTGGGGACCCTGTGAAAAATTGTTAAACACAGTTTGTCGTTTGATGATTTGAATACTGTGAAGTATTCAATACAATATTGAATACAAATACAATACATGAGTAAATTGCTGCAGTATCAAACGTTATGGACCAATTTGAGACTTTTAATGAGCATTAACGCATTTAGGGCGCCATCTTTCCTATGAATTTTTTTTTAAATAGGCCTACTCAAGTTTTTTGAAGTTTAAAAATTCTCAAATTGGGTTATTTGCTTAGTATTTTTTTGTAAGTAAGATAAATGCATGGTTAGAATAAGGCTAGGCGTACAACGGTTAGTCAAGGCAAGACAAGACGAGATTAGTCACGTTTAGTCACAGTAATTCACATAGTTGCTTATGAAGCAGCACACACCGATGCAATGACTAATCGCTGTTTGTTGCTTCATAAGCAGCTATGTGAAGTACTGCAACTAAACGTGACTAATCTCGTTTTTTCTTGTCTTGACTAACCGGTGTACGCCTAGCCTTAACTTTCTTATAATACATTGAAAAACATGCGTTCTTTATGTGCCGCCCTGCATTATAATTTTTTTCCATCTTTGGCACAGCATAACAAATATTTTTCAATTTTCATTCATCAGCAAGCTATAAAAATATTTTTTCTTGTATCTGATTGAAATTCTAAATCTATAAAATCCAGAAGGTTCAGTAACTATGATTTAGCCAAATTATGTTCTATTAAAACCAAGTTCAAGTAGGCTATACCTTATTGTAGAAAGCTTCTTCATCATCTTCTTCAAATTGTAGCTCGGATAGCTTTTGAGTTGCAGAACCCACATTGGTTTCTGAGATATCTCCATTCACTTTACCGTTTATCTAAAAAAAAAGAGACAAATATGGTTACAGATATCCGATTCTCTCACAAATCTACAGTGCAATCTCACAATCGAGCATGAGTAAACTGTTTAGTATTTGTATAGAAATTGGAAGAAATGAAAATGGAATTTTTATGCCTTTTAAATCAGGCTACCAACAAAAACCAATAAACAATTTTTCATTCAGAATTATACTTACAGCATTTATTACAGAAATTATTTGTAATTAATTGTTAATTTACAGAAATTAACAATAAATTAATTAAATGCCAAAAATTTGCATAGTTCTATCGCAACAGCCATATCACAGGTAGAAAACGATAGCAAACTAGCTCATCAGGTTTCAAATAGGCTAAAATTTGGCCGGAAATGGAGAAAAAAAAATATTTTTTTAATTGACGTCAGGCGACAGAGAAAAGGAAAACTGCCTTGACTGCATTCATTTTCTTCAATTGTTAAGAAACATTTCAAATCTTCAATCACTTTGGAAAGTAATGACTAGGTTACAGCAGCTTACATATTCAAGGTTATGTTAAGCTTCACAATGACACACCACGTTGACAGAAAATATGGGTCACCATGTGGTGTTGCTCAATTATTAGCTAATGAGATACAAAAATAATAAAAACATATTATGAATACATTGTTTTTTCAATATATTGTTTAAAGATAAAGTTAAAGATAAATAAGTTAGTAATATTGTCCTAGTTGGCTAGGACTGTGATTGCTTATCTTGAATAGATTGTATCAAAAATAATACAACCATACCGATGTTCCTATGAATTGAATAAAATTTACTAGGAAATTAGAATTGTTACCTGATTTTGACCTTGCACTGAGTCTAATTGAGATGCCTGGGTTTGACTCTGAGAAGGTAGAGTGAAATCAGTAAAATCGAATTCTGATCCTTGAGTATCTGCACCAATTAAGTCAGTTTCTTCGGTGTCGAGAAAGGTTAGAGTCTGGGAACTCGGCCCATAAGCATCGACACTCATTTTTGCACTTTAATAACTTGTTAGAATAAAAATACGCAGAATATGTAATGGAAAAGACAGAAAAAAACCTGGAATTGAAACTCACATACTTCAAACGCAAATGATTATATTAGTCGCCATGTTTTTTCAAAATCTTTCTGTTACGTCACCAGATTTACATGCTTGCAAGATAAGATACAAGTACGATGATGGCAGTGCAAAGTACAATTTGAAAAAAATTGAAACAAACTTCAATAACATCCGATTTAACATGGAAAATAACCAATATATATTATTTTATGAGAAATTTTCTAATCTTCTTTTGTTATTTTCTTTCAAGTTTAAGCGTGAGGCAAACTAGGCTACGAGACGACGTCAAACTGGGCTGACGACAAGCTTGGCTAGCGACAACCTGGACTAGTTTTCCAGCCCAGGTTGTCGTTGCTTGCACCCATTGATACATTATTATGGTATATCAGTGTTATATATAATTATATTCTATAATATCAGTGTATTCACCGACAAACTGACACTTTTTAAAATCCAGCCCACGGTGTCGGCATGCTAGTTTGACGCCGGCTGACAAAATCAAAAGAGTGCCAAAAGGTTGCGTGCACCGATAACCTGGGAAGTGACTTGCCTTTTCTAATTCACTGAAAATAATGCATTTTTAATGTTTTTCTCAACACATATTATTATTTCCACAAATCATCTGATGAATAAAATGATGCGTTTCTTCTGCTCTACTGGCGGAAAGTGGGAGAAAGTGATCACGTAACCACCCACGTGACCCGCTACTTTCCTTGGAGTGGCAAGTAAAAACAAAACAAGTTTGATTTTACTGGCCGAAAGTGATTACTTTTCTCTTAAGTGGAAAGTACCCCTATAGACAGGGAAAGTAAGCGGTAAGTTGAACAGGCAATTACTTGCCGAAAGTAACTTTCCTCTTCTACTTTCCCTGTCAATAAGCCGCTTAAGGAAATGCTCATTGAAGACAAATAGATTCTTCAGTTAGCTACAAAACTGCTTCATTAGTTGAAATAAGTGAAATTTGATGCATTTATTAAAATTTCAATGGTACACACCAATCAAATTGTGTACGAATAACCCTGGACAAAAACGGATCCAGTGGACGATTAGGCTAATTCATTATTTATGCCTGACTTTGTGATTTATGAAAAAATTTTATCACCTAAAAAGTTAGCCAAATATTAGTTTTTGTCATGCACTCACTGAGATTCAAATCGTCTTATCTGGTATACAGTAATTGTTATGCACAGGCATGTGTTGTAAAGAATTATATTTGTAGACCGGATTTTTCTAAGGTTTGTAATTGGCCAAACAGTCTCAATGATGTAAAGAATTTGCGCCGAGCTTATTTTTCATGGCTTCATCATCATCATCATCATCATCATCTTCTTCTTCTTCTTCTTCTTCTTCTTCTTCTTCTTCTTCTTCTTCTTCTTCTTCTTCTTCTTCTTCTTCTTCTTCTTCTTCTTCTTCTTCTTCTTCTTCTTCTTCTTCTTCTTCTTCTTCTTCTTCTTCTTCTTCTTCTTCTTCTTCTTCTTCTTCTTCTTCTTCTTCTTCTTCTTCTTCTTCTTCTTCTTCTTCTTCTTCTTCTTCTTCTTCTTCTTCTTCTTCTTCTTCTTCTTCTTCTTCCTTAAAAATGTATTGAATTCATGATTATTATTTTATTTTAAAATAAACTTTTAATCACCATCTATTTTTATTTTTATTTTTTTGGTTGATTAGCATTCTTTCTATTGTTTTATTAAATTTTTCATGTTATTATTTTATTGTTTGATGTATGTTATGTTGTTTTACTGTATGTTATTAGCATTCTTTCTATTGTGTTATTAAATTTTTCATGTTATTATTGTATTGTTTGATGTATGTTATGTTGTTTTACTGTATGTTATTAGCATTCTTTCTATTGTTTTATTAAATTTTCATGTTATTATTGTATTGCTTGATGCATGTTATATTTGTATATTGCTGTGTGTGTGAAATGAATAAATAAATTGAAAATTTAATTTTATGAAATTTTGGCTGATATGCTACTGTTTCAACTTGCTATTGTGTAGTTTGTTAACTATATGTATGATTATTTCTAGATCTATTTTTTATTGTTTTTGAACATTATTTTTCTCTGTTCTATTGTATTTTTACGTCTCCTCAGACCTAGTACAAAAAAAATAATCAACAATCATAAATCAATAATTCAATAATCAATAAATAAGGTAATAATAATATCAAAAACATTTTGAATCAAATAATGTTCAAATTTTACTGAATAGTTTATTGAATCAAACCATCAGTTAGCAATAATGTTAGCAAAGTAAGCAGCATTTTTTGAAAGCAATTGACATCACAAAGCTCTCAGAATTTATTCACATCAACGTTTTTGTTCTAAAATTAGATCTTTTCAGAGCCAACAACGATTTATTATTCTTTTTGAAGAGTATTTATGGTTCAGAAGCACCTGCAAATCCAACAGTGTTTTCGCTCCCTGTTTGGACTGATTCAGTTCAGTTATATCAGTCAGCTTGAGTGGTGGTTTGAATACTCCTAAAATGTATTTGCTCTTTTTACTGATACCTCTGCATTTCATTTCTGGCGTAATTGGAAGAGATGAGTGAGTACTTTCGAAATTCTCAAAGATTTGTAAAAAAAATTAATAGAAATTAAAATAAATTAAAAATACTGTATTTAAAGAACTGTTGTCACTTGGCCTGGTCATTCCCGTTTTTGTCAAAAAATAACCGATCATCTGAAATGCTAACATTGAATGAAATGGCCATCTGTTTGGACATCAGACACTTTCTGACATAAACGTTTTCAGTGGATGACCAGGCCAAGTGACAACTTGTTTTATACAAACTGTAGATAACAATGTAAGATCTTCTTACAAAAGCTCCAATGAGCTTTGAAGCATCCACTCACTTTATCCTCAGCTCTCAGTGTTGGTACAGAACAGGAGTTCTCTCTAAAGTTTCCATGGTTTCTCTATAGTTATTTTTTACTCTGTAGTTATTCTCCATACTTTCCATAATTTGTTATTTGCTACAGTTTTCCTATGGTGTTGCTGGCTGGTGAGAGTGAGTGAGACTGCTGTTCTATCCCATATAAAAATCCTATAGAAAAACTGTAGCAAATAACAAATGATGGTAAGTATTAGAGAATAACTACAGAGTAAAAAATAACTATAGAGGAACCATGAAAAATTTAGAGAGAACTGCTGTTCTGTGCCAACACAGAGAGCTGAGGATAAAGTGAGTGGATGCTTCAAAGCTCATTGGAATTAATTTGTTATTTAAAGAACTGAAATCCAATCTTTTCATGTATCTTTTTGGTACATACGAAAAATTTTATAAAGATTATTGGAATTTGTTCTTTGAACACTAAAGAACTGAAATCCAATCTTTTCATGTATCTTTTTGGTACATACGAAAAATTTTATAAAGCTTATTGGAATTATTTGTTCTTTGAACTAAAGAACAGCAATTCAATCTTTTCATGTATCTGTTTGGTAAATACATGAAATTTTGAAAGGCTTATTGGAATTTATTCTTTGAACTAAAGAACTGGAATCCAATCTTTTCATGTATCTGTTTGGTACATACATAAAATTTTAAAAGACTTATTATTGGAATTCGTTCTTTGAACTGAAGAACTGAAATCCAATCTTTTCATGTATCTGTTTGGTACATACATAAAATTTAAAAAGGCTTATTATTGGAACTCGTTCTTTGAACTAAAGAACTGAAATTTTAATCTTTCAATGTATCTTTTTGGTGTTTTGCTTACATTTCTCCAAATCCGATTCTCCAAATAATATTTATCCGAAAAGCTTTTCTCCATATCCGTTTTTCCTAATGCATTTTATCCGAATCCAATTCTCCAAAAATGTTTGAATATCCGAAAATATTCTAAAATGGTTTGAGTATCAATAATATAAGCAAAGGATGGCGTAATCGATTCCAATGTGTTGTCGGAAAACATCATCCTGAAAGATCCTTTTTTTCTTTCTTTTCTGAGGATGATGCCCACATGAGCTCTAGGCTTGTGCGTGGGTAATGAGTGGGGTGATGATGAGATATGACGACTACTTTTTAGGCAATCGGGACCGACGGCCTATATTCAGCCATCAGAAAAATACAAAAGGAGCAAGCAGACTCCGACATTGTATAGTCTTTCATTACAGTTTTTCATTACAAGAATATAAAGTTTTTAACATTTGACCGGATAAAATGCTTATTTGTATATTAGCTAGTACAGCATATTTTCTATAACCCAGGAATCAAATGGAATCAAAGGGCAAATGCCCCCCCCCCCCTGCACTCCCCGAACGACGCCCCTGTTTTCCATACCTATCGAGTATTCAAGAATGTTTATAAGAGTCTCTTAAATAAGTTATTAAATTACAGTAATTTCTGTATTGGAATGCTAGCCCTCAAAAAGCAGTTTATATGAAAAAATGAAAGGAGAATGTGCTATAGAAGCCCATTCAGTCGACGCAGCAATCAGTCCGCCTTCTCTTGTGACGTCACGTTTGCAGCCGCATAGTCTGTTCATCTAGTATAGCCTTGGTGCAACCAAACATTAGAAAAGTATAATAAATTTCTTGTTGAACTGAATGAATAAATATACATCAAACATTTTTATTGGAGCGTTGTCCTTTCAGCTAAAATGCATTAGTGAAAACGGATACAGAGAAAACTTTTTCTGATAATTAGTCATTAGGAGAAATATTATTTTGAAGAAATGGACCTTTTTGATATAGAGATTCTCTATCCTTTTTTTTTTCTTTGGGGTTGCAACAGTTCTATTCGCCAGTGCAGTGTATTTCCAAATGCCAACAAAAAGTGTTTTGGAGAAACGTTGGATATCAGAGCAGGCGGTTCAACACAGAAAGAAATCACTTATAATGCAGCAGAAACTACAAAAGCCATCAATGCTGATTACAAGGCTGGAGTGATGAGAGGCCTTATCACTGTGGGTTCGGCTCCAAAACACTCATATGGTAATTTCAGAGATACTTACTGGTAAGTTGGAGAATGAACTCTCAGGGTACCTAATTTCCTGTTAATGAAAACTTTTTAATAATATCAAAAATGTTTCATAGATAAGGACTGTAGGGCAGAATAAGGTAATTATTGTCTACATTACTATGCACAGTATAAAGAGTGATTGTGAATGCGAAACAGAGGTGGGAAACAAATCTTCATTTCATTAGGAACATGATGGTATCATTATTGTAGGGATAAAAAGTGTTTTTCTCATGTTATTTCTCCCTTTTAATTACCGTATTAATGCTTTAAAATTTCCCGTTTTATTTTGACACAATCCTTGCTGGTGTATGGGATTGTAGGATGGGGAGGAACAAGCTTCTTGCATATTGAGCCGCTCCTCGAGGTACAGAAGCTGATCATAAGGGTTATCAACCAGAAACCACCACGCTATCCATTGGACCAGCTATTCAGCGAATTGAAAATAATTAAAAGGAAATACTTTGCAGAATACACAGAAATCCAGCCAGCTTCCAAACCAGAAACCATAACCATAACACCAGATACAGGAACCTTCTCATCACTAATGTTGCTAGGGAGGCACTATATCAAAGACATTTCAGTCATCTAGCCCCAAAATTATATAATCTACTTCCTGAAAACATTGAACACATAACTCACTTTAAACAATTCAAAGCAATAGTACGAAATTGGTTAATAAGCAAAGGAAGACAGAGAATAGAAGCAGTAATTTCAAACCATTTATAGTATCACATAACATAGAAATTATACACACAAGACTTCAATTACTTTTTCTTTTTTTTTTTTTTTTCATTGGGTTGGGCTTTGTAACCCTTAGCCACCGCGACCGCTATTCGATCTTTTGTGGCATCCCCTCTTTGGCTTATGCCATGTTCCATAATCCAAGGCCAGAGCAGAATTTACTCAGGGCCTTGAAGTCCAGTTCTCTTGCCTCCTCTGGTAGGAGGGTTGCCTTTCCAAGAAGTCTTCTCCTCATTTGCAAGAGTGCTGGACATTCCAGCAGCAAATGTGCTGCTGATTCTGCTATGGACCCACCCTTCCGAAGCTGTTCAACTTCTATCAGGGATGGGTCTGCACACTCCTCAGATTCCATTGCGGAATCTTCAGTTGTAGTGCCTTCCTCTACATGTATTGTTTCCCGGCAGGTTTGAGTCAGCAATAACTCTGAAACCTGTTCCAGGTCGGTAGAGTTTGGGGTAGATCCCCCATCCTCGTTAGATGTTTGAGGCTGTTCAGCCTCTTTTACTTTTAAGAGTAGCTGGAGACTTATTCAGTCACCCTGGGCAGAGCTCCGCGTTCACCCAGGGAAGGCTTCTTGAAACTGGAGGTTGCCTGGTATCCAGAGTTTGCATACTTGACGTCAGGCACTCCCCTGACCATGCAGCCGTCGGCGTATGCTGTTCCACCATATGTTGGCTTGGCTTGCGCAGTTGATGCTTCAGGTGTTCCTACTTGAACACCCTACTTAAGCTGGGACGCGATGGTGTTAGTTGCCAACCAGCCTACATCTGCCACTTGCATCAGGAACCCGGAGGATTGCCACACCCCGGACAGAATAAATTCTGCCCCCCTGCGGGGACTTCAATTACTTAAAACTCACTAATTACTATCACTCAACACTTATTTGCTCACAACAATTCAAACCTACTCCAGGACATGGCTTGCCATAGTGGAGTAGGTCTATTTTCCAAACAAACAATGTACTGTAACATTTTTGCTTATGATTTTTCTTTTACTAACAAATCTTTGTATTATTAACTGTAAATATTTTTGAATTTGTATTTTTTGTAATAGTTATAGATTTTATTGGAAAATAAATCATTATTTATTATTTATTTGGCTTATATGAACTTTATTTGTTACAGTATTATCAACTACTAATTTCTGTTACATAATATTTTTTTGCGACACAAAGTTGAAGAAGTTGCAATTTCACACAATCTGACAACGCTGCTATTTTCGCGGCTGAAGACTCAAGGGACAACTACTTTATTCAAACTATAACCTCCCGGACATGAATAAGAGAATAAAGATTGTTTTATTGAAGAGAGCCCCGTACTCGGTCGAAGAATGTCTTAGATTTTTAAGGGAAGAGAACTAGTTGTATTTTTTTCCATTTTCTTCGCTTTCTTCCTTTTTATGATTGCTGCCTTTTTACGTCTCCTCCCTCCAATTTTCCACCTAAATAGATGATTCATGTTATTTTTGTGACACTTTCAATGTGGCTGAGCGTAAATGCAACTTTATGAATGAAGATTGTTTCAATTGAATTTGCTTGATACCTACTTATTCCCATTTCTCATGACCAAATGTTTATTCATCTTAACATTGATTGCAGGTGTACAAAGCAGTCAACCCCAGATAATTTTGATGATCAATATGGAACAGGATTCGAAAAGAAAGGTGTTTCCCAAAAATCTCTCTTCATAACAACACGACGTGAACTATGGGAATGCAAAATGGTAAACGAAGAAGGCTTGGAAGAATTAAGTAAAATTTGATGCATAACTCAAATGATGTTAATGGAATTTAAAGAAAGTAACTTTTAAGTAATAAAATACCCACGTTTTTTGATGTGACAACAATATTGTTTCGTGCTGGTGTTGCACATTTTCAAGTCAAACAGAAACAGTTTCGTGAGTGTTTTTTCACTTAAAAGTTACTTCATTTAAACTCCAATAGTGATAATCAGTGAAAAGAAGATGGATAATCAACAATCAAATGATGTGAATTTATTTCAAAGGATCTTCAAGTGTGGGGTGATTTCCCTTGAGAAAATCAGAATTTTGAACCCCACTTTCATATATCTCAGATTTTTTGTTCACAAATTGCAGTAGGCCTATATGTGATTTCCCTGCGACGCTACTATCTAATACATAGAATTCAAAACGCGAAGAAGAAGAAGAAGAAGAAGAAGAAGAAGAAGAAGAAGAAGAAGAAGAAGAAGAAGAAGAAGGGCGGATGCGTGCCAATAATGCATGCCGGATGACTGATGACTGATGACTGATACTGATGACTGATGACTAATGACTGATGAAACGTGATGACTGAAAACGGAACGGTGACTAGCAACTGATAATATATATTGTTTTTTTGAGGGTGATGCCCACATGAGCTCTAGGCTTGTGCGTGGGTAATGAGAGGGGTGATGATGAGAGATGGCGACTGTTTTTTTTTTTAGGCAATCGGGACCGACGGCTTTTCGTCTCCTCCGAAAGACGGAAGTGGCCGTTTCTGTCAAAACCCGTTCCGGCAACTGTATTCGATCTTGGAACATTTGGATTATCAGACAGGCGCTTATCGCCCTCGGCTACGGACCACTCCTGATATAGCCTATGGGAATAGTCCTTTTCTTTTAATCTTGTTTAGTTTTGGTGTACACCTAAAGTTTTACCCCAAATACCACGTTTTCACATCTGATGGTAACTGAAAACTTTTATGGGGGCAAAGTATATTTGCTGCACTCAAGAAACTATATTTCCCATACACCAGCGTCTTGTGCATAAACTTTTCTCTCAATGCAGCAAAATGCTACTTTGCACACTAGGTACACAAATAACTATTAGGGCCGGTTCATGAGTTCGGGATTTAGCAAAGTCCTAGACTAAAACGGGTGGCCACCGTAGCATCGACAAACGTTAGCCTCGATACTATGTACTAAGGGCTCTCTATATGCTGCTAATCCACTAACCTGTCGAGACAAACGTTTGTCGATGCTACGATAGCCACCCGTTTTAGTCTAGGATTTGGCTAAATCTCGAGCTCATGAACCGGCCCTTAATCTTTCATTCACATTTGAACTCTTGTTTTTCAGGGAAGAATGGAATTTCACAGAGTAGTGACCGAGCATCTTAGTAAAGAACCCATTGAAAGCATCCTTTTCCGAGATGGCACAAGTGTTGTAAAAATTCCAATTCCAAGATTAAATGCTGATTCAGAATTGTTCATTACTGCAATCAGAGAAATAAAGTATTTGAATAAATTTAAAGAAAACATTATGTTTGGTAAGCTACGATTTGCAAAAGTATTAATTTTCTATTCATTCGTCCTATCCAATAGTTCAAGAGAAATTTTTTCCAACATGACATGCGTGAATAGAGTGAGAGATCCAATGCTCTATCCTCTACTATTCACTCCCACCACAATGCCTCCAGTATTTAAAGATGTCAGTTTCAGGCTTTTTCCGCTCGACGTCATGAGAATCAAAATTGCTTCTTGATGTTTTTTTTTTGCTGGGAGTTAAGCTCTAGGCTTGTACGTGGGTAATGGGAAGGATGATGATGAGAGATGAATGGACCTACAACTTTAGGTGGGTTCCAAACCACAGAGAACGATCGATTTTGAGGCTCATAAATTGTATTTAGAGTATCCGGCCACCATTACAATAGAAGTGGTAGGCGCCGTCTCTTATCTAATCTCACCGATTAGCCTCGCCTCTGCCACTGGGACCAACCGCTTCCCAATAACAAAGCAATAACTTTCCTTTCAACAAAGATTTTCGAAATTGACCACTATTTCGCGCACCACTCTGTATCTATTGGAAATAGAGTCAAGTTCAAATAACGAAAAAAATCTCATTGAAAAACTGAATCGAATGGCATTTGAAATTTTCCAAATATCTCAAAGAATAAAAAGTTAATTTTTAATAACACGGGTCTCATAATATATAGCAGCCCTAGCTTGTGCTACCTCCAGAAGGATATATTTAGCTCAGTGGGGGGACCGATCCCTGCTCGGGATTACAAAGGCACAATGGAGATTTTAAAGAGAAAATTTTTTTAAACTATTTTCGATGTTTTTTTACATAAAAGGAACAGATAACACAGTTCTCTTTTTGCTTCAGAATTAGAACATAATTAAACAATATGGAATATTTTAAATTGCTGCATACAAAACATGTGTTCCAGCGGAAACTAGATAAACTAAGGACGGCGGGCCAATTCAAATTTGCTCGAACAGCAAGAGTTGAGGTCATTTCAATGTCACTCTTCAAATTGATGATTGGATAAATTGAATTGCTCACAGTTTTCTTTAATCATATTGAAATTGATTTTGTCATTGTTTTTACAGGAGGTTATCTGTCTTTCAAAAATGAAGTGGGGTAAGTTTGATAAACTTATTCTATTTATACATTATACATACCATACTCATCCCCTTATCATTAATGTGGAATGCACTTTGTTCCTACAGGCTAGCTACAAATAAGTATATGAATAACATTCTGTTTTCAACTTTATGTTGAAATGTTGCTAAGTAATCATGTGGTTAAGTAACAAACATTCAAGACTGCTCAGCTCTCGGGTGGGTGACCGTTAAAAAAATAAGGCGAAGTGGAATCTATCCGTAAAGCCTGGTTTTCATTAGCAGAGTTAGTGGTAGAGTAACTAGCAAACTAACTCTACCGTACTCTACTCTACTTACTTGGTACTTAAAAACAAGTACTCCACCATCACTCAACTCTACTATAAACGTTTTCATTGGGAGTGTTCACAAGATAGTTAGTACTCGCCCAGGGAACTCTACTACTAACTCTACTAATGAAAACCAGGCTTAAAAGGCTAGGCTAGGCGTACACCGGTTAGTCAAGACAAGACAAGACGAGATTAGTCACGTTTAGTCACAATAATCCACATATAGTTGCTTATGAAGCAGCACACACCGATGCAATGACTAATCAGTGTGTGTTGCTTCATAAGCAACTATGTGCAGTACTGTGACTAAACGTGACTAATCTCGTCTTCTCTTGTCTTGACTAACCGGTGTACGCCTAGCCCAGCGATTCCCAACATTTTTTCCCTCCCGTACCCCTTTGTATGTATGTATCTAATATTGTACCCCCAAGAAATCATTTATAGACTATACTGAATATACAGTGCTTAATTCGTAAAACTAAAGGTTCCGGTATGGAGGGGAGAACCTAGGGAAGTTCGGGGGGGCTTGCCCTCCAGTCAAACGTGGGGCGGGGGGTCCCCCCCAGGAAAATAATGAAATTTTAACTCCTCAAAACTTGTTAACGATTTTAGTTATTTATTTTCACCATAATTTTTTCATATTTTCAATATAAAATTATTTCAATAAAATTATTTACTGTAAGAGTAGCAAGTAGGTAGTAAATAGTGACTTCTTGAAAAAAATTATGTTCTATTGCTGCTCATTCATTTGAGCAGTATTTTCCCTTTTTCTCTCTCTCATTCTCCCTCTCCCCCTCCATTCACGGCCAAGTGTTAATGGAAAGGATGTCCTTGGACATCCTTTTCCAAGAATGGACATTTATATGTCCAAACTTCGCCGTTTCATGTAGATAAATCTCACTTATGTTCACATTATTAGATTGCATTTTACATTGTTGAAAATTATTAGTTACAATTCATAAAATTACTAGAATTATATTACTTATACATACTTACAACTTTTGTAATCTAGTATCTAAGCAGTTATAATTATTGTTATCTACATGAATAAAGTAATCTTATCTTATCTCCCTCCTCTCAGAAGTACCGGTACAGCGTACCGTTGCATACCGTAGTGGATTTATAATTTAAGTTTTTTATTATTATTTTTTTTTATTTAGCATATGGCTTTTAAAATAGTGGGGAGACCCGAGTAGGGTTGTTCCACTACACCAACATAACCAATTATCCATTGATAGGGAACATGGTGGTAAAAGTTTGTTTTAACTTAGAAAACAGACATCAGCATTAAAAAAAGTATTTTTTATATACTTTATATAATTTATATTAATAATTTGAATATTTTTTTATTATGTTTATATACTTATACTGTGTTCAGGTAGGTATAGGCTCTTTTTAAATAATAATAAATGGAGACTAAATGAATATTCTATTCATTTGGATCTAATTTTTATTTACCTGTACACATGAAGATGCATTTGATCATTCAACTGGGGAAAATAATCTTTGGCAAACACATTTTTAACTAGTATTTTATTACAAACAAGTGGCGTCTGCCATTACCGATTATACAGGGTGGCGTATAAAGAACGGGTGTTTTTCAAAGTGTTATAAGAAAGTTTATTCGAATCATACATTTATCTTCCTAACACCAAAATACTAAGTGAATAACCCAATTTGATAATTTGTAAGGAAAACCCCAAAATACTTGAGTATATTTCAAAAATTACATAGGAGAGATGGCACCCTTAATGCGTCAATGCTCATTAAAAGCCTGAAATTGGTCCTTAACTTTTGATAAAGCAGCAATTCATTCATGTAACGCAGTATTCAAATCTTTAATGTAACGATATTTACGATAGTGAACTTGAATTCCAAGTAAAGAAGAATCTCATGCCAATAAGCTCGACTTGAAACTTTCTGCTGTAGCTCCGTTGAACGACGATTGCAGATTCATTCTATTGGAATTATTGTTCAACAGCAAATACGCGATTTTGCAAGGTCAATATTGATACTAAAATTGGATACTTTAACCTACAAAATGGCGTCGCTCTGCGGTCACAGACAGCTCTAGTCCACTGATACTATCCTACTCAAATCCATCTGTTCTTTTTGCGCCATTCAGTATATTTGGCGTCCCCCCGACTGGTTTATCGCGTACCCCTAAGGGGTACACGTACCACCAGTTGGGAATCGCTGGCCTAGCCTAAGGGTCTCCCCACCAATAAAGAACCATATGATAAAAAAATTTATGTTCCTGCTTAATTGCTTTTGTAGGGAAGACAGGAAAGACAATACCTTCAGAGAATTGAATTTGATACCAGATGCATCAGGAACATACGTAGTGACAGTATCTGCATCCCAAGGAGGAAAAAGGACAATTCTCAAACAAAAATATTTGAATAACAATGGAATACCTGATAGATTAAAAAGCGTCGATGGAAAAGCTTTGTGAGTATTTGGCATTGACAATAATCAGGGTTGACAATAATACTCACTAAACAGCAGGGCACGTGCAATAGATTCACTTTATGCTTGCTAAATCGCCGCTACAATGCAAAAAAAAAAACAACAACAAAAAATAGTGCAAAAAACGATACTGGAAGTCAGCATGCCACGGCGTTCTCTATTTGCTGTGTGCTTGTAGGTGGTGGGGATAATAAAATCGACCCCAGCGCTCACGCGGAATTATTGTGAACGAAAACGGGTATTTAACATGAGAAAGGATAGGGAATAAGCATTTACAAAGCCTTTAAACTTTTAAAGTATTTTTGGATTCCTAATTGTATAAATACCGTTCACAATAGTAATTGCATCTTCTATTCCTTCCATATTTCCAAACGTGAATTGATTCACGTTTCTCGGATCTCAGTTTTGAATTAATTGAGTGAAAAATCCAGTTCAAGAGCATATGATTGATTTGAAGTCTTGCGCCAATAATGTAATTTGAAATGATAATCAATAGAAATGAACTGTGGATAAACTACATTGTCTGCTCCATGAGCTTCAATCATAACCTTCAAAGTTGATTTAAAAACTTGAATTGAATATTATAATAATGTTTAAGAACATGCGATATGTTAATTTTATAATTTTAAATATAATTCCACAATCGATAAGTAGGAAAAATAGCGACAGGGAATTCTATTTCAATTATAAACTAATTTTTACGTACATAAGCCTATCCTTTCCCATGTTAATCTACCCGGAAATATTGATATGGTTATCCGCCAGAGCGCAACACCGTAGATGCTCACAGCAAATAGCCTGTCATAAATTTTTTTATGTTTCACAATACATATCTTGATGAATGGTCGTAGCTGCTGCAGAATATTCTTTTGCTGTAAAAAACCTTATAACAGCTCTCACTTCACATTTGGCGGGGTTTTCCATTGCAACACACATTTCAAACTGACACAAAAACTAAACTAGCGCAGGTATGATGTTCAGTCGACCACGGTTGATGCCGACTGACCTCCTGAGTGCGTGAATGCAAAGATGACGTCACTACTCCCCCCACTACCCGCACTGTGAACGATCGGAGGTTACTTTCCGAACGACCCTTGTAGAAATAACTAACACTCAAAACTACACCTTTTCCAGTTGTATTTGAGAAAGTATCAATTGTAATTGAGAATGGTCATTTGTAATTGAGAAAACATCAGTTGTAAATGAGAACGGTCAATTGTATTTGAGAAGATATCACATGTAATTGAGATTGGTGAAATGTAAATGAGAAAGTATCATTTGAAATTGAGAAGATGTCAGTTGTAATTGAGAAATGAAATTGAAAAACCAGCTGACCTTTTTCACGTTTTCAACTTCTCATTTACAAGTGACGATTTCTCACTTACAATTCACCATTCTCAATTACATATGGTATCTTCTCAAATACAATTGACCGTTCTCATTTACAACTGATGTTTTCTCAATTACAAATCACTATTCTCAATTACAACTGATGCTTTCTCAAATTGAATTGACACTTTCTCAAATACAGTTGGACAAGGTGTAGTCAATGACGATTTAATCCAATTGACTGCCAAAAAGTGACCAAGGCAATAGGTGGTCTACTTGTGAATATTTATTTTATCCTACATAATAATAATATTAGCACACTTTTAAGTTCAGTATGTTGTGTTCTGTTTAAAGCTGTCAAGAAAGTGATTTAAGAACTGATGAAAATGAAAATCATAGATTATTTGGAGTTTTTCCCACCTGGTACATGATAGAAAATGGTGGAGCCGAAATGGAACTAAAAGGATCTAAATTCCTAGAACGTTTTATTGTAACAAAACGTAATGTCTATGGGTGTTGGGTAGAAAAAGAGGTATGTGTTTCATGAATTTCTATTTTGCTGTCATAAGTATCACTTTTTGACTTTTATTATTCGGGCTTTCAGAAATTTTGTCATTTTGTCTTTTGAATTTTCTCTTTGTTCTTTTATTTTCGACTCTTTGTCCAGTAATCAATTTTGGGACCTATTTAAATTGCAAGTTACCATTAAAGGAGCTAGAGAGCAGACACTGCATGACACAAGGCTTTAGAGAAAATTTCCTTCAGTGAAAACCAATTCTATAGGCACAAAATGAATTATTGAGGTTGGTCAGTGTCATAAAGTCTTCCTTGGCTACAATGTATGCACGGCTTTAAAAATTCTAGTGCAGGGGTGCTGAACCTTTATTAATCAAGGGCCACATTGTCAACAATCAAAGAGAAAGCGGGCTGCCGGGGGGGGGGGGGGGGGGGTTTAAGCGGGACAAGGGGTAGGTAAGCAGGGGGTCTGGGGGTCTCCACCAGGAATTTTTATAATTTTCACCCTCAAAAAACTTTGCATGCTTGCACTTTTTCAATATTACACAGTCAGGTGCCTCATCTTGTCTCTCACAGTGTGTGCTACTTTGATAATAATTCTATTCCATTAAAAAAATTACGTAACCAACAATCCTCTGTGTTTTTTTTCCTATTAAACATGTTTGATTGAGGCGCAACTCTAAAAAATCCTATCCTAGACAAGGCCCATACTATATCACCTTTCTTGAAACTCATCTGTTAAGTGTCTCATACACTTACAAGCATTGCAAGTTGTGCCATTTTTATAGGCTTTTATATCCATTTATATCTTATAGCATGCTGTGCCATTCTACACATAGATGTAAAAGCCAATATAAAAAATGGCGCAGCGTGCAATGTTCGTAATGAACTCTCTATGTCTTGAGATAACTTAGATAACTTAGCTTGTCAATAAGGAAGCCTCTACCTGAATACTCTTTGAAAAAATAAATCAATAATCTTAACATATCTTATTTCACCAGGAAGGAGTCACAGATAAAGTAGTATTCTTTATGATGGAAATAGAATATTTGGGCAAAAGCAAGGTTGATGAAGCTTATCTCAATGATAGAAGAACAACCGCTTATAGCTTCAAGCTGCCTGAGACAACCGATGAAAGTATAGGAATTAAAGAAACTATTTACTTCATGATAGAAGGGGGAGAAAAACGTTTCTTCAACTATAGTGAGTATCTTTTGAATCTGTAAATGTCAATATTCAACTATCAAAAATTCAAAAACAAATCTATATCCCATTCAGTAGTACACACATTACAATTTGGAAAATGAAGCAATCCGCAATGAAAATCATCCGAGGGCGGATTGCGAGTTGTGCTTGAAACTAATAAGATTTTCAATTAATTCTGTGTCAATGTAGTAATAAATCAAAAATATTAATTTTTACTTCACAATTTATTTATCATATTTGATTGCCATTCCATCCAAATCTGATCAACCTTTTAATGCCTGAAAAAATGCTTTGAAACTGGCCTTTTTGTTTGTTTTTGCATTACAAGCAGGGAAACACACATTTTCCATCCTAGGTGCAGAATAAACTATTTTCATCAATATCAAGACAAGTATAAAGTTCTCTTTATCCAATTATGAATTCTATCCTGAATAAATCTGATAACATCTAGATTATAATAAAATCATTATGAAACTGAAATAATCATAGAAAACTATGATTTATGGAAACTATGACTTAACTTAACCTCAATCCCTCAATAAAGCGGCTTATTGACAGGGAAAGTAGAGAGAGAAAGTAACTTCCAGCAAGTACTTGCATCTTCAACTTACCCCTTACTTTCCCTGTCTATAGTGATACTTTTCACTTTAGAGAAAGTGATCACTTTCTGGAAGTAAAATCAAACATGTTTGTTTTTACTTGCCACTCCAAGGAAAGTAGAGGGTCACATGAGTGGTCATGTGACCACTTTCTCCCACTTTCAGCCAGTAGAGCAGAAGAAACAAACGCATTGTTTTATCAATAAGATGATTTGTGGAAATAATAACATGTGTTGAGAATAACATTAAAAAGTAAAGAAGAGAAGGCAAGTTACTTTCAGCAAGTACTTTCCCTGTATATTATAAGCAAATAATTAGAAAGTGACGTGATGCAAGTACTTCCAGAAAGTAACTTGCTCTCTCTACTTTCCCTGTCAATAAGCGCCTTTAATGTTTTTCTCTACACATGTTATTATTTCCACATATCATCTGCTTGATAAAACAATGCGTTTGTTCTGCTCTACTGGCGGAAAGTACATGTTTTGACAGGAAAGTAATTTACTGGCCGCAAGTGATCACGTGACCCGCTACTTTTCTTGGAGTAGCAAGAAAAAACAAAAAAGTTTGATTCTACTGGCCGAAGTTTGATTACTTTCCTCTGAAGTGGAAAGTACCAGTATAGACAGGGAAAGTGAGAAGTAAGTAGAAGATGCAAGTACTTGCTGGAAGTTACTTTCTCTCTCTACTTTCCCTGTCAATAAGCTGCTTTAGTTGATGACGGCTTTAGAAACTTCTTGGAATGTCTTGTATTGAATCATCATGTTTTGTATTGGATAGTCTTTTGTATTGTAGATGAATAGTCTTGTAACATACCTGAACTGTCTTGTATCAAATTAAAAGCTTTGTTATTGAATGTCAATTTGACACACACTGTAAGAAACGTTCATAAATTCGGCCTTCAAGCTCGAAATTTGATTGTGTTTTATCGTTTTCTTTGTAGAAGGCAAATGGCAACCAGGTACTTGGAAAACTGATGAAGAAGCACAAGGTGGCAAAAAAGGTGACGCAAAAGCTGGCGGTGCATTAGATTTCTTAAAGAAGTTATTTTGTTGTCGCAGTTAAGCAGTTAACAGTCAAACTGCATTTGAAGAAAAAGCTGATAAAATACATAAGGATTTTCTATCTACTCAGGACTGTGTGCAGGGCAGATTTGTTAAGAAAGATTTACTTTGCGCTATCCAATTCAAATTTCGAATAATTATGGCTTGGAGGTTTGGGGAGGAGCATACGAATCTGTTTTGCATCCTATTACTACTCTTCAAAAATCATTTCTAAGAATAATGTCTTTCAAAGATAGATACGAACATTCTGCACCAATTTCCAAAGAGATGAGAATACTAGCAATAAGAAACTTGTATATTTATAAAACCCTAAAGCTTTTTTTTGATAGAAGTGGCGAAATGCAGCTGATTAATGCCCACAGGGTTGGAAGGAACCAACAAAATGTGCGAGTCCCCAAACCCAACCTCTCGATTTACAGGAAGTTCTTTACATATTGTCACGATACAAATTCTGGCAACCAAATAAAGCCTCAATAAAATATTGTCAATGACCACTAAGTGCTGGTATTATAATAGATAGCATAATTAACGGTAAGCTGACCTAATTTAGCAGTACTCAATATTGATAAAATAATGATAACAAGGAAGCGAGCTCCGACTCACCACCAAAAGTCTCTGACTCATATCACATTGTATATTTATTTGTATTCTTTGGTGTTAATTTATGTAATTGAAAAATCCAAATATTGAAGATAGCCATAACCTTCATCCAAAAATATCAAAACACACCACTGCCTATATGAATCATCTACTGAAAGATGTCAATGCCAATAAAATCATTGGAAAAATTATGATTCATCCATTATTTATAAAATGTATAAATACTTAAGCCACATATGTTAACTTGCTATTAAACAATGCATATTATTATTTGTACTCACCAAAAGTATCATCCCAAGCCGGTGAAATGATGTATATACAGGTCTCATGTCTTCGGTGGTTTCACGAACATAGCAATATATTTTGGAAATATTTGTTGTATATGAGATTATACTATTTTAGGAGTCAGTTATTTTATAGCATAAAATATTTGGATGTATATTAATTTAGCAATAAACTTTCAGTTCACCTTTTGAATTTGGCAGTGGAGTTGAAAAGTAAAGAATATTTTTAAAGGCATCTTCCAAAAATAAAAATAAAAATTGAAAGGATTTTAACGTCCTATATGTTATTTTGTATTATATATAATATATCGTATATTATTTAAATGGTTATTGTTGCTAAATGTTGGAACTACTTTGTGCATTGTACTGACGTCAAAAAACACGATATTAAATTGACCAATCACAGCCCAGCATTTCATTAAAAATTCTAGAATGTTCTATTGAAAAGTCTGTTTCCTTGAATTTTAGCAAGGGTAATTCTCTTCCGTTTGAGACTCCTTAGAGAGCAGTTGCTTTTGAGCACATGAGTGCAGTTTAATTATTTTCAAATGTAATCAGTTTCAATTTCAATTTAAATGTTTTCTAACTGTGATATATTGAGCTGTGGCAATATATAATTGTTTAAATTCATACAAAGTCGCGAAAATATTATAACCCATGGTCCAGAGCCAAGCAGTATCGTGAGATGACACACGGAATCCAATCTACCCATGAGAAGGCTGCCTAAACCAGGATACGGTAACCGACGTCAAAGCATCGCCAATACTGTGAGTGATCCGTTTTATTAATCCTTTGGCCAAAGGCGCGAAAAGCCTCTTTTAAAGTGAAATAGTGGGGAGAAATGATCATACTGCGTGAAACATAAAACATGAGCTCATGGTCTAGTAGTTAAGGCATTCATAATTTTAGAGCATTTGTATTATCTTAATTGCCAGGCAAAATACCCACGCCTACGCTCTACCGAAAATATAAATTTTGTAACAAGCTATTTATTGTTATTAATAATTATTAACGGAGCTTGTAAAATTCATTTAATTGTTCAAGTTGTGTGTTCTAAAGGAACAGGAGAATATACTCCAAGTTTTTCACCTAATTACTGGGTTTTCTAGTCGTTCTTGTACCTGTCTTGGCAATCCCAATTGATACATTAAATTTATTTAATTTACGAAAATATCAGTATCCTGGATGAGCCCTTACAAGGCCAAATTTTGACATGCCCAGTCACGTAAGGAGTATGCTTAGCCAAGTGTGTTACGTAAGTGGATTGAGATCTTGTCTTTGATGCGTGACTATAGTCCATCACTCAGCTCTCCCTTATATTGTGACACATTTGACTATATTTGCTTGATCCTGACGTCACGGGACATACAACATAAAGATAATAGCGTTACACACATGACCCACAACAAAGTAATGTTACACATGGCACCATAACGTGGGGCTGTTACATACAGTATTGTTACACATGGCACCCAACATGGCGGCCTGAGGGAGATATACAAAATTTCTTTATTAAGAAAGCCAAAAAATTTGAACTCAGAAATCACAGAGTTGATGGTTGAAAACTTTTTGAAATTGAAAATATACCTTATGGAATTGCCAAGCTTTAATAAAGTAATTAATTAATTTGAATATTGATTTCATTATTAAATTATTCCTGAGGAGACGTCGAGGAAGAGTATACTCAGATATATCGCCAACAATTTAAAGAGATATACGCACCTATTGCTATGAATCACACTCTGTGATCATTTGAATAATTATTTTAGGTAGCCTAACAAGAAAGCTAGCTTATTTAACCTTGAAATTAAAGCTTTAAAGGTACCAAAATATTATTAGTTTACCAAAGCATTAAGGTCTTGGGGCTTATTAATTTGTTAATTAATCTATTAATTTAAGCAAAATCCCCAGAATTGATCTCATAGGCAAGATATTAAGAGTATTAACTGTTTATTTATTGTTTATATGTGATAGTTGGAAAATCGCCAGATTATTAATGAGCATTGAATATAGGGCTATTTATTAATAGTTACCATATATAAAAATTTATTTACTGGTAATTACCAGATATCTATTGATTTAACTATCATTGCCTGTTTATTTTGTGCATGTTTATTTGTAATAAGTCTTGGAAAATTTATTATCTCACTGTATATATCACTTGTCACTTAATCCTTTCGGTCAACATTTCACTGCACTCGAATCACTATCGCACTCGCGCCGCGCATTCATTTCCACGCCGCGCATACACCCTTCGCGCCGCGCATCTATTTCCACGCCGCGCCTACACCCTTCACGCCGCGTTCACACCATTGGACCGCGACATCCTTGGATTTCACCACTAGCCCAGCTGTCCAAATCCTAATTCACCATCATGGAGAACCTTTCAGCCAACTCATCTGTGTCCTACATGGAGCTGGGAGACAACAACACTTTGCGAGAAGTGACCACACCTAACCCCGAGGCAACAAACAACACTGATGAGACAGCGCCCAGGGAGCGAGACGCAGGAAGTATCACTAGCGCCAACTTCGACCCTGAAAATCTTCGTCAGCTGTCTTCCACCCGCCTGGAACCAGATGTCAGCCCGACAGAAGTGCCTCCGCGTACGCCGTCACCTACCACTGTCAATCCTACTACACAACTCTCGCCAGATGAACTGAGTCCGCTGACTTCCAGATTAATGAATGACACTCCAACCGATTTGGTCACCCTCATGCTCAAAATAGGTAATGACCTCAAAGATTCCCAAGAGATCAAAGATTCCTACGAGAAACTGAGTAGTCAACTGGTTAGTCAAATGGAGAAGATGGATAGTCGAATGGAGAAGTGGGATAAGGAATTGAAAGAGGACATGGAAGAAATGAATAATCAAATAGAAAAAATGGACGGAGGATCGAGAGGAGAGACCAGAGACATCAAGGGAGAAATGAAGGAAGGAAAGAAAGCAGTTAGATGACACTATTGTATGCCCCAACCAAGGAGTGGATGATATGCAGATGAATTTGAGGAAGGAACTGAAAATCTTGAAAAACAAACCAAAACCGACATACAACAGGCAGTAGAAACCGAAGACAGAGTGTGTCACCACCTACAGGATTTGGAAAAGCAAATTAGAGATTCCACCCAGCCATTAGAAAAATCTGTACAGGAAATCAACACTCCACTAAGCCTAACTAACACATCTCTAAATACCACCCAAATCCAAGTTGAAAGTCTAGTAACCGACATACAACAGGCAGTAGAGACACAGAAGACAGAGTGTGTCATCACCTACCAGAATTTGGAAAAGCTGATTAGAGATTCCACCCAGCCACTAGAAAAATCTGTACAGGAAGTTAACACTCAACTAAGTCTAACAGACACATCACCGAATACCGCTTCTAATACTGATAAAGATAATAATCCACCACCTTCTACTAATATACCATCAAAAACAAATGGAAAATCAAACAATCCATCAGGGAAAAATTCCAGCGGTGACCATCATGCAAGACTAGAAGGGGAGAAAACTTATAAGACTCTGACGGTTCAAATTCCGGCAGCCCAGAGCAAAGTTAAGCGGCAGTTGAGCAAAATAAATAAGAGAGTGTATCATAACTCTCATCTTCACAGGAAACATGCTCGATATAAAAAGCCGACAGCTTTTGAGCATTATGCATGTTTTCATCGGCGGCACACTCGCTTCAAGCCCGCCCTAAAGCCAAGAGATTGTAAAAAACATGCTCAATATAAAAAGTCGACAGCTTTTGAGCATTATGCATGTTTTCATCCGCGGCATACTCGCTTCAAGCCCGCCCTAAAGCCAAGAGATTGTAAAAAACATGCTCAATATAAAAAGTCGACAGTTTTCGAGCATTCTACATGTTTTCATCCACGGCACACTCGCTTCAAGCCCGCCATGAAGTCAAGAGATTCAGACCTACCTAACCTAGATCGCCTACATCCAGCATATGAAAGGTTAACAAAAGCAGCCCAGAATTGTAAGAAATATCACAATAAACGCTCAAAACACTTCGTCTATTTGGTACGAGAACTTCGCCAACATTAAACCCTACTATAGAGAATGAACAATATCATTCCTAAGAACCACATGCTTCCGGTTTGGAGATAAACGAAAAAAGTGATTTTTCTACAACAGGATTCAAACTAACATGAGCCAGAAATCGTCCCAAGGATGTACTACGACGCCTGACCGTATTAATTACGCAAAATAAGTGATATTGAACTTTTTGGAAAAAATACACAGTTCTGTTAATAAAATTATTGATGGCCAACGATTGCCATATTTTCTGATCAAACCAAACAGAATCCTAACGGTAAATTATTACCAACTTCAAATATTAGTGAAAAATTACCTTCTTTCCAAGACTTACTATGTTATTATATCATACATTTGTTAGTATTAGTAAATATCTGAATTTTTGTTAGCTTCTACGAAGTCATACGTTATGCACATAACCAAAAACACATATGTTATGATGTCTACTTGTGTGCGTAGACGATATATTGTACACACATACGATAGGCCAATGCCACATAAATCAAACAGCATGTATATATTCCATACTTCACAGCTGTGGAAGTTTATAATCAAATTGTTATAATGTAGCCAGTATTATTAAGTAAATTTTGTTAAAACTAAGATTAACACATATTTTGATATTATTATTGAATGTTTATTTATTTGTAACCATAAGTGTTTGCATGGCAGTGAATTTTGAGTCAAGTGGTGAAACCACAGATTACGATTGTTAGCCTTAGGCCAATAACTTTGTCAATCTATAAAACAAGTCGGCCCCCATTTAAGATACCTTCTATTTCATTCAGCTCAGTTACTAGATTTTTTGTACATCTATTTATGTAAATTGTTTGAGAGCTTTATTTATGCCATTTATTGTCTAGCAGAACCTATAAGTTTGAATTGTATTGTATTTTCGAGTGTCATGTGAGATAACCTCACATACCTTTTGTGCATCATCGCTTGTAGAGATTCCTTCGGCACCTGGCATACTCTTTGGTTTGACATGTCGTCATCATAGTATTGTTTAGCCGCCAACTTTTGAATTCTCATATAGCCCTTTTAGATGTATTATCCTTGCTCTATTTTTTCTCAGCTAAATGCTTGATTTTTTATGTAAATCACTGCCATGATTAGATGTTACGCTTCTGTAAATCTTATGAGTAGGTAGCGTAGAATATTTCCGTACCGAATTCGAGTCGGAAGGTAATCTAACATGAGACAGTTGTGTTCACATATTTTTTAGAGCCTTCTTTATGTTATGTGAGATCTTAGAAAATTTGCCTCGTTCTCTTTGTATAGTTATACAAACTCGCTCTATCTGCAGCTTATTAAAAGCTTATTTATTCGCTCATTTATATAACTATAGGGGGCTTCTGTCACGATACAAATTCTGGCAACCAAATAAAGCCTCAATAAAATATTGTCAATGACCACTAAGTGCTGGTATTATAATAGATAGCATAATTAACGGTAAGCTGACCTAATTTAGCAGTACTCAATATTGATAAAATAATGATAACAAGGAAGCGAGCTCCGACCCACCACCAAAAGTCTCTGACTCATATCACATTGTATATTTATTTGTATTCTTTGGTGTTAATTTATGTAATTGAAAAATCCAAATATTGAAGATAGCCATAACCTTCATCCAAAAATATCAAAACACACCACTGCCTATATGAATCATCTACTGAAAGATGTCAATGCCAATAAAATCATTGGAAAAATTATGATTCATCCATTACTTATAAAATGTATAAATACTTAAGCCACATATGTTAACTTGCTATTAAACAATGCATATTATTATTTGTACTCACCAAAAGTATCATCCCAAGCCGGTGAAATGATGTATATACAGGTCTCATATCGGTGGTTTCACGAACATAGCAATATATTTTGGAAATATTTGTTGTATATGAGATTATACTATTTTAGGAGTCAGTTATTTTATAGCATAAAAATATTTGGATGTATATTAATTTAGCAATAAACTTTCAGTTCACCTTTTGAATTTGGCAGTGGAGTTGAAAAGTAAAGAATATTTTTAAAGGCATCTTCCAAAAATAAAAATAAAAATTGAAAGGATTTTAACGTCCTATATGTTATTTTGTATTATATATAATATATCGTATATTATTTAAATGGTTATTGTTGCTAAATGTTGGAACTACTTTGTGCATTGTACTGACGTCAAAAAACACGATATTAAATTGACCAATCACAGCCCAGCATTTCATTAAAAATTCTAGAATGTTCTATTGAAAAGTCTGTTTCCTTGAATTTTAGCAAGGGTAATTCTCTTCCGTTTGAGACTCCTTAGAGAGCAGTTGCTTTTGAGCACATGAGTGCAGTTTAATTATTTTCAAATGTAATCAGTTTCAATTCAATTTAAATGTTTTCTAACTGTGATATATTGAGCTGTGGCAATATATAATTGTTTAAATTCATACAAAGTCGCGAAAATATTATAACACATGGTCCAGAGCCAAGCAGTATCGTGAGATGACACCCGGAATCAAATCTACCCATGAGATGGCTGCCTAAACCAGGATACGGTAACCGACGTCAAAGCATCGCCAATACTGTGAGTGATCCGTTTTATTAATCCTTTGGCCAAAGGCGCGAAAAGCCTCTTTTAAAGTGAAATAGTGGGGAGAAATGATCATACTGCGTGAAACATAAAACATGAGCTCATGGTCTAGTAGTTAAGGCATTCATAATTTTAGAGAGTTTGTATTATCTTAATTGCCAGGCAAAATACCCACGCCTACGCTCTACCGAAAATATAAATTTTGTAACAAGCTATTTATTGTTATTAATAATTATTAACGGAGCTTGTAAAATTCATTTAATTGTTCAAGTTGTGTGTTCTAAAGGAACAGGAGAATATACTCCAAGTTTTTCACCTAATTACTGGGTTTTCTAGTCGTTCTTGTACCTGTCTTGGCAATCCCAATTGATACATTAAATTTATTTAATTTACGAAAATATCAGTATCCTGGATGAGCCCTTGCAAGGCCAAATTTTGACATGCCCAGTCACGTAAGGAGTATGCTTAGCCAAGTGTGTTACGTAAGTGGATTGAGATCTTGTCTTTGATGCGTGACTATAGTCCATCACTCAGCTCTCCCTTATATTGTGACACATTTGACTATATTTGCTTGATCCTGACGTCACGGGACATACAACATAAAGATAATAGCGTTACACACATGACCCACAACAAAGTAATGTTACACATGGCACCATAACGTGGGGCAGTTACATACAGTAATGTTACAATATTTAGCTCCAACCTTTTTTAATAGACTTCCTGATGATTTGTAAAGAAATGTAGGCAGAGAACACCGTTTTGCAGGCTGTTGCGGGGTCACCTGATACATCAACAAGATGTGTCCAGGTACTACAATACAGTGGCGTAGATTGAGACGGTATTAAGTCAGAATTGAGACAGCAGAATAAGCTTATTTGTTTGTTTGTCAATGGCTCAACAGCCCTATGTGGGCTTAGGCCTAAGATTATTTAGACCTCTGAAATATGTTTTTTTTTTTTATTGTTTCTTGGAGGCTGGCGAGCGTGAGCGTAGCATTCTCTCAAGTTATTAATATTTTTAGTCTCAACTGATACTGGAGTTTTTATTTTTACCATTAATTTTCTTTCTTTTTTAGTTTTAGTTTTTTTCACATTTTCTTTTCTTTTGTTGTATCAATATTAGTCTTCTTTGTTTGTTAATTAAAGCGAGCTTTTATTTTTGCCCGAACAGGTTTTGTAACCTTTGGGATTATTTTCCAAATAGCAAAAGTATTCGAGGTACCGTACAGGTAGATTAAGTAGTCTTATCCTAGTTGTAAGATGACATCGTTTAAGAAGAAATGTATATGTTATCTCGGTAATGCTTTATTATATATATTGTGATATTGGAAAATAAATATGTTTTGATATGATTTGATTTGAAACAGCAACTATTAAACAGTTTTGGTAGAGATCCTAATGAATAAGTAGTAGCTAAGGTATACAGTCCGTGGCGAAGCATGGTATACTTAACCGGTCATCGCCGGGTATATTTCCGATAGGCTATATACCCGGCGATGACCGGTTAAGTATACCACGCTTCGCCACAGTATACAGTGCATTCATTGTCACGGACTTAATGGACGCACAGCATAATAGATATTTAATAGAGGTCGTTTACTATACATATGTATCACATTCTTAGACCATGAATAGTTTACTATAACATATCTACTCATACTCACTTACTTATTCACTGTTTTTTTCCTTTGTTCATGATTTTGGTTGAGTTTTAAAATAATCATTCCATTTGTTTCAATTACAAGTGTAATCAGTTGCTGAGGCTATTTAAATTACAAGCCATATTTTAATTACAAGTGTTTGTTGATGTATTTTGTTTGAGTTTGATAATTTTATGTTTTCTTTTGTTCAATAAATGATTTATTCAAAAATAAAATGAGATTGATTAATAAATGCAGGGTCTGTTGTTGATTATCCATCTCCTTTTCACTGATTAATACTATTAGAATTTAAATGCAGTAACTTTAGGCTAACCTAAGTGGAAAACACTCACGCGTTTTTTGATGTGACTACAATTGTTTTGTGCAGATGTTGCACATTTTCAAGTCAAACAGGAGTTTCTGTTTAACTTGAAAATGTGCAGTAAAAATACAGGGTGTTTCAGAACTCCCTACCAATATTCTAGGGCATTGTTCCTGGGTAAAAACCATATCTAAGTATCATATTATTTTAAATTGTCTAGAAGTCCTTAGTAACTCACACAGCTGCCATTTTGTTTTTTCACTCATTATTTTTCACCTCAATAATGGTAAAACATATGGAATTGAAACTTCGCACCAACATTTATGACAACTAGACAAAGCTACAAAAAAATATGACAATTTTTCAAATCCATAAAACAAAATGGCGGCCATTTCAAATTTTGTTTCTTGAATAACTCGGATATTACGAAAATTTTACAGGAATAACGTTTTCTAGTACATTTAATTACAAATTCAATGAAACCTTATTGGTTAAGATTGGATCAATATTGACTGAGATATGGCAGCTTCAGTGATAGGTGACCGCTGGAGATTACTTGCACCCTTTTTTACTGTCTTAAAATTCACACAAAATAATCTAAAATCGCTTAAAAATAACATGCAAAGCAGACGGAGACTGTTGCATTGTTGTAGCAGACTTTAGCCGCAAGCCCAGGATGCACTGCAACCAGCCTCCAGCGGTCACCTATCACTAAAGCTGCCATATCTCAGTCAATATTAATCCAATCGTAACAAACAAGGTTTCAATCGATTTGTAATTAAATCTACTAAAAAAAGTTATTCTTGTAAAATTTTTGTAATATTAACGGTTTCCGAGTTATTCATTTGAACGCTGCTTTAGATAAATTGTTTGATTATAACAAATGAACATATGGGTGAAAACATATTTATAGCTGGTTCCAAGATCTCACTGCAGCTGCCTGCAATAAAAAAGAAAGTATTTTCAATCACAAGGAAATAAAGGATGAAGGATTTCAATCCTCCATGCAAGATAAATAATTATCTTTGAAGGATGAAGACTCTTGAATGATAAAAGAGAGAAATACATCAAACTTTTGACTTTTCAATTGTTTTATTTCCAAATGATCAAAGACATGTGATCTACATTTTAGTACATTGCATTATTTACAAATATTTACAATAGATTTTTTCGTTTAATTCAATAGAATTGAATACGGTAACAAGAAAAATAATTTTCGACTCTTGAAAAACAACAAGTTATAACAGGAAGGATCTCTTTGAAAGATTAAGTAAATATTTGGAAGATAAACTGTATAGTTGAAACAATTTTAAGAAATAACAATAAAATTAAAATATTAATCAAATTGAATTTTGCTTAAGTTTTACCATTGGCGGTCCCAGGATTTTAATTCGTGTTGGGGGGGGGGGTAATGACCACCGGATATGGAATACCCCCCAGAAAAAGGGGTGTCCGGGGGTGATTTGGAATTAAAAGCCAATAAACGTATTTTTATACGTTATACGTTTCAGCACTAATACAATTTATGCTAGCTAATAGAATAGTTTTTCATTTCAAGTTTATTGTACCTTGATGAAATAGAATCCAACCATAGTATGTTTTTTCCTTTGATTTCCTTTAGCTACACAAAGAAAAATTATTGAAAGTCAATGTGATTATTTAATGAGCATGATGACAAAGTTCAGTCGAATAAACGTATAATGAAATCAAAAATAAATCAAGTGTTCACTGCAAATTTTTTCTTTATGGTTAGGTCCTATTTTTAACATGTAAGTTACGAAGGAATAGCCAAAAAATACTCTGTTGAAAAACAATGTTATGTGATGTGAATTTATCAAGTTTACAAGAAAGAATCCGTGGCGAAGCGTGGTATACTTATTTGGTCATCGCCAAATAACTATTATACCCGGTATATACCCGGCGATGACCAAATAACTATTATACCCGGTATATACCCGGCGATGACCGAATCAGTATACCACGCTTCGCCACTAGAAAGAATATCATAAATAAAAAATTAAGAATAATACAAAGACTAGTGTGATTTACTTCAAAAGCAAACGGCGTGGCTTAATTATGAATAATTACTTTTTTAGGGGGATTCATCTTGATATTGAGGGGGGTGATATATCTTCCCCATCACCCCCCCCCCCTGAGACCGCCACTAGAGCTACACTATTGACAAATAACTTATTATAATCAACCAATTAAGATTTAAAATCATCAAATCTAATAATAATGCTTAGTGAACTCATTCAATAATGTAATAGGAATAGTTGGAGCAAAGACGATAGGAAACTATTAATTATTATGTATAGCAAGATCCAATTAACTTGTCAGAAATCAGCTGTTTCGGTAATAATTAAACATTGATTTCGACACAATAATCAATACAAAGAATAGAAATACCTTTTCAATGTCGATCATATGTTTTATGACAAGTTAAATGGATCCTGCTATATTAAGTATTCTAATTGTCTTTCGTTGGAGCAAGTTGGGTGGGAGGCGTGTCTGGTAACAGCTGACTGCTGGCTACCAATCGTAGCTCAGTATCGTCAGCCAATCAGAAGCACCGGTTCGGTTTCATGAAAATGGGAGGAGTCTACGACAAAATGGCGGCTCGTAGCTGACTATTCTGAAAAGAACGCAACAGCGTGGCTTAATTATGAATAATTACTTTTTAGCGGGGATCCATCTTGATATTTTGGGGGGTGATATATCACCCCCCCCCCTGGGACCGCCAATGAGTTGTATAAAGTAGGCCTACATGATTTTTGCCAAAATTTACTTTCGCAGTAACAAAACTACAATCAGATTCATTCAATTTGATGATTGGCATTAGATAGATAGAGAGATATTATTTCTTTGGCATCGTACTCTACGATCATCAGCAACGTCAAGAAATAATATATCTATCTATCTATCTAATGCCATGCGTCAAATTAAATGAATCAGTTTATATTGTTGAGATTTGAGAACTCCAACAGTGAATTCGGAATTTGCAATTCCGTGCTTATTGAAAATCAAATTCGAAATGAATTTCATTCACAAAATGACAATAATCCATTGCAGAGTCAACTCATCTTCAAATAAGCATCAACATTTGGAAAATAGTTTTGTAAAAACTATATTTTTTCATGTTTTGTAAAGAGAAACAAAACTTCAGAGACAACTCCTTCTCCCGTCGAAATTGGAAATTTCTTACTGTAGAAATATAAACGTTTCTTATACAATATAATTATTATCTATATCACTAACAGTGAGTATATGTGACAATTAACCAGAAAATAATAACAACTATTTGAAAACGTTTATACTTTCCTGAATATATTCTCAGCATTATATTAAATTTATTCATTCCATTGATACTCTTTTTTTATGTACATTAATTCTCTGATTTCTCTTACAATAAAAAAAGTATGATTGTTTCCTTTCTATATATTTTTTCTATACCGTACTCTCAAATCATTCTTTCACTATATACAAAACCATTTTCTCAGCAAATATTTGGTAGGCATTTGTAATACAGTACCAAATTTGTTGTATTCAGAACTTGATCTTTTTGTTGAATTTTATTCATATATCCGTAATATTATCACAAATTAAATTAGTTTCTGACACTAATAAATCTTTTAATACACTTATTTCAAACGGTTATCACAAAGAAGTTCGTTTTCACACTAATTTGATCACATACTTAGATTATGTAATTCACAACATGGTGGGTGGAGTTCATTGTCTTTATTTTAAACAAATTCTCACCATTTTTTTCATTCTCCTACACTATTTTCTCACATTTCTCTTCAAGTATTTTTCTTCCTCCTCTTTCATTGATCTTCATAATTCTCACAAATTTCCCTGTTCTCTGGTCAAACATATTTTTTACAGCATTTACAATCTCATTCCGTCAAATGCTAAGTTAGGCTAGGCGTACACCGGTTAGTCAAGACAAGACAAGACGAGATTAGTCACGTTTAGTCACAGTAATTCACATAGCTGCATATGAAGCAACACACACTGATTAGTCATTGCATCGGTGTGTACTGCTTCATAAGCAACTTTGTGAATTACTGTGACTAAATGTGACTAATCTCATCTTGTCTTGTCTTGACTAACCGGTGTACGCCTAGCCTTACTTTTCTCTCTCAAAGAACAATTCACAGCCTAAAATATCATTAATTCTGGAATTTTTTTCAGAAATTATACGATTTAGAAGTGATTGGAGACACTATAATTTTGAGCAAAATGATAGTCACAATTCGGTGGATTACAATTCATATAACTTGGCAGAGTGTGGAGAATAGTCAGTATATCTGTAGGCGTCACAGTTTATACAATCATTGTACGAGGGTAGGCTGATAATTAGGCTAGGCGTACACCGGTTAGTCAAGACAAGACAAGACGAGATTAGTCACGTTTAGTCACAGTAATTCACATAGTTGCTTATGAAGCAGCACACACCAATGCAATGACTAATCGGTGTGTGTTGCTTCATAAGCAGCTATGTGAATTACTGTGACTAAACGTGACTAATGTCGTCTTGTCTTGTCTTGACTAACCGGTGTACGCCCAGCCTAAGTAACGTAGAGAGTATTGTAAAAAAAAATCGTTTTCTTGCCATAGAAAACAAAGCTTTATCATGATTGAGATTTGATTGTATGAACGATGTTTGATTGAACATACAAATGTAGAGAATTGAAGAGATTTGAATTGAATTCAATTACTTTCTCCATTCCTCGTTCTATTTATTCTTCTTCTCAGCAGAGACAGATGGATAAAGAAATTCAGGTTTATTTAAAACATTCCTCAGATGCTGAAGAAATCTGTGGAAAACAAAATGACAAACTCTGGAGGAAAATTATTCTCTTCTGCTTCTTCTTCTTCTTCTTCTTCTTCTTCTTCTCCTCATTCTCCTTCTTCTTCTTCCTCCTCCTCCTCCTCTTCTTCTTCTTCTTCTTCTTCTTCTTCCTCTCCTCCTCCTCCTCCTCATCCTCTTCTTCTTCTTCTTCTTCTTCTTCTTCCTCCTCCTTCTTCTTCTTCTCCCTTCTTCTCCTCCTCCTTCTCCTCCTCATCCTCCTCCCCCTCCTCCTCATCCTCCTCCTCCTTCTTTTTCTTCTTCTTCTTCTTCTTCTTCTTCATCTTCTTCTTCTTCTTCTTCTTCTTCTTCTTCTTCTTCTTCTTCTTCCTCTCCTTCGTCGCAGAGACAGACGCAGACAGAGTTATGTTTGCTTATTAAACACGTTGTCGGAGGTTCAGATAAAAAAAGCCGGGGAAGAAAATAGGATAATAATAAACTCTAGCTGGTGAACAATAATTCTCTTCTTCTGCTTCTTCCCGCTTTCTCTTCTTTGTTCATTTTCTTAGCAGAGACAGAGACAGAGTACGGTGAATCAGCTGAGCATAATCACAGACGACGCGATGAAGAGGCTGAGCGTTAGACCAACCAACCGGTATCCAGCGCTGTGCTCTCCATGTTGCATTGCTGCTGGATGCTCCCCTGAAACGTAACAATAAAATCGATGAATAGGTCACAAAAAATGGGTTTAACCGTGGAGAAAGCATCAATAATGAATACAGAAGTACTGTGTTATAGAATACAGAATACAGAATACAAGAATACAGAAGCGCAACCCTTGGTTTAAATTGGTGACGCATTGAAAGCTTTCTTCACAGACAGGCGTACAGGATACGCTAGCATCAACGGGATGTGGACTGTACGTTCCTTACAGACTGAGACTGTACATTTCTGTCAACTTTCCCTCCATGACACACAAAGTTTCCCTTTTTTCCCTCATACAACATTTGATACAATGTCTACAATTTCAATTTGGTACATTAAGCAAATTTGAAGAAACTAAAAAATGCATAGTTTTTGTTTTAATGTGTATGAATTATAGTGTACAACAAGATGTGAATTATGAAAGCCAGTTTACCCTTAGCCGTTGCGCCCACTTCGCAACTGCTATCTGATTTCAGTCAGCAGCCCCATGTTGCCAGATGACATTTGGCTGTTTTTCGGGTAATCTAACCTATCAGCCAAAGTCATCTGGCAACGCTGGATTGCTGACTGAAATCAGATAGCAGTTGCGAAGTGGGCGCAGGGGCTCACTGTAATCATTAATATTCAGCTGTTTGTGTGTGTCGGCGAGAATTTCCCTGAAAAGGGAAATTTTCCTGAAAATGGAAATACTGCCAGGTGCATGGAGCATTAAAAACACTTGAGGCAGCCCACAAAAAGACAGGTGTCTCTAGGAGTGGAATCTTGGCAAACTAAAAATTAGTGTTCCCAAATACTCCATAAGGTTGCGCTCCTTGAATACTTCTTTATTCATTGGCATTACTCTAGTTCTAGTAGATAGTTCATGCTACAGAGAGTGTATAGTAACAGTGTGGCCATTTCTGTGAAGCACTCCATAACAGTATGTGGAGTTCATTTTTTTCACGCCACCGCCATCTTTTTGCCAAATTTTTGAATTTTGATATGGAATTACAGGCAAACTTGAACCTGTTTCCTCATTTTTCAAACTTATTTCAAGAAAAACAACTTTGAAACTAACTTTTCTAACATTGAAAATAGTCTCTTCATTCTTGGTATTGCTTTAAAAACTTAAAATGATGAAAACTAAGGCTATAGGCAACACACACCAATTAGTCGTTGCATCGGTGTTTGCTGCTTCATAAGCAGCTATGTGAATTACTGTGACTAAACGTGACTAATGTCGCCTTGTCTTGTCTTGACTAACCGGTGTACGCCTAGCCTAATACTGGCAAAGGCGAAGGAAATGTAGGTTAGAAATAAATCACTTATCATAACATATGATCAGCTTTTCATTCCAATGCAAATCTTATGGGAATTGGCAAAAGTATAGCAGGAGCCAATTAACTTGTCATAAATCAGCTGATCCAGTAATAATTAAACAGTGATTTCGACACAATAATCAAAAGGCTTGAAAGTCTTGAAGACCTTTAAAGTCTTTAAAAGACCTTTTTAAAGAAGACCTTTCAAAGAATAACTTTTTAAAATACCTTTTCAATAATCTGCGAGATTCAGCATTATTTGTAGGTTAAGTATTGTGATATTGCTCTTTGAGACAGCTGATTTCTGACAAGTTGAATTGGATCCTGCTATATAATGGATTTGTCGGAGCTAACCAATCAAAAGTGTGTACAGCTCGCGCAATTAGTATTGAAAACTAGTACAATACAAGTACTAGTATAATACTAGTACAATGATTTCAACAAGTACAATACCATAAATCTAGTTTTATCATAAGTATAAGTTTGTTTGTCATTGAAATTTCTAAATATTTTTATTCCACATTGTTCTTGTCAAGCATTTCTATTTATTTCATCTATTTTTGTAAATATCAATCACTTTTCTTTACTATGTTAATTGTTTGAACCGCCATTGCTGTGATGTTTGTAGAAACCGCCCATTGTGGGAGGAGCTTATCTAGGCCAATGGCAGTCGTTCACCTTGATAGGCCATTCAACTGCCAATCACAGCGCTCGGTCACGAGTATTCGCTGTGTGCACGTAGGTGGTGGGGATAATAAAATCGACACCTCCGCTCACGGGAATTTTAGTAAACGAAACCGGGTAGTTCAACATGAGAAAGGATAGGGAATGAGCATTTACAAAGCATTTAAAGTATTTTCGTATTCCTAATTGTATAAATACCGTTCACAATAGTAATTGCGGCTTCTATTCCTTCCATATTCCCAAACGTAAAGTGATTCAACAAAGAAATCGGATCTCAGTTTTGAATTAATCGAGTGAAAAATCCAGTTCAAAAGCATATGATTGATTTGAAGTCTCGCGCCCATAATCCATTTCAAAATAATAAATAAATGGGAATGAACACAGCTGTGGATAAACTACTTCGTCTGCTCAGCCAGTTTGAAACATAACCTTCAAAGTTGATTTAAAAACTTGAATTGAAGATTATAATAATGATTAAGAACATGCGATATGTTCATTTTTTAGTTTTAAATATAATTCCACAAGCGATAAGTAGGAAAAATAGCGACAGGGAATTCTATTCCAATCACACTAATAAACTAATTACTAATAACTGAACTGTATAAACTAATTTTTACGTACATAAGCCTATCCTTTCCCATGTTAATCTTCTCGGAAAGATTCATACGATTATCCGCCAGAGCGCAACACCGTAGATGCTCACAGCGAATAGACATGAATGATAGTTTCATAATAAATTGAGATGGTACAAACCATTTAGTACATGCACATATACTGATGCTGGTTTAGCGTTCGATGGTACACAGGTGTAGTTTCCCGAATCAGTTAGTGATGCCTTTGTCACTAGAAGTTTACTCGTGGTGCCTGCTTCAGTTTTCTCTGTCTCCAGTGATATACCTGGAATTTGAAGATATTCTAGTAAGCTCAAAAATACTCATTCACAGCCAATCTATCTTGTCCATTTTGTATGCTCTTTAAATCTAAATATCGGGGGACCAAGCTCTGCTCGGGAGTATAAAGAAAATGGATGAAATTAAACAATTTTTGAAAGTACAGCCATCTGTCAAATGCACTGAATAATCATTGCACTATAAAACAATAATCTCAGCTTTCGAAATATTATGAATAATCGAGTTTGAATGCATATTATTTGAAAAATTGCACTTCTAGTATTCTGCTTCATAGAAATAAGAAATATATGGGTTGATAACTATTTCTACCTTAGCTGTTTGATGAACTCTTGACGATTTTTCTCAAATAAATAAAAACAAATGACATATGGCTAACTTCATGCCTCAAATTTTAAAATAACAATACAATATGGAATATTTTCAATATTTTGAATTCCTTTCAATTTTCTTTAGATAGTCTAAATTAAAAACAGAAATAAAAAGGGGAAATAGGAGCAGCTTATGTGTTTCGAAATAGGATAGTTTGAATAAAACTAGTTGTCACTTGGCCTGGTGCTCAAGAACCACTCACTAGAACTGTTTTTGTCAGAAAACGACCAATCATCTGGAATGCTAACATTGAATCAAATGGTCAGCTGTTCGGACATTGGGCTTTCTGACAAAAACAGTTCTAGTGAGTGGTTTTTGAGCACCAGGCCAAGTGACAACTAGTTTTATTCGAACTGTAGCTTCTCGCTTTTTTGGTGTGAATTATGGATTTTCCGGAAATACCCAACTTTAGATTTTCAATGTGCGATCGCCATTCCTCCTTTATCAATTCATTGACTTCTACGTTCTATGAAACAGGCTGTAGGAGTTTTCATGAATTTTTAATTTTATGAATTTAATTTTATCATTTTCTATGAACGTTTAATTGAACGTTTAATAACGTCAAACATTATTGTACATTGTACTTTTCATGTTTTTTTATCTTTTCAAAATTTGTTAGACTTTTATTTCATCTTTTTCATTCCATCCTTTTTCCTTCATCATGTCTCATCTTTCCTCTTTCTTTTTTTCAAGTTTTTTCTTTCTTTTTTTCTCTCATTTTATTAAATTCTTTGAATTTTTTAATACAGTACTTTTTATAAAATAATTTTAAAATAGAGTTTCCCAAAATTTTTATGTCTGTTGATTCTGTTAATAGAATGCGACTCATGCCTGCGCACAGGTTTCTAACCTATGCAGGTATTATTTTTTCTCATACTATAATATTTACATGTTTTCATTAGTGTATATACCGGTAACAAACATTATTGTACATTGTACTTTTCATGTTTTTTTTATCTTTTCTTTATCCTTTGTTTGTACTGTGTATTGTATTGTGTTTTTTGGGAAATAAATTTCGATTTCAATTTTAATTTTTGATGAATGAATTAATGAATGAAAACTGAATGAAATGAAGTTGTTTACCCCCTCGAGGCGAGTCGAAGTCGACCACACTGATTCCCTGGTACCAGAGCACAGAGCCCGGGGGTTGGCTGTGCACGTTGACAGAACAGGTGAGGCTGATTGTGCTGCCGCGTTTCACAAACACCTCCTCGGGACCCAAAATGGCTGCTTGCGCCGCTGCAAATCACGAAAAAATATTCGAATAAATATTGAAAAGATATAACGATTACATTATATCGAATCATTTGATTGTAGAGAATCAACAAGACAAAGCAACAAATTGCTGACAAAAACTGAGCAAATATCGGGGACAAATTGCTGACAAAATTGAGCAAATTGCTGACAAAATTGAGCAGATTGCTGACAAAAACTGAGCAAATATCGGGGACAAATTTCGGACAAAATTGAGCAAATTGCTGACAAAATTGAGCAAATATCGGGGACAAATTGCTGACAAAATTGAGCAAATTGCTGACTAGATTGAGCTAACTGCTGACAGAATTGAGCAAATTGCTGACAAAATTGAGCAAATTGCTGACGAAATTGAGCAAATTGCTGACAAAATTGAGCAAATTGCTGAGAAAATTGAGCAAATCGCTGACAAAATTGAGCAAATTGCTGACAAAATTGAGCAAATTGCTGACAAAATTGAGCAAATTGCTGACAAAATTGAGCAAATTGCTGACAAAATTGAGCAAATTGCTGACAAAATTGAGCAAATTGCTGACAAAATTGAGCAAATTGCTGACAAAAACTGAGCAAATTGATGACAAAATTAAGCAGTTAGCTGACAAAATTGAGCGAATTGCAGACTAAATTGTGCAAATTGCTGACAGAATTGAGCAAATTGCTGACAAAACTGTGCAAATTTCTGACAAAATTGAGCAAATTGCTGACAAAATTGAGCAAATTGCTGACAAAATTGAGCAAATTGCTGACAAAATTGAGCAAATTGCTGACAAAATTGAGCAAATTGCTGACAAAATTGAGCTAACTGCTGACAAAATTGAGCAAATTGCTGACAAAATTGAGCAAATTGCTGACAAAATTTAGCCAATTGCTGACAAAATTGAGCAAATTGCTGACAAAATTGAGCAAATTGCTGACAAAATTGAGCAAATTGCTGACAAAAACTGAGTACAAATATCGGGGGGACCGAGCTCTGCTCGAGAGTACAAAGGCTCAGGAATGGAAATTTTGAAGAAAAAAAACATGAAATTTAACTAATTTAGAAAGTACAGTGCCATAATTCATATACACTTAATAATCATTGCTAAAATTGAGCAAATTGCTGACAACATTGAGCTAACTGCTGACAAAATTGAGCAAATTGCTGATAAAATTGAGCAAATTACTCACAAAAACTGAGTACAAATATCGGGGGGACCGAGCTCTGCTCGAGAGTACAAAGGCTCAGGAATGGAAACTTTGAAGACAAAATAACATGAAATCTAACTTATTTTGAAAGTACAGTGCCATCATTCATATACACTAAATAATCATTGCTAATCATAACTCAGGCTAGGCGTACACCGGTTAGTCAAGACAAGACGAAATTAGTCACGTTTAGTCACAGTAATTCACATAGCTGCTTATGAAGCAGCACACACCGATTAGTCATTGCATCGGTGTGTGCTGCTTCATGAGCAGCTATGTGAAGTACTGTGACTAAACGTGACTAATCTCGTCTTGTCTTGTCTTGACTAACCGGTGTACGCCTAGCCTAAGTATTCCGTTCTGCCCCGTGTTCCCCTATATGTGTACAGTATTATGACGCAGAATAATACAACACTGTATCCAAATCGCTATGTATATGTTATATAAGTATGATACGTGCGATATATATAGATGGGTCAGGAATTGGAATTGTGCATGAGGGATTTCATGAACCAAGTATTAGTTCCCTGATCCAATCACCAGGACTCGGGAAAGGATAAGAGGATTATCCTGCATTTCCCAGGAGACGAATTATTCCCCAAAATAAGAATACAGATTTGAGAAGGGAATAATGCTGTTATATAGTAGAGAACTTGCTCATTATTTCTCAGGCAGTATTGACGGCTTAGGCTAGGCGTACACCAGTTAGTCAAGTCAAGACAAGACGAGATTAGTCACGTTTAGTCACAGTACTTCACATAGTTGCTTATGAAGCAACACACACCGATTAGTCATTGCATCAGTGTGTGCTGCTTCATAAGCTTCTATGTGAATTACTGTGACCAAACGCGACTAATCTCATCTTGTCTTGTCTTGACTAACCGGTGTACGCCTAGCCTAAAACTACTGTAGTTGTCACTTTGCCTGGTGCTCAACAACCACTCACTAGAAACGTTTTTGTCAGAACGTCCGATGTCCGAACAGCTGACCATTTGATTCAATGGTCATTGAATCAAATATTCACATAAGACTTTCTTAGCGTGAGTGGTTCTTTAGCACCAAGTGACAAGTACACCTTTTCCAACTGTATTTGAGAAAGTGTCAATTCAATTTGAGAAAGTATCAGTTGTAATTGAGAATAGTGATTTGTAATTGAGAAAACATCAGTTGTGAATGAGAACGGTCAATTGTATTTGAGAAGATATCACAAATGTAATTGAGAATGGTGAATTGTAAATGAGAAGTCGTCACATGTAAATGAGAAGTTAAAAACGTGAAAAAGGTCAGCTGGTTATTCAATTTGATTTCTCAATTACAACTGACATCTTCTCTATTTCAAATAACGATACTTTCTCATTTACAATTCTCCATTCTCAATTACATGTGATATCTCCTCAAATACAATTGACCGTTCTCATTTACAACTGATGTTTTCTCAATCACAAATGACCATTCTCATTTACAATTGATACTTTCTCAAATACAACTGGAAAAGGTGTAGTTTTATTCGAACTGTAGTTTCAGCCCTCACCTTCAACATTGAGATTGATGGCATAGTTTATTTTCGGCTCGGTGTTGACCTGGCATTCGTAAATTCCCGCATCTCGACTCTGCACGTACTCAATCCTCAGATTCCAGTCGTCGCTTGACTCCGGATGACCCACGCTGAATCGCCCGTCTCCCGTGTATGTGAAAATGTTGCTGGTGAGGATGTGAAGATCCCGTTTTCGCATCCAAGATACCTGCAATCAACGACAATTTTATCTAAAACAGTAGAATTGACAAAATCTGTGTTTTTTCATTTTAAATTATAATTTTATCTATGAGTATTCCAATTCTATCTATAAGACAATTCACTCTAATTATAGTGCGATTGACGTCAAGAAGTCAGCATTTTTTATATGAGGAGCATTGATGCCAAGTTTCATTGAGAGAGAAAGAGAATACTGAACCAAACGTGTTTGTTGGGACTGTGTGCGACAACAATGCACAGTGCGGCAACTATGCACAGTGCGAATAAGATGGAGACATCAGCAACTGCCTTGTGCTGAACAAGGATAGCAAACTCCCATCTCAGCAATGCTGACTTCTTGACGTGAATCGCACTATACCGTAGCAGATTTGTCTTAGCTGAGACCGAATGCAATGTAGGTACTTTGTGAATGAGAATAAAAAGATATAATATTTCAGATAATGATATAGTGCTCCTTTTATAGTGGATTGAGGATTTACAACTCTCTACCGGCTGAACTAAGGATAATCGGTTGCGTGAAACGGTTCAGGAGAAGACTGAAAGAATTATTGACTGCTGCTGCACCATATACCCTGGAGGAGTGTTTTTGTTTGTTCCCTGTGAATAGGTGATAAAGCTTTATATATAATTATGGACAAAATTCTATATTGTGAAAGACTATATAACCTGGATGTTTAAAACTCCAAATTTATTGACTTGTCACATACTACGAAGCAATGCTTATTTATGTAGTTTTTCTGTGATGTAATAAATTCAAATTCAAATTCAAATAATATTGTCTTAAGCTGCTCCTAGACTGTCGAAAAATCAAATAACAAATGAACATTTTACAAAAATTGAAACAAAACAAAAAGAATACAAGAAATCAAAACCTAATAATATTCACATGAATGACATCAGATACAGTCTTAATTTCCTTTCAAATATAATTATGTGAATAGGACTGTCTAGAAATGAAACATTTCCAGATCTATATAGTCTAGGAGTGACCTTTAAATTCAATAGGAGCGAAGCTTTCCATCATTTCACTTAATTTAACTATAAGGCACCGGTCAGTCAAGAAAAGACAAGACGAGATTAATCACGTTTAGTCACAGTAATTCACATAGTTGCTTATGAAGCAGCACACACCGATTCATTGACTAATCGGTGTGTGTGTTGCTTCATTAGCAACCATGTGAAGTACTGTGACTAAACATGACTAATCTCGTCTTGCCTTGTCTTCACTAACCAGTGTACGCCTAGCCTTACGGTTGCAGTGCTAACGATTTCGAGTTGGCCACAGAGACAGAAGTAAATATAAGAACTTAATATGTTTATATTCACTCATATTAAAAAACCCCTTAAATATATAATCTGACACACTTTCTTTTCATTATGTATATATCTTCTATACTTTCATTCTTATCACACGAGAGTTATTAGAGGATACCTATTATTCTATCGAACCTTCACGATCTCCACCGATTTCGAAAACATAAGACTGTTTCTTACCAGGTTTACACTGTGTTGTTGACTGTTATGTTTCCCAGATAGACTGCACTTGTCATCTGGATCGATACAATTTTACTGACAAAGACTGTACTTTCATACCGCAGTCAGAGCTAGCATAACACTAATCATTAACTTTATAGTTCGAATAAAACTAGTTGTCCCTTGGCTTAGTGCTCAAGAACCACTCACTAGAAACGTTTTTGTCAAAAAGTCCGATATCCGAACAGCTGACCATTTGATTCAATGATGCTAACATTGAATCAAATAGTAAGCTTTTTGGACATGGGACTTTCTGAAAAGAACGTTTCTAGTGAGTGGTTCTTCAGCACCAAGCCAAGTGCCAACTAGTTTTATTTGAACTATAATAGGCCTAATAGTTATGACATTCTCCAATACTATTAATAGAACACCAACACACCTTTTTTTTAAATATTTTGATGTATTTTCTGGAAACTCATTGGAGATTAGATTGAGCTATAATTGATGAGACACTAGGTTAAACAAATTTACTATTCTTCCTTTATTTTCACTATTTTTGATGCATTTTTTGGAAATCCTTAGGTGATTAGAGCTACAATAGATGAGACACTAGCATGAGCGTCATTTCAGCTTTTAAAATGGGGTGGCAAGGTCTGCCAGGGATCTGGGGGGCTTGGAGGCCGTGGCGAAGCGTGGTATACTTATTTGGCCTATAGGAAATACCCGGAATACCCGGCGATGACCAAATAAGTATACCACGCTCCGCCACTACTTGGAGGGTATCACAGTAATGTGAAATGCACGGGAATCTATGATTTGGGGCTAATGTCCAGTATTAATTACAGTATATAAATTGTTATGGAATAGGGGAGAAATGAGGAGTCACAACCTTCCAACTTTCCACTTTCGCGAATAATGGAATAAACACTCGACTTCGACTCTACTTTAGCGCATTCTAGCGGCAGAACTATCATGTCTCAACCTTCTTGAGACATGTCTTTGTTTTTGAATTATTATTGTGTGCCAGTGAAAATGTAAAATGAAAAATCAAGATTGTGCCACGTTTATAAACTGTAATTTTTCACTTGTTTGCAAACAACTGAAATTATTACTGCTGATTACTAATTGATAATACGATTTTTGGGGTAGCAAAAAGAGAGGTTTGGGAATTTTGGGGTGGCAACTGCCACCCCTTGCCACCCCCAAATGACGCCTATGGACACTAGGATGCAACCAATTCACTATTCTTACTTTATTTTCACTATTTTTGATGTATTTTTTTGGAAATCCTTAGGTGATTAGAGCTAGAATAGATGAGATACTTGGTTGCGACAAATTTAGATCACTTTTTCACTCGGCTCCTAAGGGAGTCCTCCAAGGAATGGGGGTAGGGCGCCATCTATGAATTACAAACTCAATTTGCGATGGCGGACAGTTTTTCATCGCTTTAAACTGTAAACGATGAATCTCACTTTTTTCGGGAATGAGTTTTAGAACGCCCTGGCAAAATGATTACAGGCGAATAGGGAGGGAGGGTGGCGGAGGAGGAGGAGGAGGAGGGAGGAGGAGAGGAGGAGGAGTACAAGAATGAGAAGATGAAAGAGAATGAGGAGGAGAGGAGGGGGAGGAGGAGAGAAGATGAAAGAGCATAAAGGAGGAGGGAAGGAGGAGAGGACGAGAACGAGAAGATAAAAGAGAATAAGGAGGAGGAGAAGGGGAGGAGGAGGAGGAGGAGTAGGAGAGAAGATGAAAAGAATGAGGAGGAGGGAAAGAGAAGGATAACCAGAAGATGAAAAGAACGAGTAGTACCAGGAGGACAAGGGGAGACGAAGGAGAAGGAGGAGGAAGAGGGAGAATGAGAACGAGAAAATGAAAGAGAAGGAGGAGGAGGAGGAGGAGGAGAAGGAGAGAAGATGAAAGAGAATGAGGAGGAGGGAAAGGAGAAGGAGAACCAGAAGATGAAAGAGAATGAGTAGTACCAGGTGGAAAAGGAGGAGACGAAGGAGAGGAGAGGGGGAGGAGGAGGAGGAGGAGGAGAAGGAAGAAGAGGAGAAGGAGGAAGAGGAGAAGGAGGAAGAGGAGTAGGAGGAGGAGAAAGAGAAGGGGGAGAAGGAGAAGGAGGAGGAGGAGGAGGAGGAGGAGGAGGAGAAGGAGGAGGAGAAGGAGGAGGAGAAAGAGGAGGTTAATAAATATAGAATAAGCTTTAAGAATCAAGAGGAGAAAGACGAGGAAACGAAGGAGGAGGAAACGAAAGATGAGGAGCAGGTGGTGGAGGAGGAGGAGGAGAAGTAGGAGGAAGAGGAGAAGGAGGAGGAGGAGGAGAAGGAGGAGGGAAATAAAGAACGAGACGATTAAAGGGAAAAGAGAATGAGGAGGAGGAGGAGAAGGAGGACGAGAAGGAGGAAATGAGAAAGGAGGAAGAAGGAGGAGGAGGAGGTGGAGCAGGAGGAGGAGAAGGAGAAGAAGAAGGAGGGAAATGAAGAACAAGGTAAACGAAAATTAATAGGAGAAGGAGGAGGAGGAGGAGCAGGACGAGGCGGAAGAGGAGGATAATAAAGAATAAGGTGTGAGAGAATAAAGAGGAGAAAAAGGACAAGGAGGAGGAGGTGAAATAGATAATGATGAGGAGAAGGAAGAGGAGAAGAAGGTGAAATAGATAATGATGAGGAGAAGGAAGAGGAGAAGAAGGAGAAGATGGAAGAGAATAAGGAGTAGAAGGAGGAGGAGGAGGAGGAGGAGGAGAAGGAGAAGATGAAAGAGAATGAGGAGTAGGAGGAGGAGAATGAGAAGATGAAAGAGAATTGGGAGTAGGAGGAGGAAAAAGAGGAGGAGGAGGAGGTGTAAGAGGAGGAGGAGGAGGAGAAGGAGAAGATAAAAGAGAATGAGGAGTAGGAGGAGGAAATAGTGGAGGAGGAGGAGGAGGTGGAAATAGTGGAGGAGGAGGAGGGAGGAGGAGGAGGAGGAGGAGGAAGAGGAGGAGGAGGAGAAGGAGAAGATGAAAGAGAATGAGGGCAGAAGGAGGAAAGAGAAGGAGGAGGAGGAGAAGGAGAAGGAAAGAGAATAAGGAGGAGGAGGAGGAGGAGGAGGAGGAGGAGGAGGAAGAGGAGGAGGAGAAGAAGGAATTGTCGAGAGTAACAAATTGAGCAGCAACCACAGGGGACCGAGAGCAGATAGATTGCAGCCTGTGTGTGTGTGATCACCGGTTTTTCAGTCGGACTTTTCATCGGACCCCTTTATGCAGTTCAGAAATGCGATTTTTTCCACTCGATATAACGGATTAATAACCTGATCGCCCCCGCCCCCCGCCTGGCCTGCCCGGCTAACCTTTTCAAACTCAGTCAGTGCATTGCATCAGCCGCCACCGGAGTATTTCATGTGTTGACTTGTTGTTGGGGGAAAATGATGGAGGGGGTGCCGGAAAAGAGAGGGGGTGGGGGAAGGGGTGGTCGATGCTGAAGAAAGAAGAAGTAGAGTGAGGGGGGGGGAAATGATGGGAAAAAGAGAGGTTGTTGTGGGGGAAGGGGTGGTCTATGGTGAGGAAAGAAGGAGTAGAGGGAGGGAAAGTATGGTGGAATAGGAATAAGAAGAGGTGGAGGAAGAGAAATGGAGGAGGAGAGGAGGAAGAGAAATGGTTTTGTTTTGATAAAGACAGGGGGTAAGACGGTGATGAAGATTTAAAAAGAGGAAGAGGGAGGAGAAATATGGAACAGGAAGAAAAAGGAAAAGGAGAGAAGAAGAAGAAGAAGAAGAAGAAGAAGAAGAAGAAGAAGAAGAAGAAGAAGAAGAAGAAGGAGAAGAAGGAAAAGAAGGAGAAGAAGGAGAATAAGGAAAAGAAGGAAAAGAAGAAGAAGAAGAAGAAGAAGAAGAAGAGAAGAAGAAGGAGAAGGAGAAGAAGAGAAAGAAGAAGAATCTAAGCAGAAGAAGAAGAATCAAAAACACAAAGGAGAGGAAGCTGAAGAAGAATAAGAAGAAAGAGGAGGAGAAGATGATGAAGAAGCAGTAAGAGAGGGAGGAGACTTAATTCTGAGAATTATAAAAATGAGTTTTGATGAAGGAGATGATAAAGGAAATGATTATGGGGAAGATAAGTAGTAGTAAAAGAAGAAGGAGGAGGTGGAGGATCAGGAGAAGGAGGAGGAGGAGGAGGAGGAGAAGGAGGAGGAGGAGGAGGAGGGAGGAGGAGGAGGAGAAGGAGAAGGAAGAGGAGAGGAGGATTAGAAGAAAAAGAAGAAGAAAAGAAGAAGCAGAAGAAGAAGAAGGAGAAGAAGAAGAAGAAGAAGAAGAAGAAGACTGAGAAGAAGAAGGTAAAGAAAAAGAAGAAGAAGCAGAATAGAAAAACGAAGAAGGAGATGCCGAAGAAAAATAAGGAGTAGAAGAAGGAGAAGAAGAAGATATTGAAGTAGAAGATAGTAATAAGCATGAAAAACACGGAATATGAGTTATGAAGAAATGATAAGAATGAAGGTAACAACTGAGGAGGACAAGTGGAAAAAGGATTAGAAGAATAATGAAGAGAACAAGGAAGAGAAGAATGAACGAAAACGTGTAAAAAGGAAAATGAATAGCTGATAAAAAACATGGATGCCTTTCTCTCACACATCGGCACCTATAGGAGGGGTTACACCGGACCCCCCTATCTACACCCTAAAAGGTAGGAATTCATGTAACTGGAATTCAGTCCCCACCCTTAAACCAGAGGGATGTTAGATTTTTTCATCACCACTATTCTCGCAAGCGAGATTCATTCACCCCAGCAACGACAAAAAACATCCCCTATCAACCACCCCCAGCGCAGAGCAAATATCGCAACTGTATTTTATCTCAGCCCGATCAAAAGCACCACCCCCTGCAATTATTCAAAACTGACTGCGCATTCGATAGTCTCTAATCGACTATCGTGTGATAAACTCGAGTCCGGTGAGTATCGATTCGAATGCGACAGTCGATTTATTTCTCCATTATTTTCCAAAGTTATGACTTGTTTTCTTGTTGCCCCTAGAGTTAATTCTAAGATTTTTTGGATAGGTTGAATGAATATGAATGCGATATGAATATTGCGAATATGAATATTGCGTTACAAGACCGAGAAGTAGGTGTTTACGGTACGAGCATTAGACCGGGAAGATTCAAATTCAAATTCAAAATTATTTTATTCGAAAAATTACAAACAGGCATATTACAATCAATAAATATAATTGTCCATATGGACCTCTAGGGTCTGTGGTTGGACGATGGTTTTAGTAGCCATTCATGACAAAATAATACGCATGCATTGCAGAAAAAATTAAATAACAAAATAAAAATCACAAGCTTCTTAACTGGAACTGACTGAGAGTAACTAAAGATAACTAACTGTAACTGATAAAATAGTAGTTTACTATAGATATGCTAGTACTGTATACAATATCCTGGGCGAGTCACGTACGATACTTTTCGCCACACCACGGGCCGACATACATGGAGGTGTTGAGATTCAAATGAATTTTGATTTATTCAAATAAATAATTCTATTTGATTTATTCAAATAAATTCTATTTGAACTTAAACTTGTTCTATAAGGCATGCGACAGTCCAGTGTTTGTGCTCCTTGCAAGTTAGCTTTTCAGATGATCAAGGCTATTGTATTGCATACAATTTAATGAAAAATCTGGCCTACTCCTCCTCCTCTTCCTCCCCTCATCCTCCAGCTCCTCCTCCTACTTCTCCTTCTCCTCCTCCAACACCTACCATATTTTCTCCTCCTCCTACTACTCCTTCTCCTCCTCCTCCTCCTTCTCCTCCTCCTCCTCCTCCACCACCTACCATATTTTCTCCTCCTTCTACTCCTCCTTCTCCTCCTCCACCTTCTACTCCTCCTTCTCCTACTCCTCATCCTCATCCTCGTTCTCTTCCTCCTCCACCACTTCCCACTCTCCTACTTCTCCTACTCCCATCTTTTTCTTCTCTTCTTCATCTTCTTCTGTGTTCTCCATCTTTTTTATCGTCATCTCCTTCTTCGATCTTCTTCTTCTTCTTTGATTCATCTTCTTCTACTTTGATTCTTCTTCTTCTTCGATTATTCAGATTATTCTTCTTCTCCTTCTTTGATTCTTCTTTATCCTCTTTTTCTTCTTCTTCGATTATTCTTCTTCTCTCCTCCTTTGATTCTTCTTTATCCTCTTCTTCTTCTTCTTCTTCATCTTATTTGATTCTTCCTCTTGGATTCCTGAAGCAGCAATCTGTGCTTTTCTTGCGCAAAACACAGGAGTAGCGCTCAAGGGTAGAATATAATATCAAAAGAAACAAATTCTTCTCAGAGGGAGATTTTTGAAACGCGAATAAAGAAGGCGAACTGATACACCAAAGAGGAAAGATTAATACATTTTGTTTACATAAGATGAGCTCCACGGGGGGAAAAAAGATGTAGACTGACAGTTTTTTCTCTTTTATTTTCGGTTTCTCTACTTTTTATCCAGCTTTTGAATAAGTTTTCAAAAGAAGCCGTCTACAATATTTCGTCCTTTCTTGTGAACGAAAACTTCTGATTTAGAAAATCAAAATATTTGAACAGTGGGTGGAAATTGAACGTCTTATTATCATAAAAAATGTGTGATCCATCTCTGTTTTTACGATAGGCGGAATGGTCCAAGTAAAATATTACTTTCCAAGTGAAATTGAAAAGATAGAAGTTGAAATTGAATACAGTTATTCGGCAATGGAATTGTCATCCATACTAGACCATGAATACAGCAGACCTTCATATTAACCTAAAAAAATGAATGCTGTAGGCTGAATGATTATTTCGAAATCTCGAAATAATTCGAAAACTGCAGTTGTTAATGGAAAACTAAACATGTTTGTTTGTTTTAAATTATAAAATAAAACTTTTTTGACTCCTAAAATTTTTTAATAAAAAGCGTAGTTTTCGAGTTATATAAATTTAAAAATTTCAAATGCCCGCCATTTTGAATTATTTTGTCAGATAGGGTTGGTTAATTTTTTTACAGCAGTCCTTGACCTTGGCCTTGACCATGCCAAATTTCAATTGCATTTTAGGACCCATGTTTACTGGAACTTTTTTCTTAATTTCAATGTCAAGAAACAGCTCACGAAGTTTGTCGGTCTATTTTAGAGACACTCTGTATAGACCAAGCAGTCAACTAATTTCTTCTAACTATAACGACATAATGGAGTGACCCGAACATTATAAATATATATATTATGTAAGTATGTAAACTTATGAATAGAGAATCGTATATAGACACGTCTTTCAAAAGATTTAGAAATCTCCTTTCATGGAAGATTATCTTAAACCAAGGCAGTACTTATATACACTCTTCACATGCATATCATATGATAGGGATAGATGGAAATAGAACTTTAGGGACAGAGTGCAAGGGAGAGTGAGAAAGGGGTGAGATAGAGAATGGAAGAAAGAGGGAGAGATTAACAAAAATAGAGAGCGAGAGTAAAGGAGAGAGTTAGAGGGGAAAGATAGAGTGAGTGAGAAATTTGTGTCCAGCATCACCTATTGTTGAAGTCTATTCTTGCCGATCCCTGAATTCAAGTACTTCTCCTCCTTCTTCTCCCATTCCTACTCCTCCACCTCCTCCTACTACACCTCCTAACACTCCTTCTATTCCTCCTCCTCCTCCTTCTTCTACTCTTCCTCGTTCATTGTCCTCCATCACCTCCTCCTCCCACTCCTCCTCCTACTCCTCCTCATCATCATCCTCCGCCTCCTCTTATTTTCCTCCCATCCACCTCCTACTCCACCATCTCCTCCTCCTCTTATTACTCTTCCTTCTTTACTTCCTCCTACTTCTACTCCTTCTCCTCTTCATCATCCTCCTCTTCCTCTTCTTCCTACTACTCCTCATTCTTCACCTGCTTCCACTCCTCCTCCTCCTCCTCATTCTTCACCTGCTTCCACTCCTCCTCCTGCTCCTCCTCCACCCCCTCCACCCTTCTCCCTATTCCTCCTCCTACTCTTCTTCTTTCTCCTTCTCCTCCCCCACTATCTTCTCCTCTTCCTTCTACTCACTCATCCTCGTCCTTCTTCACCTTCACCTCCTCTTTTTGCCCCCCCTCTGCCTCTTCCTCTGCTTCCCGTTCCCCCCCCGCCTTCTTATCCTCCGCCCTCCTCCCCCCCCCCCCCTACTCCTTCTCTTCCCCTCCTCCTTCTTTATTTCCTTCCACTCCAACTCCTCCTTCTTCATTTCCTTCCACCCAACTCCTCCTTCTTCTTCTTCTTCTTCTTCTCATTCTGCTCTCCTCCTCATCCTCCTTCTCCTACCTCCTCCTCCTCCTCCTTCCTCTCCTCCTCCTCCTGGTCCTCTTCTTCCCACCTCATCCTCCGCCTTCCTCTCCTCTAGCCAACTCCTCCTCTTCCTCCTCCTTGTTCTTTACTTCCTCCCACTCTACCTCCTTTTTCCTTCTTCTCCTCATTCTCCTCCTTCTCCCCTTCTCCTCCTCCTACTCCTCCCTCACCTCCTCCTCTTCCTTCTACTCTCTCCTACTTCTACTCTCTCCTCCTTCTACCCCTACCCCTCCTCTTCCTCCTCTTAGTCGTCCTCCTCCTCCTCCCGCTCACCACGTTCCCCTTTACCTCCTTTTCCATCTTTTCTAACTTATCATTCCTCCTCCTCCCCCTCCCCCTTCTCCTCCTCCCTCTCCACTTTCTCCTCTTCCTTCTCCTCTTCCTTCTCCACTCCCTTCTTCTCTTCCTTCTACTCTCTCCCCCTTCTCCCCTCCTCCTCCTCCTCCATCTCTTTCTCTTGAGCCCACACCCGAAATAGGATATTCTCCGCCAGAGCCGTGCAAAATTTGGAATGAGAGTGTGTGTGTGCGCGTGGATCAATAAGCGCCTTTGTTATCGCAGTCAGTGACAGCAGAGTAGCCGAGATGGCGATCTCCACCAATTGTCGCGTGCAAATTTGAACAGTGGCCATTAGAGGGAGTCGTCATCTGTGATCCAAACACAGACACTAGTGGATTGAGGAACATTGTTGATTGTGGATTAAAAGCTTATTCGACCTCTGAAATTAGTCTAGTTTGTTCTCCATTTTGATGTCCTCATTTAACACCTGATTAGACTACCAGCTCATTTAACTGATGTTTCTGAAACCTGCCATGAATAAACTAAAGAATTCCTTCATTAATGAGTTTGTTGCTTCTAGTCTATCATCTGTGGGGGGAGGGGGTATTTTACTGAAAATGTTGAAGGCTTGGCTCATTATGTATTAATAATATCAATGTCGAAAAAAATTATTATTATACTAGTATTATTAATAATGTACTATAATTACAATAATTATTACTTGCTTGAAAATAGTTGTTCTTCAGAGCAAGCAGCTTAGATCAATTTTCTAGAGCCACTTGATTACAGGATTTAATTTTTTTTTTGTTTTTGTTTTTTGAGGGCGATGCCTACATGAGCTCTAGGCTTGTGCGTGGGTAATGAGAGGGGTGATGATGAGAGATGACGACTGTTTTAGGCAGTCGGGACCGACGGCTTTTCGTCTCCTCCGAAAGACGGGAGTGGCCGTTTCTGTCAAAATCCGTTCCGGCAACTGTATTCGATCTTGGAACCTTTGGATTATCAGACAGGCGCTTATCGCCCTCGGCTACGGACCACTCCATTCGAGGAATATCATTGTTTTTTCTCTATACAATTTTTTCACAGTACTGGAGTAAGCTCATCTCAAACATCATGGGCTTGATTTCAAGAGTTCCTGGAATACAATATTGTGTTATTGATGATCAATATTCATGATGATGAATAGTATAATATTGTTAATTATCACTCAAATATGATTTGTAAGACAGGATTTTTTGCATCCGAAAAGAGGAAAGATCGTTAATGTAGCTACAAGTAATCTCTGTTGATTTGGAGTGTTTTGAGTGAGAGTGATGAGTGCTGATTTTTTCTATCGTAGGATAGATTCTTGAGGCCCGATTTTACCAAATCAAAAAAAGAGGTTTGAGCAACAGTCGGTTTTATTCTGTTATTTTGTAATATAGTATTATCATCACATTATAAAATGAAGCGTTGTGATTGGTCGGTGAGCTAAGACTCCCTAACATGGCTGACCTTCAGTTTGTGTCGTTTCTGAAAGAAAGTTTCTGAGTAGTCAATCCTGCCATGGATCTCATTATAGCTCTGTGGCCTTGGAGCTTCCCACGGAATCTGAAATTAGCCTTGAAATGGAATGAGGTGGTGTGGGGAGGGGGAGTAGGTGTTGAATGGGAACCCAGAGCAAGTGTTGCAGAACTAATCCAATGTTCAACGCCATTACTGAGCCAGAAAGAAAGCGATTACAGTTTTAGGTGGGACTATTTTCCAAAGTATACCCCAACGTTTCGAGAATGTTTCCAGGTAGACTACAACTTCTCCGTTCGTTTTCGTTTGATATTTAGTTCAAGAAATATTTATTGACTCATTCAATAAATGAAGGAATGAGAATAAAAACGGAATAGAGAGATTGGTATAATAAAAGTAGAGGGAGCTTGGATGACAGTAAGGTTGGAAAACTATTACAAATATACAAATTAATTGCTTTTAAAAAAATCACATTCTTCACAATGATCAGGACTCCGAACTACATGAAAAGTAAGGAACAGCTGTATAGCAGCTTGAATTACTTCCCTACTGGAACGATTTCGTGACCATGAAACAGAGAAGACAAGAAGAATGCATCTAGCATGTATGACATCCCCTCTGAGCACTGCCAAGTGAATTACCCATGCACAGGCCATCCCCAAGTTTAACAGAATGCGATTGAAAATTGAGCACAAGAGCAACTTCAACTTCTTCTTCTTCTTCTTCATTATGAAAACAATTCAAACATATTTCAGAAACGGTGATTCAATCACTTATTGTGTTTTCCAAGACGAATATTTTATTTATTCATTTATTCAGCAATGAAAATACTTGAGCAATGCTTGAACTGTGTCTAAAATTCTTCCATGAATCGTAGCCTAATTTGTAAATAATGTAGCCTCCAAACTCTGCCTACTATCTCTGCTGGTGATAGGCCAGCAATGAATGACTCAGCTAGTTCTGAATTCGACCGGTAGATGGCTGCAGTTACTGGGTGATTTAAAGCTTCAATCTTTACAGACACGCCTCCAAGCTCCGCCTCTCTCCTCTGATTGTTCGGCAATGCACAACGCAGCTAGTTCTGAATTCTGTCGTAAGATGGCAGCAGTTACTGGGACATTCAAGTTACAACTCCATTATTCCGCCGTCTAGATGTAAGAGGTGTTCTACACTCATTCTTATCCAATGGAAAAGAACAAATTCTTTCTAATGAACATGGACATTCGATATTCATAATAAATAAAATAGTGTATTATATTCTGGAATATTTATTTCAATAGTATGCTCAAATTTTCAATTCAATTCTGATAAAAGCGATTAGTTTGACAACCATCAATATTTATGACACACGTAGAACATTCATTCAATCATGGGAAACTCTACTACAGATTTTCGAGAACGACTGTAACTGGTTAACAGACTAAATTTGAGGGCTCGAGCCCCCAAAGCCTCCCCTGGCTACGAAGGAGAAGATGAAGAAGAAGAAGAAGAAGAAGAAGAAGAAAAAAAAAGAAGAAGAAGAAGAAGAAGTAGGAGAAGAACAAGAACAAGAACAAGAACAAGAAGAAGAAGAAGAAGAAGAAGAAGAAGAAGAAGAAGAAGAAGAAGAAGAAGAAGAAGAGAAAAGAAGATGAAGAAGGAGAAGAAGAAGGAGAAGAAAAGAAGAAAAAGAAGAAGAAGAATATGAAGGAGAAGAAGAGAATGAAGGAGAACAAGAGCAGTCAGTGTAGGAGGACAGAGTTCCGTAGCAAACTGTCAAAGGATATCGAAACAGTGCATTTTGAAATGTGGAATGACAGGTACACCTTGGCAGCCTGGTAGGCTGGAGATGGTCTTTCCTGTTTTAATGTGGGCTGTTATTATTTTAGCGCTGAATCAGCAGTTCTGCTACGGTGACAGCGGACAGTTGTGTGACCTTTGTGACGTCATGTAACCCTTTCCCCCCTCCCTCCGTCCCCAGCAAGGGTTCTTGTTAACCTCTGTCAAAGGGTCCAAATTCAGCGCTTCACTTTTCAGTCTGTGTTACGGATATTTGACCTGAGCTATTGTTAGAACAATCGAATTCCTGTCAAATTAATGGAATAGTCGACAATACCATAGACAGACTATCCAAATGTAGATGAGGACATTCGATTGATAATCAATCTCTAATATTGTTCATGCCTTTCAAAAGATGTTTAAATTAGTTTAATTTAATTTTGGTACAATAAGGGCCGGTTCATGAGCTCGGGATTTAGCCAAGTCCTAGACTAAAACGGGTGGCTACCGTAGAATCAACAAACGTTAATTTGTCTAGAAAGGTTAGTGGGTTAGCAGCATAGAGAGCCCTTAGTACATAGTGTCGAGGCTAACGTTTGTCGATGCTACTGTGGCCACCCGTTTTAGTCTAGGACTTGGCTAAATCCCGAGCTCATGAACCGGCCCTTAAAGACCTTTAAAGTCTTTAAAATACCCTTTTTAAGAATAACTTTTTGAAAGACCTTTTCAATAATCTGCGAGATTCAGCATTTGTAGGTTAATTATTAATTGTGATATTGATTTTTGAAACATATGTTTTCTGACAAGTTAAAAGGATCCTGCTATAGCCATCAAATTGTCACAGCTTTTCCTCACGAATTGAACAATATTACACTGCTTCTCCAGATCTAGGCCCTGCCAACTACAGTTCACTTTCCAGCTTCAAAGCATTCCATTATTCTGGAAGAATTGTGTTAGCAGTGTGGGTTGGGCGAATGTTTTTGAAGAATCTTTGTAGTTAATCGGTTAAAAGGTAATGCAAGTCTGTTGTCAATTTAGTTAATGACCTGGCTCTGTGCCAGAGAGCTCTTTTCTATCTCATTTAATTCTTCTTTTCCATTTCATTCTCTTCTTTGCGACTCTTTATCGGTTTATTCTTCTTCGTCATTACCAGGTTTCTCAATTCAGAGGCTAGTATTCATGAACGTTTCGTTTGTAAGATAACATCTTAGGCTAGGCGTACACCGGTTAGTCAAGACAAGACAAGACGAGATTAGTCACGTTTAGTCACAGTACTTCACATAGTTGCTTATGAAGCAACACACACCGATTAGTCATTGCATCAGTTTGTGCTGCTTCATAAACAACTATGTGAATTACTGTGACTAAAGGTGACTAATCTCGTCTTGTCTTGTCTTGACTAACCGGTGTACGCCTAGCCTTATAACTCGGTGGTTCGGAATCCACATAAAGCTGTGGGTCCATTCATCTCTCATCATCAACATCCTTCCCATTACCCACGCACAAAATGGGCATCATCCCCAGCAAAACAAATTCCTTCATAAAATTACTTTTACTTATAATCATAGATAAGAGATTAGAATATCTCCTATCTCTTCTCTATGCTTATATTCACCAATCTCAAGATATTTCTTATGATGTGGCTCTTTCTTTCTGATTTATACACTTAATACTAATACTTTACAAGTTTAGGCTACACTACTCTTATCCAATTGAAATGTGGCTTTTTCTATTTAAGTCACTTGAAAAACTAACTAAAAACTGTAGCAGGAATATTTTAATTTGGCGATAAACAGTTGTTCCGTTGATCAGTATCACAATACTCAACCTACAAATGCTGAATCTCGCAGATTATTGAAAAGGTCTTTCAAAAAGGTATTCTTTGGAAGGTCTGCTTCTTTTAAAAGGTCTTTCAAAGACTTGAAAGGTCTTCAAGACTTTTGAGCCTTTTGATTATTGTGTCAAAGTTGCGTAGAATCACAGTTTACTGATTGCCGAAACAGCTGTTTTTCGCCTAATTAAATTATTCCTGCTATAACTCTTCAATGAAAACCGGACTTAGGCTAGGCGTACATCAGTTATTTAAGACAAGGCAAGACGAGATTAGTCACGTTTAGTCATAGTGCTTCACATAGTTGCTTATGAAGCAACACACACCGATTAGTCATTGCATCAGTTTGTGCTGTTTCATAAACAACTATGTGAATTACTGTGACTAGACATGACTAATCTCGTCTTGTCTTGTCTTGACTAACCGGTGTACGCCTAGCCTAAATGAACTGGCAACGTTCTCAAACAAGGTCTTACCCCAGTCGTACACCGGAGCAATAAGCTATAGGCAACTAGCAACATATGGATCATATGATTGTCTACTCTTTACAAACCAATAGTTCAATTCACACTGAAGGAGATGCTTTAGGTGTGCATTGGACTATTTGTTTCTATAGAGTAGACGATCATATGATCCAAATATTGCTAATTGCCTATTGCTTATTGCTCCGGTGTACGAGCTGCCTTACACACTGTATAATAGCAATATTACCAGACAACTTTGTTAGCTGATAACAGGCTCATTTCAAGCATTCATTTCACTTGAATAAGACCCCATGTCATGGAAAAGTAAAATCAGATTTTTCCACAATGTGAACCGTGTAAAGAGTGAAGGCAGAGTTTTAATAGGCGCTTGTAATCTGCAGAGAGAAAGTTGTTTCTCTACGGCTGTAAGTTGAAAAACAAATTTACAATGCCTCTCACATGTAAATTGGAGACAGGGAGTTCGCTCTCACCTCTGTGGAATAGATTCGATGTTTCGTGAACAAGTTCCGCTCTCCAGAGAGTTTTGTTCGAGAGTGACACCATAAATTGAACACTGGATTGTTCGCTGCTTCCCCACGGGGGTGGGGCGATCTCTCCCTCAGTGACAACGTAGGGGCTTCTGATACTGTATTGGCTGTGAGCATCTACAGTATTGTCGGATAGTTGTATATGTTTTCCGGTTCTTGAGTCGTAATTGAATATTCATTCATTCATTTAAACAATTAATAATACAATATAAGTTCACCCCGTGCAGCGCAAAGCGCCACTCACTTGATTTTTCTAAGATCCGATTGCACCAACACCAATTCGGAAAATAAACTTATGACAGGATTATTTTAAATTGTCAGAAAACAGCTGATTGATGTACGCTCGTTTATTGTCGTTAAATCAGCTGTTTTCTGACAATTTAAAATAATCCTTGCTATAGCAGGATCCTCTCAACTTTTCAGAAATCAGCTGTTTCGTTAATAATTCTAAACAGTAATTTTGATACAATAATCAAAAGGCTTAAAAGTCTTAAAGACCTTCAAGGTCTTTAAAAGACCTTTTTAAAGAAAACCTTTCAAAGAATGACTTTTTAAAAGACCTTTTCAATAATCTGTGAGATTCAGCATTTGTAGGTTAAGTACTGTGATATTGCTCTTTGAAACATATTATGTTTTCTGACAAGTTAAAAGGATCCTGCTATAATAATACAACTTCACCCCGTGCAGCGCAAAGCGCAAGTGAACTAGCAAGGTAAGCACACACCGATGCAATGAATAATCGGTGTGTGTTGCTTCATAAGCAACTATGTGAAGTCTTGTGACTAAACGTGACTAATCTCGTCTTGTATTGACTGACCGGTGTACGCCTAGCCTAGAGATGATAATCAAATGAATGAGTTAATTCAAAATGAGAAATAAAAATAATAGTCCTATGCCTGGTTGTTCGTACGTCTATTAAATTTAACCGGGCGATAAATCGGGGACACAACATAATGGAAACGACGACAAACTGAACTAACTTGAAATGAAGAATTGAGACAAAATAGTGTTGGAAAGCCTTGAATTGCATTGATTTTATTTGCAAAACTACATTACTCATCATTTTTATTAGATGTTCAAAATTCATGAATTGTACTCCGAGTTTTAATCAATGAGGCAGAAGGTATAGCAGGATACTTTCAACTTGTCATAAATCAGCTGTTTCAAAGAGCGATATCACAATACTTAACCTACAAATGCTGAATCTCGCAGATTATTGAAGAGGTCTTTCAAAAATTTATTCTTTGAAAGGTATTCTTCAAAAACGTATTTTAAATACTTTAAAGGTCTTTAAGACTTTCAAGCCTTTTGATTATTGGGTATAAATCACTGTTTAATTATTACTGGATAAGCTGATTTATGACAAGTTAATTGGATTCTGCTATATCTGGTAGTGGAAAATAGTATTGGCATAATTTTTTAAAATATCAGCTGGTTGTACACACATTTCAAATTGTTGAAACATTTTACTCCGTTAAAAACAGCGTTAAATTGATCGGTGCTGATAGAGGGATTAAATTTTTTTACATAGACATCAGATATAGCAGGATCCTTTGAACTTGTCAGAAAACATATGTTTTGACGAGCAATATCACAATACTTAACCTACAAATGCTGTATCTCGCAGATTATTGAAAAGGTATTTTAAAAAGTTTTTCTTTGAAAGGTCTTCTCTAATAAGGTCTTTTAAAGACTTGAAAGGTCTCTAAGACTTCTAAGCCTTTTGATTATTGTGTCGAAATCACTGTTTAATTATTACCGAAACAGCTGATTTCTGACAAGTTAAAAGGATCCTGCTATAAATATTTTAACATGTGGTTAAAATTTTATCAGATGGGAAAGTACAAGTTTCAGTTTTACCAACCAAAAGTCTGTAATATTGTGGCTTAATGCAATTTTCGGAGCTAGTTCGTTTCGAATGAACATGTAATTTATTAGAGAATGTTAATGCAGTTGATTTTACTAGTTATTTAGCTAGAATAGATTGTTCTGGTAACAATATTTCACTTTTCTTTTTAATTTCAAATTGATTCAGTTTGTCCTCATGTTTTTGTCCTCGATTTATCGCCCGGTTAAATTTAATAGACGTTCGAACAACCAGGCACTAGTGTTTATTTGGTTTGGATGAATTTGAAACAGAAATATTAGCATGTGTATTGGAAACAGACAAAGACTAACCGAGTCACTCTATAATCTGAATCAATTAGGAAGAGGCAACGACCCTTCTGCGTTAGTTGTTGATAATATTAACACAAATATCTTTTTCTAACCTTTCAGCTATTTTTCCCAGAACAAAGCATGCCAAATCTTTTAGTTGTTGGCTAGGAGTGCGTTTGTCAGTTTCCTACCTAGCGTTTCAGTTTTTATTGTTCAAGTTTTATTCATTTTAATTCATTTCAATTCTGTTTCTCCATCTTCTTCTTTTTCTTCTGCCGCTTCTTCATACCTCAAATCATCACTAACGTCTTGATAATAACAGCTGATTTCAAATGACCAATAACCAGGTAAAAAACTTTAAACTCAAGGTATAGCAGGATCATTTTAACTTGTCAGAAAACAGCTGTTCGGTAATAAGTAAACAGTGATTTTGACACAATAATCAAAAGGCTTTTAAAAGTCTTAAATATCTTTACGTACTGAAAACTCATCGTAAAACAGCTATTTTCTGAGGAGTCTTTTACGCTTTCTCAGCAACAGCACATGCGAAGTCATCTAAGTCATATTATCATCATAATATCATAAAAATGACATCGTTATCATTTGTTGGTATCCGTCTGTTATCCCTGACTTCTGAATTTTCATGTAACAGGCCCCAGGTTACAATATAATGAGTATTATTGGAATCATAAATTGATTGAAAGTGTAGGCTATATTTAACATCCAAATACTTGGATAAGGTACAGTCATAGAGTAACTATACTCTATGTTATCTATAGTATGTAACTATACTATGTTATCTGTGGTACAGTATAAGAAAGTGGATGAGTGGATATTGCATTAGAACTGTGTCAACGAAATAAAAACAAATTAAAATGCAAATAAGGCGAATAATACGTGTAAAGATACGTTTCCGTTTACACAAATCACATGCGCCCGACAAAAATCTTCTATTACTACTGTATAATATAAGATTAATTTTGTAATATAGTGAGAGAAGCACATATGATTTGTATAAATGGAAACGTATAGCAGGATCATTTTAACTTAGTCAGAAAAAATATGTTTCGACGAGCAATATCACAACCTACAAATACTTAACAAAGACTTAATAAATACTTAACAAATACAATACTTAACCTACAAAATGCTGAATCTCGCAAATTAATGAAAAGGTCTTTAAAAGTTATTCTTTGAAAGGTCTTCTTTAAAAAGGTATTTTAAAGACTTTAAAAAAGCCTAACGAAAAGCCTAGTCTGACAGGGGCCTAGACAAGGATTCGTCTAGAAGTTCTTTACGAAGAAGAGTATTAGAAGTTCTTTACGAGCAGTTGTAGAGAAAAATAGTTTAATTCGTAAGAAAATTTACGATGAGTTTTCAGTAAGTAAAGATGAAGTTCTTTACGAGCAGTTGTAGGAAAAAATAGTTTACAGAGTAAATCGTGTCCTTGACACTGAAAAGTACTACTACTACTTCTTCTTCTTCTTCTTCTTCTTCTTCTTCTTCTTCTTCTTCTTCTTCTTCTTCTTCTTCTTCTTCTTCTTCTTCTTCTTCTTCTTCTTCTCCTTCTTCTTCTTCTTTATACTCTTCTTCTTCTCCTTTCTTCTTGAAATAATTATTCTACAATACGTCAACAATGACAACACTGTACTATTGGTACAGTTGGCATTGCTCGTATCTTACTTCAAACAAAAACACAATCAAAATCTCATCACAGCATTCACTAATCGTCATCATTGCAGCAGCAGTCATAGAAATAATAATTGACAGAATAATAAATGTTTTGACAGTACCTTTCACTTTCTTCTATTGTGTGGAACTATTTCAACTATTGTTGTACTATTGTACCGGAGCTATTGAACTATTGTGAGAATTGTGTGGACTATTCATGCTATTTCAATTTGTTACTGTTATAGCAGGATTATTTTAACTTGTCAGAAAACATATGTTTCGACGAGCAATATCACAATTGTACTGGAACTATAGAAGTATTGTAAGGAACTATTCTGAATTTTGTGGACTGTCTATGTTATTTCAATTTGAACTTTTGTGGCTGATATTGAATTTGAGATTGTGTGGTGTGAATTTGAAAGTTTTTCGTAAGTCACGTGAATTTTGATAAACAATCCTTGAGGCCTTGAAATAGTGCCTCAATTCTTATATTTTATAATCTATTATAAAATATAAATATATCCAATTTTTGTTTCTAAATTTGTATTCTCCAATTCAGAATCAAGTTCAGTTGATCCTGTTATCCAATTCTTCTTATCTAAGATCATGTTATAGTGCTTAGATCACTAACTATGGCAGGATTCTTTTAACTTGTCAGAACACAGTAAACGAGTTAGTAAACGAGCGTACATCAATCAGCTGTTTCCTGACAATTCAAAAGAATCCTGCTGTGGGTACCAAATGCTCTGATAAAGTTATATGAAAATAATATATTTATAGTTCGAATGAAACTAGTTGTCACTTGGAAGAGGAACCAAACATTTACAAAGAAGAAAAATTTAAAATATTCACAACTTGATAAATTCCCACTTTGAATTACTACAGGTGATCTGTTTGTTAAGCTAGGCGTACACCGGTTAGTCAAGACAAGACAAGACGAGATTAGTCACGTTTAGTCACAGTAATTCACATAGTTGCTTATGAAACAGCACACACCGATGCAATGACTAATCGGTGTGTGTTGCTTCATAAGCAACTATGTGAAGTACTGTGACTAAACGAGACTAATCTAGTCTTGTCTTGTCTTGACTAACCGGTGTACGCCTAGCCTTAAGCGTTTGATTGCAATTTTCTAAAAATTTAATCCTAAGAAAGAAACTTGCATAAATACGGCATCTATTTTTTAATTTTTATTCAAAATGTTATTTGCTTCAGTTGTTATTCGAGTACTTGAATGAGAAATTACTTAGAGAATCATTCTTTGCAGGTTCTGAAACTGTTGGAGAAATAATTGTGAGGAGGGCTCCAAGCGTAAAGAACAATGAAAAGAGTTAAGCGATAGTATTGAGAATCCAAGAAGTCATTCGTATTGAATCCAAGAATTCAATAACTACAGAGCATTGGAATGTTCACTAGAGTGAATTTTTTCAGGAATCAGTACTGTACAGGATTTGCTGGTAAGTAACTCAAATCATTTATAAAGAGGGGAAAAATCATAAGATCATTAGGCTAGGCGTACACCGGTTAGTCAAGACAAGACAAGACAAGATTAGTCACGTTTAGTCACAGTAATTCACATAGTTGCTTATGAAGCAGCACACACTGATGCAATGACTAATCGGTGTGCGTTGCTTCATAAGCAACTATGTGAAGTACTGTGACTAAACGTGACTAAACGTGACTAATCTCGTCTTGTCTTGACTAACTAGTGTACGCCTAGCCTTACATTCATTTGAGTTGAACCATTATAGACAAATATTACATTCTAGACAAATAAACAATTCTGAACATGCATGCTGAATTTGATCGTATTTGGTTCAGTCATTGTTGAAAAATCTGCAAAAACGCAAGGAAAACTGCAAAAACGCCGATTTCTGGCGTAATTTTGGGAGAATCTTGAAAAAACTTTAACAGATTAATCTTAGACCTTGGACAAACCTAAGTAGACTAAGTTCTCGAAATTTCAATTCAATTCACTTTATTGCCAAAAAATTGAAACAAACAATTCTCTCTTACATAATATATACACATGTGAAAAATGAAAATAAAATGTACATAATATAGTACATGTATACATATATAAGAAAAAAAAACAGAAACCAATATCTTATTCTAGGCATCACCAGCAAAAAGATGACTCTTTGCCCGCTGGTGAGAGTGGCATAAAAAAACCTTAAAACAATATGAAATTGAAACAAAAAGGTTTGTTAAACAAAGTCAAAGAGAAGAAAAGTAAAACAATAATAATAATAAGTTCTGAGACAATACTCAACCAAGATTAAAAAGCTAGGTTTAAAGTGAAAAAATATTCACTCTTTATCCATTCTGCCACACTCTTATTTGATATCTTTCTATCCAGATCAAAAGGTATAGCATTCATCAGTTTACTACTAGTGTAAATGAGTTGTCTTCTAATTAAAGTTAACGTTGTAGGATAGATTTTAAATTTCTCTGTAGTGTTTGGTCTAAAGTTATCCTGGGCATTCTAAATGTTAAATACGGTCCTGTACAAATTTGAGTTCGAGATCACCGACATAATGTACTGCGTGGCGCAAAAAGAACGGATGGATTTGAGTAGGATAGTATCAGTGGACTAGAGCTGTCTGTGACCGCAGAGCGACACCATTTTGTAGGTTAAAGTATCCAGTTTCAGTATCAATGACGCAATTGACATTGCATAATCACGTATTTGCTGTAGAACAATATTTCCAATAGAATGAATCTGCAATCATCTTTCAACGGAGCTTCAGCAGAAAGTTTCAAGTCGAGCTAATTGGCATAAGATTCTTCTTTACTTGAAATTCAAGTTTACTATCGTAAATATCGTTACATTGGAGATTTGAATACTGCAATACATAAATGAATTGCCGCTGTATCAAAAGTTAAGGACCAATTTGAGGCTTTTAATGAGCATTAACGCATTAAGGCATAAGATTCTTCTTTACTTGAAATTCAAGTTCAATATCGTAAATATCGTTACATTGAAGATTTGAATACTGCAATACATGAATGAATTGCTGCTGTATCAAAAGTTAATGACCAATTTGAGGCTTTTAATGAGCATTAACGCATTAAGGCATAAGATTCTTCTTTAATTGAAATTCAAGTTTACTATCGTAAATATCGTTACATTGAAGATTTCAATACTGCAATATATGAATGAATTGTTGCTGTATCAAAAGTCAAGGACCAATTTGAGGCTTTAAATGAGCATTAATGCATTTTAAGGGCGCCATCTTTCCTATGTATGGGTTGCGAAGACTAGCTTATGGTTGAGATGTCAATGTGCTAACCACACGTTACATCTTTTCTGGTTAATGATCATTCACCTCTGCTGATTCAGTCAAGTGGATGTGAAACTGGCAACCAGCTGGTAGGCCAAAGCCCACATAGGGCTGTTGAGCCATTGACAAAAACATCTTTCCTATGTAATTTTTGAACTTTACTCAAGTGTTTCGGAGTTTTTCATACAAATTCTCAAATTGTGTTATTTACCTAGTACTTTGGTGTTAGGAAGATGAATGTATGATTCAAATAAACATTCTTATAACACTTTGAAAAACATCCGTTCTTTATGCGCCACCCTGTATCTCGATAATAATAAACTCATTTTTTCTCAGCGAACGCCACCATCCTGCTATGCGGCAGCTGCTTTGTGTGGGTGACGCCTCTGCTGCCGCGTCTCACCGCCACCGCGGGGGTGTCGAGGGGTGTCGCTCCGCTGGTGGCCATGACGCCGACGCAACAGTCATGGCTTGTCGCGCTCTACGAAGTGGGCGCTCTTATCGCCCCAATACCAGCCGGCCGCCTCGCCGACAAAACGGGTCGACGAGTGGCGTTGATAACTGGCATGCCGCTGCTGTTGTTCAGCTGGCTTGCCGTGCTCAGTTTTCGCAGTGTGGCCGGCTTCTATGCGGCTAGGTAAGTGTACAGAGACTGTATGTATAATCACAGTGTGCTCATTGAGGTGAAAAAGTCCTTAACAGTGTTTTGGTACAGGCAAACATCAACCCATTCTTCTTCTTCTTCTTCTTCTTCTTCTTCTTCTTCTTCTTCTTCTTCTTCTTCTTCTTCTTCTTCTTCTTCTTCTTCTTCTTCTTCTTCTTCTTCTTCTTCTTCTTCTTCTTCTTCTTCTTCTTCTTCTTCTTCTTCTTCTTCTTCTTCTTCTTCTTCTTCTTCTTCTTCTTCTTCTTCTTCTTCTTCTTCTTCTTCTTCTTCTTCTTCTTCTTCTTTCTCTCCCCAATATGCCATTACAGCGTTGGGGTAGCCTCAGTCCTCTTCTCCTTCCTATCTCCTCAATCCGATCCTCATACAAATACCTTGGGCGTTCCACCGTTCTTCTTCCCTGTATTATTCTAACATTCATATACTGCTTTGTCTTTACATCAGATTCATCTTGTTGTGCTGAGTTCATTGATATGTCACATGACACCTTTCAACTTGAAAAATACCTCAAAATACACAATATAAAAGTTCCAAAAAAACGTAATTCAACTTTTTGATGTCCACCAAATCCACATTTATTAATCCATTAATCCACCCCCGCCACCGCGGGGGTGTCGAGGGGTGTCGCTCCGCTGGTGGCCATGACGCCGACGCAACAGTCATGGCTTGTCGCGCTCTACGAAGTGGGCGCTCTTATCGCCCCAATACCAGCCGGCCGCCTCGCCGACAAAACGGGTCGTCGAGTGGCGTTGATAACTGGCATGCCGCTGCTGCTGTTCAGCTGGCTTGCCGTGCTCAGTTTTCGCAGTGTGGCCGGCTTCTATGCGGCTAGGTGAGTGTACAGAGACTGTATGTGTAATCACAGTGTGCTCATTGATGTGAAAAAGTCCATAAAACAGTGTTTTGGTACAGGCAAACATCAACCCATTCTTCTTCTTCTTCTTCTTCTTCTTCTTCTTCTTCTTCTTCTTCTTCTTCTTCTTCTTCTTCTTCTCCTTCTTCTTCCTCTTCCTCTTCTTCTTCTTCTTCTTCTTCTTCTTCTTCTTCTTCTTCTTCTTCTTCTTCTTCTTCTTCTTCTTCTTCTTCTTCTTCTTCTTCTTCTTCTTCTTCTTCTTCTTCTTCTTCTTCTTCTTCTTCTTCTTTTCTCTCCCAATATGCCATTACAGCGTTGGGGTAGCCTCAGTCCTCTTCTCCTTCCTATCTCCTCAATCCGATCCTCATACAAATACCTTGGGCGTTCCACCGTTCTTCTTCCCTGTATTATTCTAACATTCATATACTGTTTTGTCTTTACATCAGATTCATCTTGTTGTTCTGAGTTCATTGATATGTCACATGACATCTTTCAACTTGAAAAATCCCTCAAAATACACAATATAAAAGCTCCAAAAAAACGTAATTCAACTTTTTGATGTCCACCAAATCCACATTTATTAATCCATTAATCCACCCCCGCCACCGCGGGGGTGTCGAGGGGCGTCGCTCCGCTGGTGGCCATGACGCCGACGCAACAGTCATGGCTTGTCGCTCTGTACGAAGTGGGCGCTCTTATCGCCCCAATACCAGCCGGCCGCCTCGCCGACAAAACGGGTCGACGAGTGGCGTTGATCACTGGCATGCCGCTGCTGTTGTTCAGCTGGCTTGCCGTGCTCAGTTTTCGCAGTGTGGCCGGCTTCTATGCGGCTAGGTAAGTGTACAGAGACTGTATGTGTAATCACAGTGTGCTCATTGAGGTGAAAGCGCCTTAAAACAGTGTTTTGGAACATAGTATTCGATATTGGAACCTTTTGATTATCAGACAGTCGCTTATCGCCCTCGGCTACGGACCACTCCAATAGTGTTTTTAATAATATATAATGTAACTTTTTTGCAACAATCACCAGCGGGAAAAGTTTTCTTTTTGTTGGTGATGCCATTATTTTACATATGAATTACAAATTTATTTATATTGTTGTATGTTTTATTCTTTACTATATGTCAATTATTTTATTTCATTATTATTGATTAATCATAAAGTTATGTACTTCATTTAATTTCTATTTTGTGATTTCAATTTTTATGGCGAATAAATGATTTATTTATTTATAGTTTAATCCCAGTACCGTCATACATTTGCTAAATTTTTAATTTTATGTTTAATTACAGGCGAACACTAACCCTAGCTGCACAAATTACAACTCATTACAACAAATAACTCTTCATGAAAATTAAATTTAACATGATGGCTCTGAATTCAAATACAGCGCCAAAATTCGGTCCAGAGTGTATTCGGCCAATGAGATCGAGACACAGCATGGCCATCTTTAGACATAGAGATGAAAAACTTAGGCTAGGCGTACACCGGATAGTCAAGACAAGACAAGACGAGATTAGTCACGTTTAGTCACAGTACTTCACATAGTTGCTTATGAAGCAACACACACCGATTAGTCATTGCATTGGTGTGTGCTGCTTCATAAGCAACTATTTGACCATTGTGACTAAACGTGACTAATCTCGTCTTGTCTTGACTAACTTGCTCACGCCTAAAGAAGGCCATGGGCACAGGCTTCACCCACTCTTAACATAGGGAAGATTGCTGTCACTCCAGCAATGACAGCCCCCTGGTAATTTTCATCATTTTGAGAGAAACAACATCGAAAATAACTTCTCTAAAATTAAAAATAGTCTCTGAATAGTTTCAAAAAAATAAAATGATGAAAACCCTGGCAATGGCAAATTTTAGGTGAGAAGTGAATCACTCAACATAACATAAATGATGTGATGATTTTCCTGAATCGTATTATCTATTCTTTTTAACAAATTTTAGGGTTCTTCTAGAATAAACTATTTGGATATTCTTTGATATTCAAATGATTTCTATAGTCTGTGCAAACCTTAGATTGCAGTGTTACGTTTATGGGGCGCAGTGTTGCCGGATTGCACAGTAGCCAGCAAAGCCAATTCGGAGGAGTATTCAAAACTTGACATTCTATGCAGTCGGCTCCAATGACTGCTCGAGTTTATCAAACCACGACACTAAAAGAACTGAATGAATGTTGAAAAATGCTTTCTCAATTAATTCTTTCTCTGGGTGTGCTAATGTTTTCTCATTTATGTAGTTTTGATAGAATGATGCCCGGTTTTTTAGTCGCTCGATAGACAGTTTATGGATCCAATAGCACTATTGAATCAATAACCATGTGTTTTCAAATGCAAAAAAAAGTTATTGATTCAATAAGTTTATTGAACGACTGAAAAACTGGGCATAAGAAATGTAAACAAAACAAGAGAAAGAGCAGAAAAGAGAGCGAACAGCTGTGAGTGAGAAGTAATAAACAAACAAGCAAACCCATAACAAATAGCATTGCCATTTAAACGCTTACTTCATTCTATAAGGTTTGCACAGACTATAGTCTAGATATTTTTTTATATCCATCTTATTGCTCATAATTTTCCCTACAGATTACTGCAAGGCACAGCCCTGGGCTTCCTAGCCACCGCCGCCGGTATCTACATCAGCGAAATCAGTTCTGCGCATGCGCGCGGGGCTATGACGTCACTCCAGCAAGGCATGTGGTACTCGGGCTTCCTTCTGCAGTACGTTACCGGTTCCTATCTTCGCTACGAAACCAACGTACACGTGAACCTGACCCTAACCGTTCTACTGTTCATATACCTCCTAATTTTCCCACTGGAAACACCCTACCACTTGGTGAAAATCGGACAACAAGAGCGGGCCCTGGAGAGCCTCATGGTTCTACGCGGCAAAAGAATGGGTGATGATCTCCTAGAAACACACCGCGAGATGTCTCAGATCGTAGAAAGCGTGGAGATGGAACAGAAAACTGAGAAAGTCGTCTGGAAAGATTTGATCAAAACAAAAGCTGATCGAAGAATTCTGCTTGTCACACAATTCCTCACCGCGGCTAGGATATTGTGTGGCAGTATATCTGTATCCACCTACATTAATGTGTTGTTAAATAGTGATCAAAACAATCTTGATTCCATAAAAACCTCGACAAATGTTACAACAATAATCTACGGTTCTGTAACGTTGGTAACGATTATAACCGCAAGTTTCTTGGTGGATATTGTTGGTAGACGACCGTTGCTTTTGATATCTTCCGCAGGAGCTTTCATCGCGAATGTAGGGTGTGCGTTGTATTTCTATCACCCCCCTACTTTCAACAATTTTTTGTACTTAAATTCAAGTAAAATCCTACCACTCCCAGTGCTTCTAACCTCGTTAACATTCTTTTTTTCGATAGGGTTGGGACCTGTCACACAGACTGTTCAATCGGAACTGTTACCATCACATACCAGAGGTTTGGGAAATGTGGTGTCCTTAGTGAATGTGACCTTGACCGGTTTGATAACGCTAAGATGTTATCAAGTGGTGGTTGATATGTTAGGTGTTTATGCTAATTTTATGATTTATGCTGTGGTGTGTGCGTTGTGTTTTGTTTTTGTGGCGATTTTCGTTCCCGAAACGAGGGGCAAATCGCTGTTGGAAATTAGGCGATATTTCATTGATGAGTCACGGGCTAAGGTGCAGGTTACTAAGTTCTAAACAAAAAGAGAGGAAAAATTGAGAGAGAACCGCGGAGAGAAAGACAAATTGAATGAAAATGATTAGGTATAGCAGGATTCTTTTAACTTGTCAGAAATCAGCTGTTTCGGTAATAATTAAACAGTGATTTTGACACAATAATCAAAAGGCTTAAAAGTCTTAAAGACCTTTAAAGACTTTATAAGACCTTTTTAAAGAAGATCTTCCAAAGAATAACTTTTTAAAAGAGCTTTTCAATAATCTGCGAGATTCAGCAATAAAAATTCAGATTCTACAAATTTTGTAGGTTAAGTATTGTACTGGAGGCCGAGTAAAACATATGTTTTCTGACAAGTTAAAAGGATCCTGCTATAGTGAGCAGGAGAAGAAGAAAGTGATCAGAAGGTGTGAAGTGTGAAGAAGTGAAAGAAGAAAAGAGAACAAAACATGTTCGCCTTTCAATTCTATAAAAAATAATAATAAAAAAATAAGATATTTTTGAAATCATTTTACTCATACTTTGATGCTTTTTGGCTTTAATATTGACCATTTTTAAATTGAAAATTGATAACTCATAGCTTCAGCTTCGGGAATTAGTGAATGTAAACGAAACCTTCATTTGAAATAATCACCAAAATTAGGAATTGAAGACGTTTTGGATTTTGTTTCTGTTTTTTTATTCTATGAGTTAATTATACTTTATTGAATGAATGAATAAATAGTATATTATCTCTAAGAATAAATAGACGTTTACATTCGTTAAATTCCATAAATAGCACTCAACTACTCATAATTGGCAACATGTAAACATGGCAAAAAACCGCCATCTTGTTTACCATACGTAAACAAGGCGTTCCGTAGGCCTGCCAATAGGAGGCGTGCCATAGGCCACGCCTCCAGCCAATCAAAAGCAAGCGATACGGAACGTATGGTTCAGTTGTTTCTCTAGTTTGCTCATAGATAGCGCTAGCTACACTCTCGTAATTTTCGTTCATCATGAAATAGAATCACAGCTATCTCTAGGATATCTACTAGAGATAGACTTCACGATAGAACTTGATACTTCGAATTCTCTCCCAAGATCATTTCATCAGTTTAATCGTGGAAAAATTCAAGAATGTTGTGAAAGTAGTCATGGAGATATAGATATAGGCTAACATTAAGCAGCATAACGTTTGTGAATTTTAGGCTAGGCGTACACCGGTTAGTCAATACAAGACAAGACGACATTAGTCACGTTTAGTCACAGTAATTCACATAGTTGCTTATGAAGCAGCACACACTGATGCAATGACTAATCGATGTGTGTTGCTTCATAAGCAACTATGTGAAGTACTGTGACTAAACGTGACTAATCTCGTCTTGTCTTGTCTTGACTAACCGGTGTACGCCTAGCCTAATAGAATGTATAGTAGTACTAGTCATAATTGGCAGCATGTAAACATGGCAAAAAAACCGCCATCTTGTAAAGGCCATAGGCCTTTGCCGGATAAAATGCTCATTTGTACATTAGCTAGTACAGAATATTTTCTGTAACCCAGGAATCAATGGGGGGGCAAATGCCCCCCCCTGCCCTCTCCAAATGACGCCCCTGTTTTCACCTAAATTCTCCCCTGATTTTCCTCAATCACTTATCCTCATCAGCCGCCACTGATATTACATACTACAGTAACTAAGAATCAGTTTTCATTGGTTGTAAATGGTGGATTTGGTTGAATACAAAATGGTGGACTCTTCGAATAGATACGGCCATTTTATTTATTGTATCCTAGCAATCCTATTGGTCGACAATGTTTCCAATGACGCCTTTCTATTGGCTAGAGAGTTACTTCAAAAAATGGTGGACTCTTCGAATAGATACGGCCATTTTATTTATTGTATCCTAGCAATCCTATTGGTCGGCGATGTTTCCAATGACGCCTTTCTATTGGCTAGAGAGTTACTTCAACTATCATTGGCCACTCTGCCCATACTTTTGGTTTGAGTATGATTGCTTGATTAAAGTTTAAAGAATAGAATGAATGACATAGTTAAAACTCTTATTTATGAATGAACAAGTTCTTAATATTGTGAGTTGTAGCTCAAAATAAAACCATTTTTGTAATTAGTTGGAAGATAGCAATTTAATGTTTTATGTATTATCATCGAATAACAATTATATACAGTATTTAGTAATACAGTAATATATACAATAGTTGGTTAGTCCATGGTATTATACTCTGTTGTAATGTGTTAGATGACAGAAATTTCAGTAGCCTATGGTATTAAAATATCTATGTCGGATGTATTTTAAAACTCTCTACTAAACGATGATGATAGTTGGAAGATAGCAATTTAATGTTTCATGTATTATCATCGAATAACAATTATATACAGTATTTAGTAATACAGTAATATATACAATAGTTGGTTAGTCCATGGTATTATACTCTGTTGTAATGTGTTAGATGACAGAAATTTCAGTAGCCTATGGTATTAAAATATCAAAGTTGGATGTATTTTTATTGTTTTCAATCTTATGTTCAATTATCAATATCAATGCAATGATAGGTCTAAATGTGATTCAACTTGGAAATTTTAATATAAGTTCATTATTAACCTGTTTACATTGTTAAAAACGTTTTTATTATGAGTTTTCCTTCACATATTCGCGAAATAAAGTCACATTTTATAAAATAATTCTGTTGATTCTCTTAATCCTTTAATGCCTCATTCCTTAGAACTTTGCTGAAATATAATTATAATAGCAGTAGTGGCGAAGCGTGGTATACTTATTTGGTCATCGCCGGGTATATTTACTATTATAGCAGTGATATTCTATTCTATAATCTTATCATATTGATCAGTCTATGTCTATGATAATAGCTCACTGGTACCGTAAATTTTAAAAATTATAAGTACTGTATCATCCATTGATTCGAACATTAACGATTGATTGATGTGAATGGTAATTGAACCATAAGGCTAGGCGTACACCGGTTAGTCAAGACAAGACAAGACGACATTAGTCACGTTTAGTCACAGTAATTCACATAGCTGCTTATGAAGCAGCACACACCGATGCAATGACTAATCGGTGTGTGTTGCTTCATAAGTAACTATGCTATCTCCGTTCTCGTCAATTTGTGACGCCTCAAAGCCTGTTCAATAAGTACGCCTTAGCCTGTGATAATTAACAGTGATTGTTGAGCTTCCTCTATATATAACCAACTTTTGCCCGGTATCAATTTAGCTATTGCTTATTGAATCAATAACTTTATTTTGCATTTGAAAACACATGGTTATTGATTCAATAGTGCTATTGGATCCATAAACTGTCTATTGACTGGCAGACAACTCCACTCCACTGATACTATTATAGCCCCCTCTAAACTACAAGGGGTAGTATGAAGTGTAGTTTAAATTGTGGTTTATAGGGGGCTATGATACTATCCTACTCAAATCCGTGCGTTCGTTTTGCGCCCCCCGGAAAATGATTTACATTTGCATTGCCTGAGCTATTAATTGAGAAGTAGCTCCCAAACAATAGCGCGCTCAAGTGAGAGACAGAGGAACAACCTGGGGGAAATGAAGATAGGTTATCATTGAATCAAATGTAAAAATGCCTGTTTTCAAACCCATCGTATTTGATGAATTTTCAGCCAAAATATTCCAGTATTTTATAAAATCAAAGCTACGATATTCAAGAACACTTCAGTTGTCTCTTTAAGAGAAAAGAAACAAAGATAATTTCAATTTGATCCTCTTTCCAAAAGCATTCCTTTCCAAAAGAGAGTGAGATACGAACTGATATAAAACCTAATATTGAACTTAAATTGATGAAATATGGAAAATATAAGATGTAAATATAATGTTGTAATTGAAATAAATATTATTTGTGTGAAATAGTCTATGTCTCTGGAATAATAATGTTTATCATACATACGATACTGATTGTTACACAGAGCGGGACGTTCAAAATTCAAAAATCCTAACCTAGCAAGAAGAGTCTAGCAACAAGATGACAAAAATCCTCATAAAGGTTCTTTGATCCAATTAATACATTCATTAAAACACCTTGAAACCACTAAATAATAGATAGCAATAAAGTATTGATGATACCTTAATATGATTTAATTGAATTCGATCCCAAAATCGTGTTTTGTTCCTATCTCACAATGGTTAAAATCCCCCAGGTTGTTCACTCTCTCTCACTAGAGCGCGCTGATCAGGTCTATTAGCTACTCCTAAATACTGGAGAAACAACAATAAACAATGAAGTGAGGTGCAACACGGTTGTTAAAATCTGTTAACAAATATAAGATTAATGAGAAATAGATCTCTCAAGGCTTCCGATTTGTGACGCCTCAAAGCCTGTTCAAAAAAGTAATGCCTCGCTCTGTATACTCTGTGTGTTGAGGGTCATTATTTATCAGCTTTTGCTGAATCTGAGAATAAAAATTTATTTTATTCATATTTTTGGGCCAAAAATGTATTCCGACGATAGCTTATAGCTGAAACGGAATGCTTAGAGGATGCGATAAGAACCCGAATACTGCTGCTTCGGGGGATATTTTGCACTGTCATTTCCTCGTCATTTTTGTTCCACCACTTCTTCTCCTTCTTTCTCCTTCCCCTTCTTCTTCTTTTTCTTTTTCTTTTTCTTTTCTCTTTCTCCTTCTTCTTCTTCTTATTCTTCTTCTTCTTCTTCTTCTTCTTCTTCTTCTTCTTCTTCTTCTTCTTCTTCTTCTTCTTCTTCTTCTTCTTCTTCTTCTTCTTCTTCTCTTCTTCTTCTTCTCTTCTTCTTCTTCTTCTCCATCTTCTTGTTCTTCTTCTCCTCCTCCTTCTCCTTCTTCTTCTTCTCTCCTCCTCCTCATTGTTCTTCTTTCCTCCTCCTCCTTCTCTTTCTTCTTCTTCTTCTCCTCCTCCTTCTTCTCCTCCTCCTCCTCCCTCCTCCTCCTTTTTCTTCTTCTTCTCCTTCTCCTCCTCCTCCTTCTTCTTCTTCTCCTCCTCCTCCTTCTTCTTCTTCTTCTTCTTCTTCTTGTTCTTCTTATTCTTCTCCTCCGCCATATTTTTGTCCTTCCAATCCTCATCCTTTTCATTATCACGACCTCCTTCTTATCTCCTTCGTCTTCTTTTACCTTTTATCATCCTCTGTTCCTTTCTCTCTTGTTGTTATTGTACTCTTCCTTTTTCTTAACTCCTTCCTTCTACAATTTTCCGTCGTTCCCTCTTCATTCTTAGGCCTCTCTTTTTCTTTCCACTTTCTCTCTCCATCTCCCTCCTTCCTTGTCTTTCCTGCCACTTCTCTTTCTATTCCCAACTCCTCTCTCTTTCCAACTTTTTTTCATCATCCTATGTCTTTCTCTCTTTGTCTGTTCTCCCTTTATCCTTCTCTTCAAATTATTCTCTTCTAATGTCCTTTCCCTCTTTCTGTACTATCTCTCTCTCACTTATTCTCTCCCTCTTTACTTCCTCCATCATCCTGTTCGACTCTTTTCCGCTTCTTGCTTCCCACACGAATTCTTCCCCAATACCATTCTATCACCATACCGATCATGAAATATACGAAAAAGGATCACAGTAAACACCCTCTTATCAACAAATGGGAAAATATGTATGAATGTGTGAGTTATATACATACATATAGCTCAAGTATAAGTGTTAGTGTGTGAGATTCAGTGATATGCATATATATATACAGTATATCTGTGTGTATGTATGTGTGTTAGTGTAAAACACCCTTAAGCTGCGCCCCTCATTCAAATTCTGGTCCTTTCGGTGCATCCATCGTTTAAGGGTACCTCGGTTCTCACTTTTCCCCTTTTTTTACTATCTCCAAACCCCCCGAAATCCCCCCGCTGGGGGTTCCACAGCACCCCCGCACTACTATTTCCCTCATCCCCTTATCGCTACTACGGCCTATCACCGAAAACCATTCGATTTACTGGCCTTAAATCTCTTTTACCTTTTTTCTGAAATCTACCATCTTTTTTGTAACACTCCACTCGAAAATGTGTGGAAGGAATGAGTTATATTTTGATATTCGGGAAAATGTGTGAAAGAGAAAGAAGAAAGATGATGAAGAAGAGGAGTGGGAGTAGGAGTAGGAGTGGGAGTGGGAGTAGGAGTAGGAGTAGGAGTGGTAGTAGAAGAAGAGGAGTAGTAATGATAGTAGGAGTGGGAGGAGTAGGAGTGGGAGGAGTAGGAGTAGGAGTGGGAGTAGAAGTGGTAGTGGGAGTAGGAGTAGGAGTGGGAGGAGTAGGGGTAGGAGTAAGAGGAGTAGGAGTAGGAGAAGGAGTAGGAGTTGGAGTAGGAGTGGGAGTGGGAGGGTAGGAGTAGAAAGAGCAGGAGTAGTAACGGGAACAGTAGTAGGAGGCGGAGTAGTAGGAGGAGTAGGAGTAGTAACGGGAGTAGGAGTAGGAACAGAAGTAGAAGTGGGAGTAGTAGTCCTTCTTCCCTTTCTCCTTTTCCTTTATCTCCTCCTTCTCCACACTCTCCTTCTTTTCTTCATTCTTCTCCCATCTCTTCACCTTCTTCCTCTTCACCTATACCTCCTTCTCCTCCTACTGCTCGTTCTCCTCTTTCTCCTTTTCCTTCATCTCCTCTTTCTCCACACTCTCCTTCTTTTCTCCATACTACTCCACCTTCTTCTCCTCCTCCTACTCCTTCTCCTTCTCCTCCTCTCCTCCTCCTCCACCATATTTTCTGTCCTCCTCATCCTCATCCTCCTCATTATCACCACCTCCTCTTTATCTCCTTGGTCTCCTTTCCACCCCCCTCCCCTTATTTCTTCTTCTTGTTCTCTCCACCTTCTCCGTTCTCACCCTTTCTCGTTCATACTCCTTATCCTTTCTTCTTGTTCTTCTCCATCTCTCCCTCTTCTTCCTCTTCTCTATTGAGGGTTAAGTGTAAGAGAGGGCCGACTGCGCCCTAACTTCGCCATCCCAGGTTAAAATAAAGGCAGTCATTCTATTCTATTCTTCTCCTCCCCACAATCGCCCACTTGTTTCTCTTTCTCACTCTATCTCTTTCTCCCTATTCTCTTCAACATCCTTTCTCCTTCTTCCTCTCATCTTTTTTATTTCCCATCACATTTTTATCTCCACATTTGCCACACCAATACCTGAGACACATGAGACAGCGTGGGCACTTGTTATCGTATGAGTAGGGTTTTATTTTCTGCTGACATCATCAAAAAGCGAGCATTCATCAGCTCAACATGCACTCTTATCGTCCCATTTGTCACCAGCGCCTACCCTTCTATTATGGATGACTGTTTTCCACTGGACTGTTGAACATTGGATGTCTATCCAATGTGGTTAAAGCTCTATTAAAATCGGCAACCATATAAAAATATAGGAAAGAGCTTTATTATCATACAGGGTTGGTGAAAATTATGGAAACGGCTTAATATTTCTTATAATTTCTGTATAATATAAAGGGAAGCGGTTGGTCACAGTGGAAATACAGTGAAATACCTTTAATTCAACTTTTCCTTGGTAACGAGCTTTGTTCTGTTGACATTTTTCAAATACATACTGTATATATATCATGTAAAAAATATTTAAAAAAAAATCAAAAAGAAATACCTTTCATTCAATTTCTCCTTGGTAACGGGTTATGTCTGTTGAAATTTTTTCAAATACATACTGTATATATAGCCTATCATGTAAAAAATATTTAAAAAAGAAATCAACAGGGCATTCCCCGTTATCAAGGAAAAGTTAAATGAAAGGTATTTTCCATCCGCCAAATTGAATGAATATAGGCATACCTATATGTGATAAATTACAAGTTGACATGTTGACTATAGACCTAAAAATGATGAATAAAGAAACTCGAAGTTGTCATAAACAGGTAATTTGCATGGCAAAAGCTTTTATTCTCTTGGAGTGCCATGTTTGTCTTTTCAACAAGAATCATGTAGTTGACATGAAGCCAGAGAGATCACATCAGAGATCCTAAATAGAAAGATTTAATAGAAAAGATTTCAAGAATCAACAAAGATCATCTCTACACGTACAATGGAAAGACTTCGTTCACTGCATCCTTATCGAATACCACAAAAAATCGAGATGACGATATCAATGATCATAATAATAAAGTACACTCTTGCAGATACCCTATTCTTATCCTAGAATTATCATCATCATCATCATCATTATTGGGGATGTTTATTTTTGCACTTAGCGCACGTGAAGAGAGAGTACGTGAGAAGAGTTGAAATGATTCTCCTCATTTTGTTTTCTTCCATCTCTCTACTTCTCCTACTCCTCTTCTTCTTCTCCTTCTCTCCTTCTTCTCCTCAATCTCCTACTGTTGTTCTTCTCCTCCTTCCTCCTCCTTCTCCTCCTTCTCCTCCTTCTCCTCCTTCTCCTCCTTCTCCTCCTTCTCCTCCTTCTCCTCCTTCTTTCCCTCCTACTCATCCTCCTTCTCCTCCTCCTTCTCCTCCTCCTTCTCCTCCTCCTTCTCCTCCTCCTCTTCCTCCTTTTCCTCTTCTCCTTCTTCTCCTCCTCCTCCTCCTTCTTCTCCTCCTTCTCCTCCTCCTTCTCCTCCTCCTTCTCCTCCTCCTTCTCCTCCTCTTTCTCTCCTTCTCCTTCTCCTCTCCTCTCCTTCTCGTTCTTCTCCTCCTTCTACTCTCCTCTTCCTTCTTCTCCTTCTTCTCCTCCTCCTCCTCCTCCTCCTCCTCCTCCTCCTCCTCCTCCTTCTCACACCATTCTTCTGCAACCATCCTCTTCTCCTCCTCCTTCACAATTCTCCTCATTTCTCACCTTCTTCAATCTCATTTTCATCTAGCTACATCTTCTCCTAATCATTCACTTCATTTTCTCCTTATTTTATTATTTTGAAACTCTATTGAAAACTTATTTGTTTATTTTTTGATTCTATTTTTCCTTCTGCTCTCTCTTCTTCTTCCTCTACCCTTCTCACGGTCTCCTTGCCTCTTTTCTACCGCCATTCTTATTCTTCTAGCTATTGTTGCGATATTCTCTTCTTTCGATTTCTTCTTCCTCTCCTTCCTTCAACTCCTCTTACTCTTACTGTTTCTCCTCGTCCTTCTTACACTCCTCTTACTTCTCCCTCTTCTCATTCTCCTTATCCTCCTTCTCCTCCCTCTCCTCCGTTCTCCTACTTCTCCTCCTCCTCCTCCTCCTCCTTCTCCTCCTTCTCCTCCTTCTCCTCCTTCTCCTCCTCCTTCTCCTCCTTCTCCTCCTCCCCCTCATCCTCCTCCTTAACTCCTCCTCCTCTTTTCCCCTTGTTCTTCTTCCCCTCTTTCCACAATATTCTCTTGGGTTTCGGTGTTAGGTTAGCAGCAGAGAGCGAGCGCTATCTCGTTAATAGGGAGCCAGAGCATTGTGTGCCGTGTTGTATTATTAGCCAGGGCACGTATTAGACCAGATCAGATGAGTAAATAGATAAGACCTCTGTTCCCTTAGCAAGACACTCATTGACACTCCATCTTATCTACCCCTTCTTCTTCTTCTTCATCTACTTCTTCATGTCCTTCTTCTTCTTCTTTGTATTCTCTTTCTTCTCCACTACCTTCTTCTTCTTATTTTTGTCCTCCCTCTTCACACCATCTCATTTTTCTTCTTCTTTTCCACAATCTTCTTCTTCTTCTTCTTCTTTCTCCTTCTTCTCCTTCTTCTTCTTCTTCTTCCTCCTCCCTCTTCAAGCTTCCCCCCTTACTATTCTTCTCCAACGTCTTCATCTCCTGCTCCTGCTTCTCCTTCACCGTCTTCTTTTTTCTTCTCTCGTTTCTTCTTTTTCTTCTTCTTCTCCACCTCTACCTTCTTCTCATCTATCGTTTTCTTCTCTTTCTTCCCATCTTCTTCTTCTCTTCTCCTAGACAAGAAGAATCTTCTAATAGATAAGACCTTACACACAAGTCATTGATTACGTATATTCTATTTCTCTTCTATCTTCTTTTTCCCCTTCTCCTCCTCCTTCTCCTCCTCCTGCTCCTCCTTGAAGGAGAATAAGATGGTGGTGGAGAAGGAGAAGAAAATGAAAAAGAAGAAAGAAAAGTTTGAAGAAGGGGAAGGCGATTGAGAAGAAGTATAGGATAATAGCGAAACCTCAGCTTTGCAAGTGGTTGTTGATAGCGTTTGTAAACACGGTCATCCATCTAGCAAAACAAAGCTGATGAATGGCTGGCTGCTAGCAGATAGTTATCAGCACATGCTCAAAGTACAGCACAGTATATTCAACCAGCAAACTGTCTCACCAACTAATGAGAAATGGCACAACACATTGTTATCACTCACTCACTCACTCACTCTTGCGCTCTTCTTCTTCTTCTTCTTCTTCTTCTTCTTCTTCTTCTCCTTCTTCTTCTTTTCCTCCTTCTTCTCCACCTTCTCCTTCTACTACTCCTCCTTCTACTCCTCCTACTCTTCTGCTCTTACCACTTCTTCTCTTCCTTCTTCTTCTTCTTCTTCTTCTTCTTCTTCTTCTTCTTCTTCTTCTTGTTCTTCTTCTTCTTCTTCTTCTTCTTCTTCTTCTTCATCTTCTTCTTCTTCTTCTTCCCCTATTTTTTCTCTTCCTTCTCCTTCGCCTTCGACTCCATTCATCTCATCCTTAGCTAAGGCGTAAGAATCAGATTGAATCGAGGTATTCTAAAATCAAGGAAAGATAGGGTTTCAAGGTCACTCTCAGCTCTTAATTGATGGATAAAGCCAGTGAAGCAAACATGTTCAAATGAAATATGCAGGCGAACGGAGCGAGCCTGCTGGCTAGTAATAATAATATTGATGAATTGATTGAATTTGGCTGGCAGTGATTCCTATCATTGGATTTTAGTCATAACAAGTTCAGATATTTGCTCATGGTATCTGATATTCAGATGTTTGCTCCCTAATCAGACAACAATGGATATCTAATTCAGATAGTTATTTCCCTACCTTTGAGACTCAGGAAATAACAGCAGTAATTCCAGGAACTGAACAGAGTTCCGTTAGCAATTTGAGTCCTGAATGAGGATTTCAGTAGAAATCAGCAATTAAAATTGATGGAGGACGCTTAATTGATCAGTAATTATCATTTGTATGGAACGGTTTGAATGAGTTGTTAATGACATTTCTATAGAAATTCATTTTGACAATAATCGCAAGTCAATATACCGTTGATTGAATTACCGAACAAGTTGAATTACCATGGTTAGGTATTCATTATCGATAACGTTGATAAAAGTTAATCGTTGATTATCAATAACGTTGATAATAACGATTTTCTCTTCTTAACGAAGTCAAGTCACAAATAGTTGTACAGTATTAACGGGTAGGTATTGATTCTATCAACGAGTTGACTATTTCCTGTTATTGACAAGAAAGAAGAAGATGAAGAAGGAGAAGAGAAGAAGAAGAAGAAGAAGAAGAAAGAAGAAGAAGAAGAAGAAGAAGAAGAAGAAGAAGAAGAAGAAGGAGAAGAAGAAGAAGAAGAAGAAGAAGAAAGAAGAAGAAGAAGAAGAAGAAGAAGAAGAAGAAGAAGAAGAAGAAGAAGAAGAAGAAGAAGAATGAAGAAGAAGAAAAAGGAGAAGAAGAAGAAGGAGTATAGGAATGAATGTGAAAAAAATAAGTGAACTAGGAAAAGGATGGGTTTGCAATCTATAGCATCGAATAAACTGCATAACTTAAAGCAACTCATTGGTATTCTTAGGGGTGCTGGCCTTTTCTGGGCTCCAATGAGACGACGATCCTGGATTCTTTTTTCTTTACTTATTTTTGCCACGAATACCAAACACCGGAAAATAATGAACGGAACTTTATGAGAACAGCGGAATAATGATAGGATATTGAGGAGGGAGTAGGAGGAGGAGGAGGAAAGAGGAGGAGGGGAGTGAAAGGAAGAAGAGGAGGAGAAGAGAGGAGGAGGGGAGGATGAGGAGAAGTAGAGGGGGAAGAGGAGGAGGAGGAGAGGAGAAGAGAAAGAAGAGGAAGAAGGAGGAATGAAGAAGAGGGAGAAGAGGAAAGAGAAGGAGAAGAAGGAGAAAGAAGAAGAAGAGAAAAGAAGAAGAGGAAGAGAAAGAAAAAAAAAAAGAAGAAGAAGAGGAAGGAGGAGAAGAGAAAAAGAGAAAGATGAGGAGAAGAAGAGGAGAAGAAGAAGGAAGAAGAAGAAGAAGAAGAAGAAAGAAGAAGAAGAAGAAGAAGAAGAAGGAAGAAGAAGAAGAAGAAGAAGAAGAAGAAGAAGAAGACGTAAGAAGAAGATATATAGAACAGAAAGATGAAGGAGAGGGAGAAGAAGTTGGGGTAGACAGAGTCTCAATAGAAGATGGAGAAAAAGGCTGAAGGGTATACTGGAAAAAAAAAGTATTGGAGCAGGAAAACATGCGAGGAAATTGAAGTGAATAGGGCAAAACGAACTTTGCGATGAAAATGCTACCCACAACTAATCGAATATTTCTGAGGCCGGAAAGCAAGGCCTCCAACTTTTCCGGAAGGATTGGCAGGAGAGAGAGAGAGCTTCCATGGAAAATCCTCGTTTGTTGAGCGACTGGATAAGGTATGGAAAAATATTATATCTCGGAGTAGAAGAGACAGGAATCAGTATAAATATATTTTTTTATCGTACGGTATGGCTTTCATTGGTGGAGAGACGCTTACGGGTAGGTTCCACCTCGCCTCATTGCACAATTTTTTGTGTCTTTTCAACAAAAAAATTTTTCCTCTGAAATGTATTTCGTTTTGACAGCTAGATAGTATCCAAATCGTAAAACTTAAAAAAATATCTCCATAGAAATGTTTTTTAAAGCTGATGCACAGTCTTAAGAATTGAATCAATGATTTATTTTAATCTATCCAAATAACTAATCAGTACAGCCATTTCAGGATGTTCAGGATGTTCAGGCATTTATAATACTTGAAATAGGCAGGCAAAAGGACACTAAAAAACACAAACATAGGCACTTTAAAATCGAAAAAAGGCATAGTCCTTCCCCTATTATAGGAATCCTATACAGTTACATGAAAAAAATAATACTAGAAAATTGAGAAACTTATATTCCACTGGTTGCACATGATTATTGTATTTCTTGCAGTTTTTTGACTCTGAATTTCGTTTTCTTTCTGAAAGAATATTTCCAGTATGAAGAAAGACCTTTCTATATCAACTGTTGTTACTGATGCATATATGTGTTGTATTTCAACTGAAGCTAGATTTAATGAAAGGGTTACCTTCAAATAATAATATATATTGAATATTAGCTTTATTCTTGCAAAACTTTTGTTTGCAAGTTTTGGAAGATTGGTAATCTTGTAGGCAAAACCTATATAATAGGATGAAATAAGCAATTGATATTGAAATAGGCACATCCGGGCTCTACTAATCAGCCACTTTTAGAATAATTAAATCAATAATAAAAGCAGTACTCACAGTGCGATTCCCGATGTGCTTAACCCGACACCGCAGCAATGCCGTTTGACCCACGACAGCGGTCACGTTGCGGGGGGAAACGTCATCGAAATAGGGTCGCTCCACGGGGAAGAGGTGCGGGCTGGGGGGTAGTGCCTGTGGGCGGGGAGGGGGCCGAGCTACCCTCGAGTCGGCCAGGTCCCCTGCAAAATGAAAACAAAATGAACACTTGAAAAATTCGCAAATTTTATTTAGTTTTAATTAAAAAACGTTGCATGCCACACCAGTCTAGATTAGATTATTTACTTTATTCATGTAGAATACAACATAATGTCAGCTTAAATTCTATATCAAGATACAGTAGTTATTTCAATTCAATGAACGTCATGTAGTAAATGTAATACTGTACAAGTAATGAAAGTAATTACAGTAATTACGTTAATTACAAAAGATAAGTTAAGGAAGCTTATTATTGAAAGTCTACAGAGAGTGTATAGTAACAGTGTGGCCATTTGTGTGAAGCACTCCATAACAGTATGTGGAGATCATTTTTCCCCCGCCGCCGCCATACTTTTGCCAAATTTTTGAATTTTGATATGGGATTACAGGCAAACAAGGACCCATTCACTCATTTGTCAAACTTATTTCAAGAGAAACAACATCGAAAATAACTTTTTCTAACATTAAAAATTGTCTCTCTACTCTTGGTATTGTGTTAAAAGATTGAAATGATGAAAAATAACACTGACAAATGCAAATTGTAGGTTGGAAATGTATTACTGAACATAACATAATATGATTTGAATTTGTTCTCAATGTTATGAATCTCATGGGAATTGGCAAAAGTATGGCTGAATTCGACCGAGATAGCCAATCAAAATTGTGACATGCAATGCATCACAGCAACTACCAAAGCAACAGTTTGATCCGCCATTGCTGTGATGTTTGTAGAAACCGCCCATTGTGGGAGGAGCTTATCTAGGCCAATGGCAGTCGTTCAACTGATAGGCCATTCAACTGCCAATTACAGCGCTGTTCACACTGTTACCATAGACTCTGTAGCCTTGACCAGCGTTAGTTTTTATAATTTTATGCTTTTTACACAATACCTAATATCCACAAGCCTAGACCTTATTGGATGGGAATTTGATCGTTCGCACTCAGCTTTACAAATTGAAAGACAAATAGAGCCTGCAAGAATCCGATTCTTTATCTATCTTTTGGCGCAAACCGCATCAAAATCGGGTTTCCACGAACTTTCCAAAGTCGGGCACAAAACTTTTTTTTATATAGTTATTAGTCAAGTCAAGCGAGATTGTTTAGTCACAGTAATTTACATAGTTGCTTATAAAGCAGCACACACTGATGCAATGACTAATCGATGTGTGCATAAGCAACTATGTGAAGTACTGTGACTAAACGTGACTAATCTCGTCTTGTCTTGTCTTGACTAACCGGTGTACGCCTAGCCTTATGGGAATTGGCAAAAGTATGGTAGATTTTCCGAGCTAACCAATCAAAAGTGTGACATGCAATGTCCACACTGTTACTATACACTCTCTGTACACCAGTCTTCTTCTGGAATAGCTCAGAACGTTTAATAAAGCCTGGTTTCCATTGTTAGAGTTAGTGGTTGAGTAACTAGCATACTAACTCTACTACTAATGAAAACCAGGCTTGACTGACTCCAACCGCCTTATTGAGAGAATAACTTCTATGATAGACACAATTTTTCAACGCCTGATAGTTTTCCTCACCATTTTTATACAGTTATGCGAAAACTTCGGCATCCCAGTAGGATGTCTGTGATACAGTTTATAAAAGCGACACATTTCAATTTCAACAGATTTGATTCGATGGAATCTGAGTTGCAGCTGTAAACTTATCCGGAAAGTTATTCAAACTTATGTTTCTCGTTCGCCGCGAGAGCACAAAAACTTGCGGTCGAAACTTTACTATACTTGCGTGTGAAGAAACTGAATTCTTCTCTACTTCTTCAGTTTTCGCTGTACGGAATTCTTCTTACTACTTTCTTCGAGTGTTTCTTTTGCTCTTTATTTTCAGGGTAGCATTGAGACAGTATTGTGAAGGCCTGTGGCAAGATTGATCGAGCTGCTTGAACTCAATTTTGTAGAATCCTTCTTCTACTTCCTTCCAATTCTTTTCTTATTCTTCTTCTTCATCATCATCTTCTTTTCTTCCCTCCTTCTTCTCCTTCTCATTCTTCTTTTTTCCTCCATCCAGCTTCTTCTGCTTCTTCATCTTCTTCTTCTCCTTCTCCTTCTTCCTTTCTTCTCCTTCTCATTTCTTCTCCTTCCTTCTTTTTCTTTTCTTTCTTCTTCTTTTCCTTCTCATTCTTCGTCTTCCCTTCTTTTCCGTTTTATTCTTCTTCTCATTAACCTTCTTCTTCTTTCTTTTTTTTTTCTTCTCCTTCTCATTCTTCTTTTTTCTTTTTTCTCCTCCCCATCTATCTTCTTCTTCTTCTTCGTCTTCTTCTTCTCCTTCTACGTCTTCTCCTTTTCCATCTCCTTCTTTAACTCCTACGTACTCTTCTCCACACTCCTACGTATTCTCACCCCTTCCATCCTCATCTATCACAGGATAAATGTCCGCACAGGGCAGAAAATAATTGACAGATGGTTTCATTTGTGTTTCCGTTTCTTCCACAAGATGGATCACGGAAAATAGTTTAGTTTTGTTGACAAAGGTAGCAACTAACTTACTACTTATTTCCGGGGTTCAACTCCCAGCAATGAAACGAATTTTTCATGTTTGGACAGAGGCAATATTATTTTGTGCGCTGTTGAAGTCATTGGAGCCGTTTGTACATGGAATTGAATGAAAATATTCTTTATCATAATAATCTAAGTCTAGGCGTACACCGGTTAGTCAAGACAAGAAAAGATTAGTCACGTTTAGTCACAGTACTTCACATAGTTGCTTATGAAGCAACACACACCGATTAGTCATTGCATCAGTGTGTGCTGCTCCATAAGCAACTATGTGAATTACTGTGACTAAACGTGACTAATCTCGTCTTGTCTTGTCTTGACTAACCGGTGTACGCCTAGCCTTATATAAAAAAAGTTTTGTGCCCGACTTTGGAAAGTTCGTGGAAAACCGATTTTGATGCGGTTTGCACCAAAAGATAGATCAATAATCGAATTTTTACAGGCTCTATTTGTTTTTCAATTTGTAAAGCTGAGTGCGAACGATCAAATTTCCATCCAATAAAAAAAGCTGAAACCATTCATTGAAAACTATTTCTCTACTCTTGGTATTGTGTAAAAAGCATAAAATTATGAAAACTAACACTGGTCAAGGCTACAGAGTCTATGGTAACAGTGTGGACAGCGCTGTGATTGGCAGTTGAATGGCCTATCAAGGTGAACGACTGCCATTGGCCTAGATAAGCTCCTCCCACAATGGGCGGTTTCTACAAACATCACAGCAATGGCGGATCAAACTGTTGCTTTGTTAGTTGTTTGAACCGCCATTGCTGTGATGCATTGCATGTCACAATTTTGATTGGTTATCTCGGTCGAATTCAGCCATACTTTTGCCAATTCCCATAAGATTTACATTGAGAACAAAATTCGAATCATATGTTGAGTGATACATTTCCAGCCTACAATTTGCCTTTGTCAGTGATAATTTTCATCATTTTAAGCTTTTAACACAATACCAAGATTAGATAGACAATTTTTAATGTTAGAAAAGTTATTTTCGATGTTGTTTCTCTTGAAATAAGTTTGAAAAATGAGTGAATGGGTCAATATTTGCCCGTTATCACATATTAAATTTTAATATTTAGCAAAAGGATGGCTTCTCATCAATTTATTTTCATAATTTTCATCATTTTAAGCTTTAAACACAATACCAAGATCAGATAGATTATTATTTTTTAATGTTAGAAAAGTTATTTTCGATGTTGTTTCTCTTGAAATAAGTTTGAAAAATGAGTGAATGGGTTAATATTTGCCCGTAATCCCATATCAAATTCAAATATTTGGCAAAAGTATGGCGGCGGCGGGAAAAAAATCTCTACATACTGTTATGGAGAGCTTCACACAAATGGCCACACTGTTACTATACACCCTCTGTGGTCAAGGGAAATTGTAGTTAAAAAGAAAATCTCTCAACAAAAATGAGAAAACAGCTGATTAAATAGCAAATAGCTGGACTTAGCTGGCTAACTCAAACATCGTGAATACCCCTATTGTAATGGACCAAATATTATAAGTTGAACTATGATAAGCTTAATAATACAGAGTGGGTGAAAAGTTTGGTAACGGCTCTATATTTCTTATACAATGTTAATTTTGGCGGTAGGTGACATTGGGGATCGTACTAAAACTGAAAATACTACTGTACTGTAACTTCGAAAATTCGGTCCGACATCTTGGATCCGCCATATTGGATCTAACTTCATTTTTGTAAATGGTGAGGTGGTCATGTCATACATGACTTCGATACAGAATTTGAAGAGAAAATGAATGGTGAAAACCGCACATTGATGTGTCCAACCGTTTTTAAGATTAAAAACTAATTAAAGACTAATTATTAATCAGACATATTCACTCTAAAATCAGTTAATATCTCAAAAACGGTTTGACATATCGATGTGCGGTTTTCGCCATTCACTTTGCTTTACAATTCCGTATTAAAATCATGTATCACATCATTTGAAAAATAATGGCAAATCCAAGATGGCGGACAACATTTTAAAAAGTCACTGCAAAGTAGTATTTTTGATTTGAGTAGGATCCTCGATCCCCCCTACCATCGAATTACCCTTGTATTATGAGATATCAAGCCGTTCTCATACTTTTCACCCATTCTGACAATGTAAATATGTCTGATTGATAATTGAAATATCTTAGAAGCGGTTTGACATAGCGATGTGCGGTTTTCGCCATTCATTCTCTCTCAAAATTCTGCATTCGAATGTTCAAAATTTTTAACTTCGCATCAGCCAAAATCGAATCAATCCCTCATTACCCCCAACCTCCCACGAGACCCCATCATCAGAATCTTTGATTATCGTCTCTAGGTTTGCTTACAGTTGTAAAGTATATGAGACAACCATGAGGGTTCAGGATGGTTAGGTTAGGTTAGGTAGAACGATTCGAGAATAATCTTCAATGGTAAAAGGCGGCAGAAGCAGACCTTTCGAAATAAAATCTTCTTTCTTGGAGAAGAGGAAAAGTGGTCTTTATAAGTTAACATCTTGCAGTGTAATTACAAGAAGGATTCTCAGAAAATGTACTTTTCCAGACGGCGAAGAATTAAAGATGTGCATACTTCTTTCTGTTGGGCGTGTTTTTCTGTGCAAAAATCTTATATCTCTCTTACGCTTCTTCTTCCATGTTCTTCTTTTTCTTCTCCTTCTCTTTCTTCTCCTTGTTCGCCTCCTACAAGCTTTTTCCTTTTCACTCCTTGATCCCAAATGAGAAATCTTCGCTCTTCTCAAATCTGCCCTCAAATTCTTTTTTTTCTCAGCCTTCTCATTTCCCTACTTTTCCTTTTTCCCAGCTCTTCTTCTCCTATTTACTCCATTTTTCTCCTTATCCATCTTCTTTTCCTCCTTGTTCACCTTCTCTTAGTTTCTCATTCGTATATTCTTGCATCCCAAATGAAATATCTTCGCTTTACTCTTAGATCCACCCACACGCTCAAAACAGATCGTTCCTTTTTTTACTCTTCGTCCCTCCTATTCTTCTTCTTTTTCTTCTTTCTTTTCCTTCCTTCTCTTGCCCACTCTCTCCTAATTTTCTTCTTATGCTCTCGACAAGAAAAATAGCCACTCGTTTGAGTGAATCGTTTTTTCCACGGCTTTACAATTCAATGAAAGCAATCGCCTTCATCTGTCTTCTTTCACTTCTTCTTCTTCTTCTTCTTCTTCTTCTTCTTCTTCTTCTTCTTCTTCTTCTTCTTCTTCTTCTTCTTCTTCTTCTTCTTCTTCTTCTTCTTCTTCTTCTTCTTCTTCTTCTTCTTCTTCTTCTTCTTCTTCTTCTTCCGCTTCTTCTTTTTCTCGACCATCGTCTTCTACTCCTTCTACTCATTCTTCCCACCCTCCCTCGGTTTCTATCACACCTCAAGTGTTAGAAAGATTTCACCTCACCTTGCCTTACACCTTCACTTAGGTTTTATTCAGCCCATTCATTATTCTATCCTTTCCGCCTGCAGTAGTCATTTCTCTGTCTAATCCTATTCGGCTCTCATTCTTCTTCATTTTTCATGTCTGCTGTGCATTTCTACACAAACCTATCTATCTGGATTAAACTTATGAAACGGTGTTTCCACCATCAATTAATTTCCTATCATATTCCATTGATAAAATAACGAGACTGTGTATCATAACAGAGTGGCCATTTCATGTCATACTTTTGATTGGTTAGCTTGTAAATATCCGTCATACTCCGTGGCGTAGCGTGGTATACTTATTCGGTCATTTCCTACAGGAAATATACCCGGCGATGACCAAATAAGTATACCACGCTTCGCCACTTATCATTCGCAGAGAATTAGCGAATAGCAGGAGTTAGCAAATAGCTGGCTAAATCCAAGATTGTGAATAGCCTACCCCTACTGTAATATTTTTCAACACAGATATTTGATAATAGTCTAAATATATGACAAAGAACTATCATAGTGTAATACCGGCCTTAGTATTGAATGTACATTGTTGAATAATAATTAATAAACAAATAGGTATTCAAAGTGTTCGTCAAATAAATAAACAAATAGGTATTAAAAGTGTTCGTCAACATCTGAATTAGCTGTAATGGAATGAACGATCCCAAATTCGGATTGGGATGAAAAGTTTAATGAAGCAAAATAATGAGGCAAAAACCAACAATGATGATCATATCAGTTATTCATCTCTACTCTTTCGATTCTAGAAAACCGATACAGATTTTTCATTTTCATCTTCACTCACTGATCACCTCGAAGGCACAAACTGTTATTCATTTTTCGTTACCGACTTCATTAGTTTGGAAAAGTTGGAAAATTTTCAGGAAAATCACCTCGAGGTGCTCCCACCTCGCCTCTTCCTGGAAAAACTAATATCCGTGGAGCACAAACTTCCTGTGTTAGATTTTAATTTGTAGCTGGGTGAAAGCTGGTAACTGAATTTTTTTTAGGAACAATGCGGCCGCTGTTTGGTTTGTAGAGTAGCGAATACTGAAAAACTGTTGATTTTTACCCGGTACAGAACAAGGTCTTACCTCTATACCTCTTCAACTTTATCACCCTTCTCCATCATTTTCGTATTCTCCTTTTTCTTCCAGGGGGTTTTCAACCTCCAGGATATAATATGTCTGATAGTAAACAGTATCATGGCAGATAACATGACAGCTGTAACACCATGATGAGATAGGACGAATATCAAGAAGATATGGCAGCTTTATTGGATAGCCAGGGGGTTAATACCCTCTTGTTACTGTCATTAAAATCACTAAATAATTTAAAATTGAAACACATAATATGGCAGACAGAGGCTGTTGAATTACTGTGACAGCAGCTGCAGTGCCCTGGCTTGCGGCAAAATTTCACACAACAATGCAAAAGCCTCCGTCTGATTTGCATGTTATTTTGAGTGATTTTAGATTATTTTGTGTTAATTTCAAACAGAAAAAGTATGCAAGAAACCTTCAGCAGTCTATCACTAACTAAAGCTGCTATATCTCAGTTAAAATTCGTCCTATCTTGAAAAATAAGGTCTCAATCGATTTGTAATTGAATTTACTTTTTACTAAACATTCCAATCTTTTATCTATGATAGTATGCAATGCGTTCGTTCACTAGGATCAGTCACTATACGATTCACTTGACTCTTAGCACCAAGGAAAGCTCCTTGTAGTGTGGCCTTTGCCTTACGGCCATAGGTCACGCTATTCCTCTCAAACTATGAATATAGTTGGAGGAGGAATATACTAAGAAGAGGTGGTGGAGGAGGAGGGAGGAGGAGGAGGAGGAGGAGGAGGAGTGAGGAGGAGGAGGAGGAGGAGGGAGGAGGAGGAGGAGGAGGAGGGAGGAGGAGGAGGAGGAGAGGAGGAGGAAGGAGAGGAGGAGGAGGAGCAGGAGGAGGAGGAGGAGGAGGAGGAGGAGGAGGAGGAGGAGGAGGAGGCGAGGAGGAGGAGGAGGGAGGAGGAGGAGGAGGAGGGAGGAGGAAGGGCTGAGATAGTTGGAAGGATGTTGAGGAGTTGGTGAGGAGGAAGGGAATAGCAGGATGAGGACAAGAGGAAGCAGGGAGGAAGGAGGGAGGAGGAGGAGGAGGAAGAAGGAGGATAGGAGGTGGAGGAGGGGAGGAGAGAAGCATCAGGGAGGGAGGAGGAGAAGGAGAGAGAGGAGGAGGAGGAGAGGAGGAGGAGGAAGGAGGAGGAAGAGAGGGAGGAGGAGAAAGAGGAGGAGGAGGGAGGAATTTTAGAGGAGTGGGACAGATGGAAACCACGATGTCTGTGGTGGAGGGAGGAGATTAGGACAGAAGGGAACTCACAAAAAATTATGACAATTTTTCAAATCCATATCTAAATATGGCGGCGATTCAAATTGTCGGAAGTCTCTTGAATAACTCGGAAACTGTTGATATTGTTTTTACTTAGGTTACTTTTTTATCTAATTACAAATGGTTAAAACATATGTAATTGAAGACTTGGATCACCACATTCATTGACTGAGATATGGCGCTTTAAAAAGGCTGGTTGCAGTGCATCCTGGGCTTGCGGCTAAAGTCTGCTACAACAATGCAACCTCTGTCTGCTTTGCATGTTATTCTTAAACGATTTTAGGTTATTTTGTGTGAATTTAAAAGACAGTAAAAAGGAGTGCAAGTAACCTCCAGCGGTCATCTATCACTAAAGCTGCTATATCTCAGTCAATATTAGACCAATCTTAACAAATGAGGTTTCAATCGATTTGTAATTGAATTTACTAAAACAAGTTATTCTAGTAAAAGTTTTGTAATATCAACGGTTTGCGAGTTATTCAAGAAACAAAATTTAAAATGGCCGCCGTTTTGTTTTTTAGATTTGAAAAATTGTCATAATTTTTCTGTAGCTTTGTCTATTTGTCATAAATGTTGGTGCAAAGTTTCAATTCCATACGTCTCACCATTATTGAGATAAAAAATAATAATTGAAAAAAAAAACAAAATGGCAGCTGTGTGAGTAACTAAGGACTTCTGGACAATTTAAATATGATATTTAGATATGGTTTTTACCCAGGAACAATGCCCTAGAGTATTGGTAGGGAGTTCTGAAACACTCTGTATAACATACACTCAACCTATGCATCTTGAAACCTGACTACTTCAAACTCATGTGAACCCTGTAGAACCATCTGAGCCACCTCAACTACCTTACCTGGTAGAGGCACTTTTCCGACTAAACAATAACCACGGAAAACCCAGGGAAAACTACCTCAAATCACAAAGAAAATTACACTTGTCAATCCTCTGTGATTTGACTATGATTGCTGTCATTCTAGAAATCTCTGGAAAATTAGTTAGTCGCAGAAATTCTAGTGAAACACTTTGATTGCAGCAAAAAGACACAGATTTGAGACTAAATACAGAGTGTAACCTAGAATCACGCCCATAATTACTTCCCTACTATAATTACTATCTCCCAATAGTTATTAATTCTAGTCACAGATTTCGATAACCGTGATTTACTACTAGGAATAGTTCTTGTCTTGATTATATGCTTGAGAAACGAAAGGAAGAAACTAGCCGTGGTTTTAAAGTGAAGGAACTGGTGGGATAATCAAAATATAAATAGGTTTCAGACAATGAACCAGGGGCTATTTGGTGTTTCGAGAGAGAAAAGGAAGGGTCATTTTTTGGTTTAAGATTGGTTTTGTGGATTATTATACGGCTTTCAAAAAATTGTGAGATTTTTTAAGCTTGTATTATTCAAATTTGGAGAAGAGTTTAGTGTACTGAGGATAATAAAATACTGATATTTTCCAACTAAAATTGTACGGAATATAGTAAGGTTGTGGGATTTGGTATTTTTAAATACTTCTTGGGAGAGGATTTACAGTAGTATTTTTAAATAGGAATCAAATTAAAGAATAGGAGTGAAATAAAAACATTAAAATACAGATTGTGACCTAGAACAGTGTTGGAGTCGAGGAATATAATAGAATCAAAGACTGAGAGTGGAATTGAAGGATAGGACAATAAAACCAAAAAATAATGGATAAGTTATAGAATGAAATAATCAACAGGTAGAACGAGAATCACTGTGGAAAGTGAAAGGTGTGAAATCTGAATTTAGTGGAAAAGCCAATAAAGGAAAGAGTTCAAAGAGTAATAGGGAAGAATTAAAACGTGTAAGAAGTTGAAAATCAGGATCTGAGTTGAAATTTGGAAGCTATCTGCGTAAAGGAATCGTGATCATGGTATTGAATTTATCAATGTTTTACTCATTATTTTCTGGAGAGACATAGTGAGGGCAGAGCATGTTTTTTCACTTCCGAATAATTATGATAATTTTAAATTTTAATTTTTATAATTTTGTGATTGTATCAATGATTATGTGCCTAATAATCGTGCATTAAGTTCATAACCAACTTGTATAATTTTGTTTCAGTGTTTGGTCGATGGAAAAAAGTTATATCATTATTATTTATTAAACGGATTAGCCAATTATTGATAAAAGACACAAACATTAATAAATAAATAATTTATTCCTCTGCAGAAAAAGTACAATGATTCAAACTTAAATATAGAGAAAAGCAAAATGATTTGAATTGACCATAAAATGTATCTTGTATTAAGTATACGAGTACCGGTATTTAATCTCCAAATTAGAAATTTAAAAGAAATAAACAGGCTCAACCCTTACTGTCTCTTATACAAATCTTGATGAAAAATGTAGTCCAAAATCAGGCTATGATGTCACAACACAGAAATGTTTCCATTCATCTCTCATCATCATCCTTCCCATTACCCGCGCACAAGTCTAGAACTTATGTGGGCTTCAACCTCAGAAACTAAAACACAGAACGTTTCGGTCCAGAAATAATCACAGACGCATAGTCTTATTGGGGGAATTCCACTCCATCTGTACTGTAAAAAATAATCCAATAAACAGTCTATTGTTTACTGATTAAATATTGTAATAACCATACAATGTATGTTCATGTTTTGCAATACAATGCGAATATTAATTGATTTCATTTGAATGTGCTAATAATTTTGATTTTATAATATTAAACAAGACAATCTCTATCTTATCGCAATTTCCACCAGTGACAAGAACCCTGTGTTTTCATTACTATAGGGTGATTCAGATAAATCAGAACTGTAACTAGTTATGCAGTTCAGTTGGACAGTTATAAGAATTTCTTTTGTTTGTTTGTTTCGTCAGAGAGCTTTGTCCTTCGAGAACGTATCCCACTCCACGCACACACCCCCCACCACAAGCGCTGGTGTCAGGCAGAGAGCGAATTGAATGAATAATGAATAATTGAATGAATGAATTGTTGTCAGTCCTTTACGATGCTTACGCAAGAGGAGAGAGTCCCATTATTGGAAGCATACTTTTCAGTAAAATGTTACAATGTAAAATGTTTTCATTCCAGGGAAAACAACAGTTTATGATACTGTGAAATGTTTTCGTGAAACAGGAAGTGTTAATGATAGGTCTCGAAGCCGCCAGCCTGATGTGTTAATACCGCAATTTTTAAGGAGCGCGTTCAGCAGTCTTTGCTGCGATTTCCTAGTAAATCAAATATGTTATGTATTAAATATGTTATAATATTATTTTATATGATAAATAAAATATGTTAAATATAAAATATAAATAAAACATTAAATAAAACATTTTATTATCCATTCAATATTTGAGTTCTGACTTATCTGAATCACTCTGTATTTTTATATTTTGTATTCTTCATTCCGTAGTATATCATAATATTGTATTCTATCTCCAGCATCTCTATTATTAGTATTTAACTGTTTAAAATCTCTATTTCCTAACAGGTGGACCACAAGCAATCTTCTCCAAGTACAGCTCAAAATCAGAAGGTTTCCCCTTCACTAGCATCCGCCAGAAATCTACGTTTGCCCGTCTGGTACAGGTAGAAAAACTCCAATCTTATTAACGTTTTTACTCAATAAACTTTGTAACTTAGTCAATAGCATTTTAAACACTGTGTTGTCATAAGAAAAATAATAACAAGCAACTAATATACCCCAACAGATATCTTTATAGTGATATCTTTACAGATATATCTCTATAGTTATTCATTGAATGATCTTTATTTAGAGATCTTTTTTAAAACATTTGATAGTGTAATACGGGCCTAAGATAAACATTGAAATTGAACAATGGTCGTTTGAATCAAGGTTTGTTTAGATTGATAATGTATATTATATATTATTGGTTTTTGTTGGTCGTAGATAAAATGGTGTATGCAATGGTTGTATTTTAGCCTTTAAAAGACTCTTGAGATACCTTAAAATAACTCGTGGCGTTGCCGCTCGTATTTTAAACTCGGTATCTCACTCGTCGTTTTTAGGTTCTCATAATACAACCATTGCATAACATAAACTACTATTGTTCTATTTGTATTAGACTTGTATCAGACCATGTATAGAATAGACACGGCCTATGATATAAATGTTGAAGCAAACATGAATTGGCTGATTAGGGGCAAATCATTATAGTCGAAACTATACGAGCGTTCTTGGGGCAAGACCACAAGTCACAACTATACGAGCGTTCTTTGCTTTCGTATTATAGGCTACACTAACAGTACTATATCATGTACTACTGTATAGTACATAAACCATGCGACGGCCCTGGAATTTAGTGTAGTCGTGCATTTAGTCCTGAATTTAGTGTAGTCGTAGTATCTCAACAGCTGATATAATCTTGTCTCTCTCGCACAGTTCACTCGCTCTCACTCTCTCTTAGGGGCAAGAACAGTAGAGATGTTTGCTTCAAAGACTTCTTATGTGAAGATAGGGAAGACCGTGTCTATTCTATACATGGTCTAAGGTATTACATGTTAGAGAGTCCAACTTTGTATTTTAATTATTATTTGTGATTAATAAACTTTGATCTGATTTTGATTTGATAGGTGGCATTCAGTGGCCTGGAAGTATCTAACAGTTATTTTACAACTCGATCTGATCTACAACCTACACCAGATGTGGAACCATTTTGTTCTAAGGCTGCTGACAATTAAAGAGCTGAATTCGACATTTTTCGGCATTATGGGCTATATAGGCATGTACGATGCAGCCAATCTATTCTCGTACGTGGAGAGTCATGTGGCCAGAATGGACCAACGACATAGGACAGGTTAGTGGGTTCGGATTACACCTGGATTTCAAAAATGAAACGTTGACTAGCAGGGGCCCGTTTCACGAAAGTCACAAGTTACCAATTCACCAATGAATTTTAACCAATCTGGAACTTTTGGTAGTTTTACTCTGAAAATTAGCTGAATTTTCAGACGGCTGTTAAAACTCGGTGACAGTCACATATTACTCATGAAGACAACCAGTTATTAATAACAGTAACCAGTGATATTATCTAAGCCCAAGATATTGAAATGTTGAATAATTTTTGGCTATCTCTGAACAAACAATTTCACGTAACATGCAGATCTAGAACTATAGCAGGATCCTTTTAACTTGTCAGAAAACATATGTTTCGAGTAGCAATATCACAATACTTAACCTACAAATGCTGAATCTCGCAGATTATTGAAAAGGTCTTTCAAAAAGTTATTCTCTGAAAGGTCTTCTTTAAAAAGGTCTTCTAAAGACTTTAAAGGTCTTTAAGACTTTTAAGCCTTTTGATTATTGTGTCGAAATCACTGTTCAATTATTACCGAAACAGCTGATTTCTGACAAGTTAAAAGGATCCTGCTATAGCCTAATATAGCCTAATTTTGTTTTTAATCAAATCACGAAATAACTCGTTTTCTTGTAACAGATAACAGAGAATTGCACATCTGTTCTCATTGACGTTCTTAAAAAAAGTAACGAAGTCAGTTATTATCTTTTTGAAGTTGTTACTTGTTATTTCGTTACTTTCGAGAAACATCTATACTAGAGAGTGAAACGGGCCCCTGTAAGTTTACCATATTGCATGAATGAATATAATATTAATGGTCTGTTGATATTATTTGTTCAGCAAAACAGAAGTGATAAGAATAATTATAATATTTAAATTTTAATATAAAATTTCCAACATTGTTCACAGATGATACAAAGTGTTCGACGACCAAGCAACGTATCTTAGATGACCGTGATACACGTCTGAAGCGTTCCGCATTCGCTGTGAGCTTCCTGTTCGGAACGTTGTTCTTCCTGTGCGCACTGCTGCCCTACGCGCAAACGTTTCAAAAAATCGTGCAAGCCTACTTGCATGACGTCACTTTGGGGAAAGATGTCTCCATGATAGTCTACACTTACTATCCGGAAAGTTTTCAAACCATACAGTTGTACACTCTGTTCCACAATCTGCTGTTTTTCTGGTACTCTAGTATTGTTTATCTATGGGCGATGGATTTGAGGGCTGTTCTAATGGCTTTCGAATGTTTGAATAGTGAATGCGAATTGTTGGTGGCAACTATTGAGGAGGACTTGGCCTCCTCGGCTGGAAAGGAAAATGATGACAACAATGAAATGAGGAGGAGATTGGGATTGATAGTTGAAGATCATCAAGATCTTTGCAGGTGATTGATAAAATAATCAATATAATTTAATAAAACATTTCCTTAATTTTATAGATTTTGCTCTAGTTGTTGTTCATTCTTCTTCTTCTTCTTCTTCTTCCTCCTCCTCCTCCTCCTCCTCCTTCTTCTTCTTCTTTCTTCTTCTTCTTCTTCTTCTTCTTCTTCTCTCTCTTCCTCCTTTTTTTCCTTCCCCTTCTTCTTCTTTTTCTCCTCTTCCTCCTTTCTTCTTCTCCTTCTTCTTCTCCTCCTCCTCTTCTGCTTTTTCTTCTTCTCCTCCCTTCTTCTCCTTCTTCTTCTTCTTCTCCTTCTTCTTCTCCTCGTCCTCCTTCTTCCCTCCTCATCTTTCTTCTCCTTCTTCTTCTTCCTCTTCTTCTTCTTCTTCTTCTTCTTCTTCTTCTTCTTCTTCTTCTTCTTCTTTCTTCTTCTTCTTCTTCTTCTTCTTCTTCTTCTTCTTCTTCTTCTTCATTTCCCAATTCCTTCCTCTTCCTCTTCTCTTCTTCTTCTTTCTTCTTCTTCCTTATACCCTATTAAATCATTTATGATCCATGTATTGCTAGTTGCTTGTTGCTTATTGCTTCGGTGTGCGAGCCCACTAAGGAATTTGATGATAAGTTCAATAATAGTATACTAAACCGACTGTAATCTTGAAATCATTTTGAAGAAATTTGAAATGAAGTGAAAATATTCTTTATTTGGCGGAGTTAGGACTAGAAAGTGCATGAATTTGAATTTGCCCATGAATTCACTACAATAATTGTAGATATATTTTGTTCATATTGTAATAATTGTAGATATTGTATTGATATAATACGGTATATTTTGTTGATAAGAATTATTCTTATCAACAAAATATACCGTACAACAAACATGCACGTGAAATATGTAGAATGAAGATTTAAAATGATGTTCTTCCCCACAGGAACACAAGAATGCTCGACAAATATTTGAGGAATATACTGATGGGCTTCATGAATGTATACGGAGTCCAGTTATGTCTTATACTGATTTTCATAATGGAGGTAAGATCGAGGTGCTGAGGGTGATACCTATATGTACTCTTGACTTGTGCATGGATGATGGAAAGAATAATCATGTTATGTAAACTTTTTCAATAAAACAAGTTTTTTTTCTCAAAAATACATTGGACAATATTCAGGGTTGATTGATTAAGGGCCGGTTTCTCCAACGACGATTAAACCAATTTTTAGATTAATCTTTAGCTAGGCGTACACCGGTTAGTCAAGACAAGGCATGACGAGATTAGTCACGTTTAATCACAGTAATTCACATAGTTGCTTATGAAGCAGCACACACTGATGCAATGACTAATCGGTGTGCGTTGCTTCATAAGCAACTATGTGAAGTACTGTGACTAAACGTGACTAATCTCGTCTTGTCTTGTCTTGACTAACCGGTGTACGCCTAGCCTTAGGTTTTACCACTCACTAGAAACGTTTTTGTCAGAAAGCTCGATGTCAGTCATTACAATGTAGGAATAACCAACAGGCATTTCATTTGTTCCATTCCGTCCAAACTTTGATTGAACCTTCCATGATTTATTTCACTGAAAATCTGATAATGTACAGAAGGGGGTAATGGAACAGGGGTATGTTTCAAAAGACAGTAATGGTTATGGTTATATGTTCCAAAATTGGCTGTTAAATCAGCATAAATATAATAGTCTGGTCTAGCAATAACATGATGTGGCTGAGCCCGTTTTATGATAGGCTATGAGATTATGTGGTAGCTATAGCAAGTATATATTATTATATCATGTTCATTATGGTAAGTATATGGCTGTTTATGCAGTAGGTAGTAAAGTTATTGAATTGTTACTCAATAGGATGATTATATCATTATGATAATGCTAATTATGAGCTTGCTGCTCTGACAAGCTCGTTTACACAGAAGAGTTGAGTTAATTAAGCGATTAATAGGAACAGAATATACTCTTTTTTTATTGTATTGGTACCGTACTGATCAATCTATCTGTATATAGCCTATCTGTATAAAAGCGAAATGGCACTCACTCACTTACTGATTTACCAGCAGAACTAAACCTCTACTGAACCAAATGCGTTCAAATTTTGCATGCATGTCCAGTTGGACCTTTAGACGCGCACTAAGAACGGATTTTGAAAACATCCCAAAGATACGCCCAATATTAGTTTTTCTAGCGATTTTATGCGTATTCTCATCTTATTCGAGAACTAATTGGCAAAAAATGTTGAAATTTGGTACTTGGGTTCGTTTAAAAATAATCTGTTGAAATTTTTGATTCTCCAAAAAAAATTACGCCAGAAATCGGCGTTTTTGCAGTTTTCCTTGCGTTTTTTATGCGTTATTCTGCAAATGTTTCTACACAGATTCAGCTAAGGTATAAGAAGAACAGAATTGAAGCTTTTTGAAATCATCCTCAAACTAAGCCTGATATTGACGTTTCTCCAGTAATTCTTTGCGTTTTTGAGGCGTTTTTTATCGACATATTAAAATAGAATTGTCATTGATATGATTATAATTATAGTATCTACTAAGAATAAACTGTAAGGCTAGGCGTACACCTGTTAGTGAAGACAAGACAAGACAAGATTAGTCACGTTTGGTCACAGTAATTCACATAGCTGCTTATGAAGCCGCACACACTGATGCAATGACTAATCGGTGTGTGTTGCTTCATAAGCAACTATGTACAGTACTGAGACTAAACGTGACTAATCTCGTCTTGTATTGTCTTGAGTAACCGGTGTACGCTTAGCCTAATGTCTCAACTTAGAAAATAAACAAATAAACTGAATCTGGACCGATACATTCTTGCAGACTGGAATCAGAGAACATCACTATTTCCATGAAACTTTCCAAGAAAGTTTTTAGTTACCATAAAAATGTGAATAACACTTCTATAGTGCGATTCACGTCAAGAAGTCAGCATTGCTTAGATGGGAGTTTGCTATCCTTGTTCAGCACAAGGCAGTAATTGCTGATGTCTCTATCCTATTCGCACTGTGCATAGTTGCCGCACCGTGCATTGTTGGTACAGTCCCAACAAACACGTTGGAGCAGTTTTCTCTTTCTCTCTCAATGAAACTCGGCATCAATGCTCCTCATATAAACAATGCTGACTTCTTGACGTGAATCGGACTATAGGTATATTATGGAATAATAGGTAATATTATTATGATTTTATGATATGATTTGAATAATAGCACTGGAACTTGAAAGACTTTGATTTTTTCTACTTATTTTTTTTCTATCGTATGGCTTTTTATCGGTGGGGAGACCCTTACGGGTAGGTTCCACCTCGCCTTATTTTTTGTATTCTACTTATTACAGATAGAGGAGACTGGCCCACGGATGAGATACTTATTTCGCTACTGCATGGTACTTTCACTAATGTATGTGGTATCAAACAAGGGACAGAGCGTAACCGATGGGGTGAGTCTATCTATTCTAATCTGTCATTTTATCATTACATTTGATCTTATAATTGAATATATTAATTATATGGTGTTTGGAAATTAGGGACGAATTTTAATCTACTATAAAACATAAATTATATCATCATAAATCATGAATTAATATTTCATAAATCATAATTATGATGCTCACATTGAATCAAATGGTCAGCTGTTCGGAAATCGGACTTTCTGACAAAAACGTTTCTAGTGAGTGGTTCTTGAGCCAAGTGACAACTACAGTTCGAATAAAACTAGTTGTCACTTGGCCTGGTGCTCAAGAACCACTCACTAGAACTGTTTTTGTCAGAAAGTTCGATGTCCAAACAAGCTTACTATTTGATTCAATGTTAGCATTTCAGATGATCGGTCGTTTTCTGACAAAAACAGTTCTAGTGAGTGGTTCTTGAGCACCAGGCCAAGTGACAACTAGTTTTATTCAAACTATTGTTTTATTCGAACTGTAGTTCCAGCTGAAACACTATAAAGAATAGGGATGGGTATCGATACATCGATGTTTTTCTCCCAAATATCGATGTTTTTCCCATCGATGTTTACTCTTCGATGTTTTTCCCATCGATGTTTTTCTCCGAAATATCGATGTTTACTCTTCGATGTTTTATAGACATCGATGTTTTTCCCAAATTATAGAATTTTCATATTAGTTTTAAATTTTGGTTGTTCTTATCCCTTCAAACTGAATTCAAATCAACTGCCATTTAGATATGTAATTTTTCTCCTTTGTTTTTAGTTGAATTAGGCATAAATTCCAGTATAAGAATAGCAATTAGCACAATCACCAGACAGAATAGCAGTAAGAAATCAGAAATTTTATTGAAAAAATTACACAGAACAAAAAATTATAATACAATAAATTTGGTGTCACATAGGTTTAAAAACCTGTGCGTGACGCCGAGCTCATAACATTAGAATTACACATTATGATAAAATTTACACTAATACACTACTTAGAATTACCTTAAAATTGCTATAGGACAGTAAGATGACATTATTAGAGAGAAAGAAAAAAACATTGCTATATATTCGTAATGGAATGTGGATTATTAAATACAAATGTGATACAGCCATACTCTTTATAGTTGAGGGCTATAGAGTGAGTCAGTTAGAGTATAGTTGAGTAGAGTGAGTCATTTATTGGCTCAACACTGGAAATTTTGATCTTGAATGGTACCTAACTCACTCACACATTTACTGAGCTACTACTCTTAGTAATGTGAAAATGTTTTCTGGTCAATCAATATCATTTTACAAAATTAATCAAGTATTATTATAAAAACTGTGCAAAGACGAAGATAGTTCCAGAGACAATGCAGCGATTCAGTGGCGGATCCAGAAAAATGCTTTCAAATTCAAGATTGAAGATTCAAGCTTTATGATTGAAGGATTGAGAATCTCCATCATCCACTTTATCTTCTGTCTCATTTTTTAATACAGGGATTCGCTGTGAGAACCGCCCTGGAAAATTGTTCTTGGATTGATAAACCCAGATGGTTCAAGAAGACTATCCTCACCATGCTAATCCGAACCACCAGAGAGCTGGTCATTAAACCATATGGACTCTACACTATCAATATGAACTGCATCGCCAATGTAAGCAGCCTATTGTAATAATTTTAGTGAATAGATTATACTACAGAGAGTGTATAGTCACAGTGTGGCCATTTGTGTGAAGCAGTCCATAACAGTATGTGGAGATCAATATTTTTCCCATACTTTTGCCAATTTTTTTAAATTTTGATATGGGATTACAGGCAAACATAAACCCATTCAATCATTTGTCAAACTTATTTTGAGAGAAACAACATCAAGACTAACTTTTCTACCATTAAAAATAGTCTCTCTACTCTTGGTATTGCTTTAAAAACTTAAAATGATGAAAACTAAGGCTAGGCGTACACCGGTTAGTCAAGACAAGACAAGACGAGATTAGTCACGTTTAGTCACAGTAATTCACATAGTTGCTTATGATGCAATGACAAATCGGTGTGTGTTGCTTCATAAGCACCTATGTGAAGTACTGTGACTAAACGTGACTAATCTCGTCTTGTCTTGTCTTGACTAACCGGTGTACGCCTAGCCTAATACTGGCAAAGGCAAAATGTAGGTTAGAAGTGAATTTTATATCATATAGTATGAATGCAAATCTTATGGGAATTGGCAAAAGTATGGCGGATTTGTCGGAGCTAACCAATAAAAAGTATGACATGTAATGTCCACACTGTGACTATACACTCTCTGTAGATTATACCATAGAGAAGCGATACTCTCTAAAGTGCGATTCACGTCAAGAAGTCAGCATTGCTTAGATGGGAGTTTGCTATCCTTGTTCAGCACAAGGCAGTTGCTGATGTCTCTATCCTATTCGCACTGTGCATTGTTGTCGCACACAGTCCCAATAAACACGTTTGGTGCAGTTTTCTCTCTCAATGAAACTTGGCATCAATGCTCCTCATATAAACAATGCTGACTTCTTGACGTGAATCGGACTATAGTAGATTGTTCAAGGAAACCGTGTTCCGGTTTTTTGTGCTGTCTAATAGTGCTGGCCACGTAGTTCATGTGGTAATGTCCACGCTTTTGATTGGTTAGCTCGGGCAAATCCATCATACTTTTACCAATTCCCATAAGATGAGCATTGAAATAAAACGCAATTCATATGTTATGTTGAGTGATTCACTTCTAATCTACAATTTGCCTTTGCCAGTGTTTGTTTTCATAGTTTTAAACTTTTAACACAATACCAAGAGTAGAGAGATAATTTTCAATGTTGGAAAACTTATATTCTATGTTATTTCCCTTGAAATGAGTTTTAAAAACGAGTGAATGGGTTAATGTTTGCCTGTAATCCCATATCAAATTCAAAAATTTGGCAAAAGTATGGCGGCGGCGGGAAAAAAATAATCTTCACATACTGTTATGGAGTGCTTCACACAAATGGCCACACTGTTACTATACACTCTCTGTAGTAAGACATTATAGCCTACCTATTGTATCAATTTCGTTTAATCTACCAAATATTATCATTTTCAATTCGTCAATTATTTGGAGAATGTATAATACCGTAGCCCCCTCTAAACTCTACTGTAGTTTAGAGGTGGCTATGATAATACTTATTGCATAAGCTTCTTTCCAATTCAAACATAGGTCTATGATAATTATAATTTGACAATAATATATTTAAATAATAAATATTTTTAATATTCAACAGATTGTCAAGGGATCTTACACCTACATGAATTTGGTCAACAATTTCCGGAAATGAACTCCAAGAAGGAACAATGAAAAATGCAGCGTAGCTCAGCAAATTTTCCAATATGACAAGATAAAACTATCGAAGTCACAACTTTTGTATGAAAAATATGAAGGAGAATTTTCAAATATGAGATGAAAAACTAAGAATGCAAATGTTTTTTATTCCTTTAAAGTTTAAAGCATGGTTTATATAGAAATCGGAGACGTCGAAGCAACAAAATCTATTTTAACTACACAAGTTAGTATCGTTATGGCTGGATTTCACGATTCCAGAGGACGTTCAGGTTACTGGAGGCAGGTTGGTCACACGATATTCCACTCTATACAAACAAATAGGGCAATGCACAACAGTCAGTGTGCATTGCCCTATTTGTTTGTTTAGAGTGGAATATAATGCACACCAGTCAGTTTGAATTGCCCTATTTGTTTGTATAGAGTGGAATATCATATGATCAACCTGCCTCCAGTAACCTGAACGTCCACTGGAATCGTGAAATCCAGCCATAAGAAGAAGAAGATTTGAACTAAGTTTTGTACGAAGAAGAATTGGACGCTTGTCAATGAGATGAAATTATGTGTTTTGTATTAAATAATGTGCTCTTCCTATTTTTTCTATCATTCCCTATGCCCAAGTTTGGTGGATTTTTGTGTGCTGCAACTTCACAGCATCTATCTAGACTACAGATAGTGAATTCGCTGTGTGCACGTAGGTGGTGGGGATAATAAAATCGACACCTGCGCTCACGCGGAAATTTAATGAACGAAACGGGTTAGTTTAACATGGGAAAGGATAGGGAATCAGCATTTACAATGCATTCAAGCATTACAAGCATTTGTATTGTCGTATTCCTAATTGTATAAATACCGTTCACAATAGTAATTGCGGCTTCTATTGCTTTCATATTTCCAAACGTAAAGTGATTCAACAAAGAAATCGGATCTCAGTTTTGGATTAATCGAGTGAAAAATCCAGTTTAAAAGCATATGATTGATTTGAAGTCTCGCGCCCATAATCCATTTCAAAATAATAACCAATGGGAATGAACTCAGCTGTGGATAAACTACTTCGTCTGCTCAGACTGTTTGAAACATAAGCTTCAAAGTTGATTTTAAAACTTGAATTGGGGATTATAATAATGTTCAAGAACATGCGATATATTAATTTTATCATTCTAAATTTAATTCCACAATCGATAAGTAGGAAAAATAGCGACAGGGAATTCTATTTCAATTATAAACTAATTTTTACGTACATAAGCCTATCCTTCCCCATGTTAATCTTCTCCGGAAGATTTATACGATTATCCGCCAGAGCGCAACACCGTAGATGCTCACAGCGAATACACTCTCTGTAATATAGACCAGTGAGAATGAAAGTGAATGATTCTTCTTCTATTCTCAATTATCCAGTCCAGACTATTCATATGTTCCATAGGTACAGCTCATACTTGTTCTGTAATGATCTGAAATGTTTACAAGCACCAAAGTTCGCATTCGCCCTTGTTAACGAACTAAACATGCTCTAACAAGGAAACAAGCTGGCTCTATAATATATCTATGTACATTCTCGACTTCGTAACAGCAAACCTTCCCTCTGCATGGAACACAATATACGCAAAATTGAATTAGAAAAGTTTTTAATTGAGTTTTTGTTGATAATAAATATTCAGGACAGGACAATGGCCATTCCAACACACTCTCAACTTGGAACTTCCGCTGTAAAAATGCTGAAAACTCGGAAATTTGCAGTGATTGCTATCGTGGAAGGAAAAACATGGAAATCTCTGGCGTTTTTTATAAAACACCAACTATATAACAAATAAAACTATTCTTATAAATTACTTTTAATATATAAGATAGAAATGAAGTAATTAATTCTATAGTGCGATTCACGTCAAGAAGTCAGCATTGCTTCGATGGGAGTTTGCTATCCTTGTTCAGCACAAGGCAGTTGCTGATGTCTCTATTCTATTCGCACTGTGCATAGTTGCCGCACTGTGCATTGTTGTCGCACACAGTCCCAACAAACATGTTTGGTGCAGTTTTCTCTTTCTCTCTCAATGGAACTTGGCATCAATGCTCCTCATATAAACAATGCTGACTTCTTGACGTGAATCGCACTATAGTATTTACTCGATACTCAATAGAGTAAGTGTGTTGACAGTGAAAAGAGTAGCCACTCGTAATACAGCATGTTATTTTACAAACTTTGTGGAACCGTAATGGAAATAGGCTAACATACCCCGAATAATGCTTTACAAGCTCTCAACTTTGTTTGGCAATAATGGATGGAATTATTCATTTGGCCGCGCAAATGCAGGCAAAATATTATTGAAGCCAAAGTAGCTTCCGCGGAGATCCAACAGCTAGCTGGACTCTATTTACTGATACAGTAGCTGGATCTGTTTTGTTTACAAATGTTACTGTACAAAGCTGAATGAGAGTCGAATTGGGAAATGCATTCATCCATCCATTGAGGCTTTGGTTGAAGTAATAATGGAAGTGTACATGTATTGATAGCTAGATGAATCGATTGTGTATTTCAAACACGTGTTACAATTGTTTAGACCCAATACGAACTTTAAACATGAATAATGGAGTATGTAGTTCTGCAAACGAAATTGCTCTGTAAGGCTAGGCGTACACCGGTTAATCAAGACAAGACAAGACGACATTAGTTATGTTTAGTCAAATAGTCACAGTAATTCACATGGCTGCTAATGAAGCAGCACACACCGATGCAATGACTAATCGGTGTGTGTTGCTTCATAAGCAACTATGTGAAGTACTGTGACTAAACGTGACTAATCTCGTCTTGACTAACCGGTGTACGCCTAGCCTAAGAAGAAACCTGGCAAACGTTTTCAGCAACTAACCAATCAGTAACAAATTATTAAATCTTGATGCGTGTGTTGTTGAAAAATAGTAACAATCTTATTTTTACAATGTTATGTAAAGTAGTATATTAACACTAATAAGTATTAAGAATATAAAGTAAAAATTTGATTGTAATATAATATAATGCAATGAAAAACAAGTAAATTATACTAGGTGCGCCGACAAGCTGCGTCTGAACTCAAAGGGAGCCGTAGGTCAAAAACGTTTGGGAACCTCTGGATTAAGTTGTATTTTACAAGATTGATGATAGAGTTATAATTATCACTATTGTCGTGTTGGTATTTTTATTTATTTCCTGAGAATGAAAATATTCCAATTAAATTCTAAATTGTATAATGTGTGGGAACATTGTATAATTTAGACAGCGACCACATAATACAAATTAATACATAATTATATGGTCGCTGAATTTAGACTCAGCATGAACTTTGAACTTCGAACATACAAATAATTCTCTCTCTCTATCACACAAACACACACACACCCACCCTTCACCCTCATATGCTAACCAATATGACTCCAGTAGTTGTAAATAATTGCAGTAATTCGAGTTTTCACACAGTGATTATTATCGCGAGCATAATTGGTATTATTTGATCACCAGAAATCACAGAGGCCAACAATTTAATGGCGCTTTTGTTTCTAGCTGAAGTCACGTGATTGGTGATTCACGTGATTCACTCCCACCCCCATCCCTCCCAATTAAAAACGTAATTCGAGGCTACACTGTGAACAAATCATTGGAATTTGATCAGATTTTATGCGGCAGCATATAGAAAATTACAGAGATTTCAGTGATAATCATCCAGTTGTGACTATTACCACTGAATATATATCCTAAAGGATATATATTCAATGCTATTACCACTGAATACAGAAATCAATACAGAAGTGTTCTGTATTCAGTGCTATTACTTACAGCCCTTTGTAATTTTGTAGGAGAGGAAGAGTATTACAGGTAAAAGTTAAACAAGAAGAGGAAGAAGGGAAGAAAAGACGAAGAAGAAGAGGAAGAAGATAAGGAGAAGAAGGAGAAGAAGAAGAAGATGAGAAGGAAGAAGAGGGAGAAGAAGAGGAAGGAGAAGAGGAGGAAGAAGAAGAAGAAGAAGAAGAAGAAGAAGAAGAAGAAGAAGAAGAAGAAGAAGAAGAAGGAGAACGAAAGAGGAGGAAGAAGAAGCGGAAGAAGAACGAGAAGAAGAAGAACAAGAATAAGAAGAAGAAGAAGAAGCGGAAGGAGAAGAAGAAGAAGCGGAAGAAGAAGAAGAAGATGATGATAAAGAAGAAGAAGAAGAAGAAGAAGAGGAAGAAGATGAAGCTGAAGAGGGAGAAGAAGAGGAAGAAGAAGCGGAAGAAGAAGAACAAGATGAAGAAGAAGAACAAGATGTAGAAGAAGAATGCGTAGAAGACCAAGAATAAGAAGAAGAAGAAGAGGAGGATGAAGAAGAGGAGGATGAAGAAGAGGAAGAAGAAGCGGAAGAAGAACAAGAAGAAGAAGAAGAAGAAGAAGAAGAAGAGGAACAACAACAAGAAAACAGAAGAAGAGACAGAAATAAGAAGAAGAAAGGAACAAGAACAACAACAAGAAAAAAGAAGAGACAGAAATAAGAAGCAGAATAAGCTGATTCAGCTGAAACGAGCAGTAGGCTAGCGTTTGAAGGCCAACTAATAGTAAACAAGAAGAAGAAGAACAAGATGAAGAAGAAGAAGAAGAAGAACAACAACAACAACAAGAAAAAAGAAGAAGAGACAGAAATAATAAGAAGAATAAGCTGATTCAGCTGAAACGAGCAGTAGGCTAGCGTTTGAAGGCCAACTAATAGTAAACAAGATTCAAGGCCTCACTGAAGTATACAATCGTAGTGGCGGGAGTCTATCGGAGCCTCGACCTTGTCTAGCGTAACACCAGGGGCCTCGAATGGAGTGGGGAGGAGGTCATTGACATGACCTACCGACACACTGACTGTGAATCAACTGATTGAGAAAATAGTTGGGAACAAAGTAATAATTAGAATAAGGAGTACTTTTCACTCGCATCTCTGTCTATTGAAAGCTCTGAGCTAGCTAATCGTGAGATCTATATCTATATGTCACTTCAGATCTATATCTTTTACACGATAAACTCCGCATTCCATTATGTCTTCTACCATAGCCCCTCTAAACTACAGAGTTGAGAAGGGGCTATGCTTCTACTCAAAAATTCTTTAATATGCTTTTCGTATAGCAAACAGCATATAAGTAAGTATGCTTCATAAGCAACTATGTGAATTACTGTGACTAAACGTGACTAATCTCATCTTGTCTTGTCTTGACTAACCGGTGTACGCCTAGCCTAACTAATAGCAAGCGTCAAATTGAATGATTCTGATTATATTTATGTGTGAGTACCGTTTTTGATGAAAACTTTGATCCTGCAGGCTACATACGGCTTACGCCAAGTACAAGTAAGCAATCAAATGTAATGGAAAATAGTCCTGGTCCGTAAATAAAAACCACCGTCAATGAATACTGGAACAACGGATAAAATTAGGCTAATGGCAGATAAAGGAGAAAGAGAAGCGGATAGGAATGATAAGAGAGAAAGAGAGAAATAGAAAGCAAGATTCAGTAGGAGAAGAAGAAAGAATACTAAGAATCAGCTTTTCCTAAAACATGTTCGTGGAAAAAAGAGGAAAAAATCGACTCCAGGTTCAATATGGCTATTCAACATGACGACTGAGGAGGAGGATAAGGAGGAGGAGGAGGAGGAGGAGGGAGGAGGAGGAGGAGAGGAGAAGAAGAAGAAGAAGAAGAAGAAGAAGAAGAAGAAGAAGAAGAAGAAGAAGAAGAAGAAGAAGAAGAAGAAGAAGAAGAAGAAGAAGAAGAAGAAGTAGTAGAAGAAGAAGAAAAAGAATAGAAGAAGAAGATGATAAAGAACATGACGGGGAAAAAACCACAATCACTGCACAAAAATCCCTTGCGAAAATGTTACAGAAGAACCGATTTGAAGTGGAAATAGCTTTTCACAGAAAGCTGAAAAGGGTGGAGGGGAAAGTACTGAGTAATTAGAGTGAAAACGGCAATTAGCTTGCACAGATTTCGTGGTAATTCAGATTAAAAAGCGCGCTGTAGTTATAAGAATAGGGTGAAGGAACAAGAGTGGAAAAAAAGAAGACAATAAAGCAGGACAAAAAAGAAGAAGGAGGAGGAGGAGGATGAGGAGGAGGAGGAGGAGGATGAGAAGAAGAAGAAGAAGGAGGATGAGGAGGAGTCAGAGAAAGATGAGGAGGAGAAAATGTAAGTAGAATTTATGAAAAACATGTTATTTTTGTTGAATATCAATCCTAACTATGCTATGCTCCCATCTATGCTATGGTAATATTTTCTGGGGTAACTCAACAGACAGTCATAAGGTATTTTTAATACAAAAAAAGATTATTTGAGTAATTTTTGGATTGAGACAGAGAGATTCGTGCAGGTCTGTATTTAAAAATTCTCAGATTCTTACCTTGCCTGCCATCTATATACCAATTATTGATGTTCATAAAGAGTAATATTCATAGATTCCAATTCTGCACAGAGATGCATAATTACCCCACACGTAGTCAGCATTTACTGTTGTATCCAATCCATAGACATGCGACATATAAGAAGAATCCCTCTTATTCAGGAATAAGACTATATAATAAACTACCTGAGACCATCAGAAAAGTTGAATCTTTGAAGCTATTCAAGAAATCACTAAAAAGAATATTAGTTAAAGGAGCTTATTATTCGGTGGCAGATTTCAATGTTTCCTAACATGTAATGTTAGAGAACAATGTTCTCTAACGCTGTAGAATTCTGTAGACTTAATAACGTTTATACGTTAATTTAATTTTATTGTAATACTTTTGCTTTGTTTTTATTACTACTGTAAACGTACACTGTTGACATATCACCTATAAATTGGGAGTATTCCCAAAAACTGATGTAATGTGATGGAGATGAATGAATAAATAAATAACCTGTGAATAAAAGCATGAAATAGGCAGAGACAGAGAGCAAAGAGTGGTGAATAAGAAATAGAATGAAAAGGATTATGAAGAAGAAGATAGAAAAAGTAAAAGAAGTAAAATATGAAAATAAAAACACCAAAGTGTGTTGTTGAATCTTTAGCCAAACCTGTGATTAGTATCAGAAAAACTGAGATAAAAATCAGAAAAATGAGAAGAAGAAGGGTAAGGAGAAGACGTTAAAGAAGAAGATGTAGAAGAAGAAAAATAACAAGAAGTAGTGTTGGATCTGTATTCAACCCTGTAATTAGACAAGCATTCAGGGGTGAGTTAATTACCTGCTATTCTAAATACTTGCTAAACATCTAAACAACCTTTTATCACGCTTATCTCAAGTGGTCTCTTATCATTTTGACAGTAGAAAATCACAGTCAACCTGAAAATCACTCCGATTAGGTGTCAAAATAACAGCCGAGTCTTCTAATATTAATACAAAACCGAAAGTATAAAAAGTGTTTCAGATTTCGTGATCAGTAACGAGGGGAGTTTGTCTTGACAGGATCTGGAAGTCTTGTTTGATTTATAGAAGGTGACAGAAGGCTGTATATTCTGTAAAAATCTTCAAGTATTATAGGTCTATTCAGTTTGTAGAAGCTGATATCAATTCTCAGAAGTTGGCAACCTAAAAAGAATTGGTGACCTGGAGTTGTCGAGATATTTGTTGAGTTTTGTAACTTACAATATTTCCAGGTTACGTGGTTTTTATCACGGTCTCAGATTAGCGAGGACTAAGGTAGGTACCATTATTATGATTTTTAATACGAGTTCAACCTGTGCAGAGCTAAGCGCCGCTCACTAGAATTTGCTAAAATTCTTATGCCTGGTTGTTCGTACGTCTATTAAATTTAACCGGGCAAGAAATCGAAGAAAGCAACATGGTGAAATCGACGTCAAACTGAACTAACTTGGAATGAAGAATTGAGACAAAATAGTGTTGGAGAGCCTTCAATTGAATTGATTTTATTTCCAAAACTACATTACTCATAATTTTCATTAGATGTTATTACATTTTCATTATTCTTTAGTCGAAATTTATGAATTCCACTCCGAGTTTTTATCAATGATGCAGAAGGTATCTGGTAGTGAAAAATACTAATGGCACAATTTTTTAGAATATCAGCTGGTTGTGCACACATTTCAAATTGTTGAAACATTTCTACTCCGTTAAAAACAGGGTTATTGAGGGATTAAATTTTTCCAGAGGTTAGATTTTTTTACATGTGGTTAAAATTTCATCAGATGGGAAAGTACAAGTTTCAGTTTTACCAACCAAAAGTCTGTAATATTGTGGATTAATGTAATAATTCTCGGAGCTAGTTCGTTTCGAATGAACATGTAATTTATTAGAGAATGTTAATGCAGTTGATTTTATTTAACTAAAATATATTGTTCTGGTAACACTATTTCACTTGGATTTTTAATTTCAAATTAGTTCAGTTTGTCGTCGATCCCACTATGTTGCTGTCCTCGATTTATCGCCCGGTTAAATTTAATAGACGTACGAACAACCAGGCAATGGTTTTAAATAGTTGCTACTTTGATTATCTGAAGATGACAGCAGCTCAGTCATACCAATGAAATCCTACCTTTTACAGTACTTACTTACTTTCCGTGTCTAGCCAACACCTTAAATTTTTCCTCTCCAGAAAAGAGCAGCATTTATTGCCTTGTCATTCACTTCTACAGTGATCCCTGGTCACTGTACTACTTTTAGAAGAAACTATTCAAGCTCTATCTATAGGGAATTTAACAAACTGAACTCAATACATTTAATAACATTTAGTGCAACAGGAAACTACTTTAGGTTTTGATCAAAGTTCTCCTATTTAAAAGGATTACTGTATTTTTCAAAAACAAATAGAGCCTGTTGAAATTCGATTTTTTATGTATCTTTTGGCGCAAACCGCATCAAAATCGGTCCACTCAAACTTCTCCACTAACTTTCCAAAGTCGGGCATGAAACTCTTTCTATAATACAGTATAAGGCTAGGCGTACACCGGACAGTCAAGACAAGACAAGATAAGATTAGTCACGTTCAGTCACAATAATCCACATAGTTGCTTATGAAGCAGCACACACTGATGCAATGACTAATCGGTGTGAGCTGCTTCATAAGCTACTATGTGAAGTACTGTGACTAAACGTGTCTAATCTTGTCTTGTCTTGTCTTGACTAACCGGTGTACGCCTAGCCTAAGTTAGTACTGTACAATGATTCGCTTACGACAGATCAATTTGCATGCATAATGACACATGGGTTTACACATGCAAGTGCATTTTGTCGACACTTTTTTACAAAAATATTACTTAGGCTACACAACAGTGAGTGCCGTAACTTCTTTGTGGGATTCTGGAACATCTCAAGGTCATGAGGAGTTTCAGAATCCCCCGATTCCATCAACTAATGAAATTCAATTCCTATAGTGCGATTCACGTCAAGAAGTCAGCATTGCTTAGATGGGAGTTTGCTATCCTTGTTCAGCACAAGGCAGTTGCTGATGTCTCTATCCTATTCGCACTGTGCATAGTTGCCGCACTGTGCATTGTTGTCGCACACATTCCCAACAAACACGTTTGGTGCAGTTTTCTCTTTCTCTCAATGAAACTTGGCATCAATTCTCCTCATATAAACAATGCTGACTTCTTGACGTGAATCGGACTATAGTTCACTTTTTCCAAAAATTCACCAACATTTCGATATCCATTTAAACAAAGTATTCACATTACAGAAACATCTCATTAGAGCTGCCTTATGCAGACGTAGATTGTATCTCATTAGGCTCCTCTTACACATAATAATAATAATAATAATAATAATTTCGTGTAACCTGGCTGGCTCAGGTCTGGTGTCAAAATTTTCTGGAGTCACTCCACGATCAGTTTGGGGTCTCTGACATGATTTCAGGTGCCACAATAAGACAAACATAATGTTGAAGAATCTGTATTTATTAATGAAAATAGTCATATTCAAAATAAGAAATAATGCATTCCCATACAATCTACGTACAGTACAGTTTGATATTGATTTTACTAGTTTAATGGTATGTAAACGTCAGTTTAAATACCAGTGCCATTTGTTTCTGAATAAAGTTCCAATGCAGTTTATTGTAAATAAAATCACTAAATCCGCAATTAATGTTATACTGGAATGGATTAGGAGAAATGTATATTTCAAATTATGACTTTTATTTCAAATTATCTGTATCCATAATGTAATGTTTTCTTTTAATTGATAAGTTCATTGTGTAATGCTTTTTCTTTGGTTGATGAGTTCACAATGTAATGTTTCCTTAGTCATGGTCTTCCTGAATCTTGAAACACTTGTTAATTTGATTTAATTCATTTGCTTTTCAAATTCGTTTTAAATGCTGCAGAAGCCTAATGCATTTGGTTTACAATTTTTGTGACTTCTGACCTCACTACCGGCGCACAAGATTATCTTTTTTTTTGCCAGTAGTGCCATATTATTAATGATATTGTACATTGTTGAAGTTTATAATTCATTATCAAATTTCAAAGGTAATTATTTGTTTTGTATTTTATTCTAGTGTTGTTCCGATTTACTTTTTTATTGTTTTCTTTTTCTTTTTGGTAATAAGTATTGATTGATTGATTGATTTTGAGTGTGTGCCGGCAGAATGGACTTCTGGCGCCCTTTCGCAGCCTTTTCCTGTCAGTGGATTCTTGTATCTGACGATGACAGTAGTTTTACAAGTGGACCTCGCCTGGTGTCTGATTGTTGAATGGCCACAGTTCACACAGCGGCTGTTGACCTTGAAGGAGATCAACTTCTCTGTGTTCGGATTGGTCGGTTGTTTGGCAGTGAAGGAGGCGCACCGACTGCTGGATTACGCTGAGGAGCATGCGCAGAGGTGTCGTGGCATGAATGCCACCCAGGAAGAGATTGCTGTGCTGGCTGAGAGGGATTCTGTGGTAATTTTCGATTTTTTGCAAAATATTGTTTATTTTCTATTGAGATTTTTACTACTCCTAATTCTTATTCCTCTTCCTTTTTTTTCCACTTTCTCTTCTCTCACTCTCTTCTTCTTCTTCTTCCCTTCTTTCTTCTTTTTTCTTAATTCTTTTCTTCTTCTTCCTTCTCCGCTTCTATTTCTTTTTCTCCTTTCTTCTTCTTGTTCTTTTTTTTTTCCTCTTTTTCTTCTGCTTCTTTCTTCTTTTCTTCTTCTTCTTTCTTCTTTTTTTCTTATTTTTCCTTCTTTCTTCTTTTTTTTCTTCCTCACTTTTCCGCCTTTCTTCTTCTTCCCCCTTCTTCTTATTCTTCTTCTATTCGCCTTCAGCCTTCTTCTTTTCCTTTCTCTAAAATTCTTTTCGATCTTTCATCTTCCAACATTTTTTCCTTCTCCCTTCCTTTAATTCTTTCTTTTCTTCTTTTTCTTGTTCTTCTATTACATCTCCGTTCTTCTCTTCTTAAATTTTCTTTCTTCCTTTCCTTCCGCTTCTCTCTCCTTTTTTTTTTCTTCTTTTTTTCCTTTTCTTTTTCTTCATCTTCTTTTCTTTCTTCTTCTTTTTTTTTCCTTTTTCTCTTTCTTTCCTCTTTTTTCCCTATTTCCTTTATTCTTCCCCTCCATCTTATCCTTTTTCACTTTCTTCTCTCTTTTATTCATCTTTTTTCCTTCTATTTTTCTTCTCTTTTTTTCTCTTTTCCTTCCTTCTTCTTCTCCTTTGTATTTTCAGCCATTATCAAATCAACTATCACCGACCACTACTGTACCTCATTCCATATAAATTACTCTTCTAACTCGAGGTCAATGTCCATCCGTTAAAAATACTGTGGAAAATAAACTATGAAGCATTGAAAGAATGACTTAGATGAAGAGAATTGGTAGGTGCTTAGGGATGACAGATTCTAATGACACTGACAAATTGGTAGATACTTTCATAAAATAAATTAACAGATTACTTAGATAAACACACTAATATCATTCAACTATCACATAAAAGAAAACCTCTAAAAAAATGGATTACACAAAGTATGATAGGTGCAATGCGAAAAAGAGATAAAATGGCTAGACAACTCAAAAACAGCCTTTTGTGCAGTATTGAAAGAACAGTATACAATTACAAGAACACCTTGAACAACATCGTAAGAAAAAGCAAAAATTGAATATTTTAATAATAAATTTCAATTGAACAGAGAGTAACTCAAAAAGACATAGGAAAATATTAGAGACATTTTAGAAATCGAGAAAGAAATCAAAGATGGAACCGGACTTAGATGCTGAAATATTTAATGATTATTTTGTAAACGTTGGGAGAAAGTTATGCAGAAGCACTAAATAATAATATAAATACGACGGCTCCCCAATGTCCGGCTTCCCTTACCTCCTACAGATAGTCTGTACCACTGTATCCTACGAATGCAGATGAAATCGCATCCATCATAACTACCTTGAAAAGCGATGCTTCCCTGGAGAGGATAAATTTACACGGGTCACTGTCTGAAACAGATTGCTCCACCCATTGCTGGCCCACTCGAAATCATAATAAATAAATGCTTTAGTGAAGGCTACTTTCCTAAACGTTTTTAAAGTAGCTAAACTAATATTAATTCATAAAGCAGGTGATAAACGTAATCCAACAAAACTATAGACCTATTAGCCTACTCCTTAACTTTTCCAAAAATAACAGAAAGGGTAATAAAAAGAGGTTAGTTGACTTCCTGGATAAAAATAATTTCATTGCTGATAATCAGTATGGCTTCCAGTCCTGGAGAAAGTCAACAAAGGATGCTGTTATGCTATTATTAACAAACATAGTTGATTATAATTTCAATAAAATATGTAAGAAACTTTGGCCATTTTCCTCGATTTATGTAAAAGCTTTTCGATACTATAACTTCACTCTTGACATTGATAAATAAACTTGACAGGTGTGTGGTATTTCGTGGAGTGGCTAAAAATCTGATCACCAACTATTTGCAGGTGATAGATGTCAAACTATGACCATGAACAATAAAACTGACACAAGAACTTTGACAAGTTTTGGCCTTCCTCAAGGAACTGTTTTATCGCCCATATTATTCTTGATTTGCTTGAATGATCTCCTAGAAAATAGATATCCCAAACTCTACTAAAAATATCTTTTTGCTGATGATAGGCAGTGTTAATTTTTAGCGGATCATCATGGAGAAAAGCATATGAAAGTGGCAAACAAAGGGTCTAATTATAAGCTAAATCATGGTTTGACAATCATACTCTCACATTGAACCTGAGTAAGACTAAGTTTGTTGCATTTTCTTCCAACAAAAGACTGGTAGAACCACCACCTGGTGTAGTATAAAAAATTCATAACCACGAAATAGTTTCCCATTGGTCGCTGATTGTCCATGCGAGGCCATAGAAAAAGTAACATCTTTAAAATACTCTTTGGAATCATAATGGACAGTCACTTAAAATGGAAACTTTCATTTACAACATCTAATAAAGCTAAACTGAAATATCTAATATACATGCTTTTATAGAATCAAATTCGTTAAAGGACTTAAATATAATAAGAACCATATACCACGCCTATATGCCAAATTCCTTTTTGAATATGGTAATTGAATTATGGGGGTACTTATGGACACGCACTTTCAATAAAATTTTTACATTGCAAAACATATAATTAGAGCAGCTTTGAGACGACCCAGACTGTGTATCCTAGCAAGTCCTTGTTCATTGAGTTTGGTGGTGCCAACGTTGGAGACAGGTCTTTGTGAAGAAAGAAGAAAATTATAACACATGCTAATAATAGAAAATAAACAGCTTTTAACAATAAACACACATTTACATAATTTACGACCGTCTTCACTAAATACTTATAATAGAACTTTCTCCCAGATTAACTATAAATAAACATCAATTCCCTTTACTTCATGCAATATTACTCAAATAAAATTCCAAATCACTTCATAACCAATAGATTTACAAAGAAACTCAATAGCGAAATAGAAGCATGGGTGAAAACTGAAAAAATTTGCTTCAAATTAGTTTAATTCAACTCATAAGGAGTTTGCTTAAGTTTTATGGCATATACGAACTCACGGTTTCTTTTTTCAGAGTAGGCCTAGTCGTGTCTGACAATACCTATCAGAATACTGGCAATGCTACTGTATCGTAATTTATTTCTTTTTAATTTACTTCCAGATATTAATCTATTGTCTATCTGTTATCTGCTTTCATAGTTAAGAATATCAATTTTTCTATATTAAGTTATATTTCTTTATCTATATTTCTTTTATTTATTTAAGTTTATTATTGTTTTATTTATTTAGTTTGCTTCCCGCATCAAAAGCTGTTCGAAATTGATTTGGACCTCACTGGCTGGCAGACAAGAGTCTCTTATGCCAGTAGTGCCATAGATCGAATGCACTAATATATATAAAGTGTATATTCTGTACTGTTTTGTTTATGGCAAATAAAATTTATTCTATTTTTTATTCTAGAATGAAGCAAAGGATAATAGTGAAGGGGTCTCAATTTGTGACACTTGATTAGAAAACAACATCCAATATCATAGCAACAATAATAATTTATATGACATTAGTTGACTCCAAAATGATTATAATGAGATGACAACGCTGCAAACGCCATTTATGAAGAAACTAGAGAACCAACTGAGCAACGTCTCGCATTATTGCTCGTTTGTGATTGGCCGAAGGCGTGGCTTCGTGAAACGACCAATCATATTGCGAGAAGAATTGAATGGCGGCTTGGTGCACTCTTCTTTTTTTCTTCTTCTTCTTCTTCTTCTTCTTCTTCTTCTTCTTCCTCTTCTTCTTCTTTTTTCCCCTTCTTCTTCTTCTCCTTTCTCTTCTTAACCTTTTCTCTGTTTCTGTTTCTCTCTTTCTCTTTCCGTGCTTCCAACGATGAGTCAGTAAATTTGCATGTCTAGAACGTAGTTTGCTGTTTCATATCACTGTTTCTTTCTCATAATAAGACAGTAAACAAAATTGCATTAGGCATAATATACTGTACAGAAACTCAAATGATTGTAATCATATAGTTTTTGTAAGCAATGGAAATGATGTTTATTGTGAAAGTACTCCATTTTCTGATGCATTTCCACTAATCCGGCATTTTCTTTTATCCGGCCCTACTAATCCCCATAATATGGGGCTATAATCCCCATATATTATAGGGCCGGATACCCGAGATCCTACTGTAATTCTATTCTATTAATAATGATTCATTAAGATTTTTATTTATGCATAATAATAGTATGGTAGCCTTCAGACTCCTAATGAGTGTTAAGAAAAATATATAGGCTTGTTCCATTGCCGAGATGAAATACACAGCAATGATACAAAGAAATAAATCTAAAATTGATATAGAATTATGGTCAAATCATATATCGATGAAGCTCTTCAATGTGCTACTACTCGGCGAGAGTTTTACAAGAACGTAAATTTAAATGTCACTTGGCGTCCCTCCTTCTGAAAACCCCTCTGTACTCTCTTGCAGATTTCTTTCATATATAGGCCTATATGGAAAATTTTTTCGAATTATAAATGGATGTTAATGGTATTACTGTACACCTCAATCAAAATAATATCATATCGATTTAATTATAACCCTGGAATGAAATAATTCTTATATTTGATTTTTATTGTTCTTCGTGTTGTCTGATACATATATGCATATACATTGTTTCAGATTGTATTGTATCTTTATTGTTTACATTTCTTGATTCATTGTTCAAGTGTGACTTATTCTTTTTGGTTTCAATTGAAATTGTATTAATGATGAAAATAATACGACTGTATTGCCTTGATTTCCGATTGCTGTAAACCATGCTTTAAAGGAATAAAGACATTCTTATTCTTATTCTTAGCAACTCAATGTTCTTCGCACAGGATTTTTCCTTGCAGGTAAATAGATTTTGTAATATTTTTGAAAATTTATTTTGTAATTATTATTTGAAGATCTAAATAAAAAAGAATCTCCTTTTTATTGTAGGTTAAAAGCCTCGGCAGAACCGTCGAGATCCTATTCACAAGTTTCCAGGTGTTCTTCGGCTTCACCCCTCTGGCGGCCATGTTGCTTCGAATTTTGATCAACCCTCGCACCCCCTCCCGCCTCCCATCAGTGTTACACATCTACTACCCCCAGATCTACCCCCTGAACACCCTTACAGCCCGAATAGTCATAAATACGCTCAGCTTCTTCTGGTACTACAAGCTGGTCAACTTCTGGAAGCTGAATGCCAAGAGTCTGTTTGTGACTTTCCAGTGTCTGGTGACAGACATACAGCTGCTGTGTTGTGCGTTCGAAATAATGTCGGCTAGAAAAAGCTGTATCAGCGATAAAGAATTGAGGAAATTCTTGAATTCGGCGGCCATCGATCATCAGAGGATTTGCGAGTGAGTAAAGGGTGGCGCATAAAGAACGCATGTTTTTCAAAGTTTTGTAAGAAAGTTTTAATTAAATTTAATCATACATTTATCTAAGGCTAGGCGTATACCGGTTAGTCAAGATAAGACAAGACGAGATTAGTTACGTTTACTCAAAGTAGTTCACATAGTTGCTTATGAAGCAACACTCACCGATTAGTCATTGCATCGTGTGTGTGCTGCTTCGCAAGCGCAATGTGAATTACTGTGACTAATCTCGTCTTGTCTTGTCTTGACTAACGTGTACTGCCTCTTACTCACCAAAATAATAAGCAAATAACCTAATTTGAGAATTTGTATGAAAAACACCAAAACACTTGAGTATTTTTTTAAAATTACATAGGAAAGATGCCGCCCTTATGGCTGGATTTCTCGATTCCAGTAGACGTTCAGGTTACTGGAGGCAGGTTACCAGAAGCAGTCACCTGAGACCACTTTCAAGCGGGCCAAGTTGAATTCAGGTTACTGGCTTCCAGGTTACCTGCCTCCTTGGAGCCTGTGGCTACAATCGTTAGTAAGGCTGTCAGTACTCCCTATATTTTGGGCATATTAAATTGTGCATTGCACTATATAGCTGCTTAACACAATGTTGTCAACGGTGCTTTTGTTCCCATCACTGGGTTGCGAAGACGCCTTATGGTTGAGATGTCAATGTGCTAACCATGTTACATCTTTTCTGGTTAATGATCATTCACCTCTGCTGATTCAGTCAAGTGGACGTGAAACTGGCAACCAGCTGGTAGGCCTAAGTCCACATAGGGCTGTTGAGCCATTGACAAACAAAACAAAAAAAAAAACTGGCTTATCCAGTCGACCTGCCCGAGGAGTAGACTACTTGAACAGGTCGGTCTTCCCAACCAATCAAAATGCTTGTCACTGGACGTGTTGAAGTTATGTTCTAATTTGGTTTGCTTTCATCTGTTCGTATTGTGACTATACTGTTCGAATAAGATGAATGTCGCTTGTTCATGGCAATATCAACGAAATATCATCATGCGAAATCATATCTTCTGTCATTTTGACACTGTTTTATGCCGTGGCGAAGCGTGGTATGCTTATTTGGTCATCGCCGGGTATATTTCCTATAGAAAATATACCCGGCGATGACCAAATAAGCATAACACGCTTCGCCACTGGTTCTATGTCAGTACTGGCAACATTCTCTTTTGTCGTGTGACCAGAGCAGAGGCAGGCTGCCATGCAGGTAACCTGCCTCTGCCTCCAGGCAGGTAACCTGCCTCCAGTAACCTGAACGTCTACTGGAATCGTGAAATCCAGCCATTAATGCGTTGATAAAGGATATAAACCAACATACTAATAATATCATACTAACATCATCTTACCACTTACGGTATTTTGATCTTTCATTGATTCTCCTGTGATGAGTCTTCATTCAAGTCTCCAAATGCATTGGAATCACGTTAATTATAATTATAGCCAGCTGATACTGTATTAATCAATATTCAAGTTGGGTGTCTTAATCAAATATTGTTAATTAGATTCACGACTGATTGAATATGTCGCAAGGCGTCGTAATTATCATATCAAGTGAATGTAGAGTCACGCTCAATTAGGCAGTATCCTACCCACACGCGGATACTCAAATCGCGGATACTCTGCGACTTGGATAACATGTGCTTTTAAATGATAACTAGTCTGAGCGTCATCATATTTAAAAACATATGTTTGTTTTCCGAAAGTATCCACGATTTGAGTGTGATTTCACGTGTGAGAAGAAGTGCCTTAGGCTAGGCGTACACCGGTTAAGCTGGGTCTACACCAAAGTCAGTGATAGAACTGTCAATGACTTTTGTCAACGACATACTTGTCACAAACAAATGTCATTGACAAAAGTCGCAGTTTGATGTAAACGATTTTGTCAATGACATACTATATTATTGTATCTTACATCCTGTCCGCAATGCTACGCCTCCAGTAGCAAGCAAGCATGAAAGGAGGCTTTTGTCGCAGACAAATGTCACCGCAGCGTTTACATAATTATACTGCGACATTGTGACTGTGACATTCGTCAACGACAGTCCTTTGATCTTACCGACTCTCGATGAGAAACTTGTGACATTGTCACAAACACAGATTTTCTGTCATTGACAATATTGCCATTGACACAATGTCGCAAGAAATTGTAGGGTTTTTTAAAATTGTGACAAAAGTCACTGACAAAAAATGTGTCACAAAAGTCACAAAAATGTGACATCTGGTGTAAAATCAGCTTTAGTCAAGACAAGACAAGATGACATCAGTCACGTTTAGTCACAGTAATTCACATAGCTGCTTATGAAGCAGTACACACCGATGCAATGACTAATCGGTGTGTGTTGCTTGTTGCTTCATGAGCTACTATGTGAAGTTCTGTCACTAAACGTGACTAATCTCCTCTTGTCTTGACTAACCGGTGTACGCCTAGCCTAACAGTGACTTATTAACATGACTGAATACAATAATGAATTGAAGCCATCTTTTTCAGGAACATGAAAATGCTAGACAAAGTATCAAGGAAAATTGTGATCGGCTTCATGAATATCTACGGCCTTCAGTTATGCGTTTATCTGGTTTTTGTTACAATGGTGAGTTCTCGAAGTGATTGTGAATCAACTATTCTCTACAATCATAATCATAACATAGTCATTTGATTGTGGATCAAAAATAATAATAAAAACAATACTAAATAATTATTTAGCTGATGAAATAATTACTGAACGGAGCAATTGTCATTGATTTGATAACAATTATAAGCAATATTGGGATGTAATTAGACATCAGACAGCACTATTTCACTTTAGCCTTCAATCACATCAGAATTTAAATATTCTATAGAAAGCTTAAATTTAATGATAGAGAAAAAATTCAAGATGATCCAATCCCAGCAAAGCGAGTAGAGTATCATACAATTTTGAAAAATTCAGATATCTGAAATTTTACCATTTTCATAGTTTTGTAGTGTAGTACAGAAACAAATAACTTCAAAGCTAAATGTTCCTGGAAATTAGGCAGCAAACCAAAACAAAATCGGCGGTCAAAGTTTTGACCAATAAGAGTTGCCGACTTCTTTGATCAGCTCAAATAATCGAAACAATTCTTGTCCAGGCTAGGCTACAGATTACCATTGATTTTAGATTTTTTTTAATCTAAAATCAATGACATTACCGCCTGGACGGGAACTCCCACGTCGATTCGGTCCGGGTCATGTAATGTGTAGCCTACAGAATGCGCTCCATTGTTCTGAATGCAAATAATTTTCAATCATAGCTTTTCAAAGAATCTCCGTCAGCATTTTTTCAATGGAATCGGTTCAATTGCAGTCGTAATTTACATCTTTGTTAATTACATCAGTCGTTAATTACATCTTTTGAATCGTGTCGGCCGTGACGATTTGTCAAGTCCATTCTGAGAAATCAATTTTCCATGAAACAATCTAACGCAAAACTCGATTTGGTGATTGAAATCTGGAGGCAATTCAATTAGGTCCATGAAGTTGGCCCCCCCATTGTAGCACCTACGTTAAGAATGTTCTCAATTGTTAGTGCTTAAATAGTGCTCTAGTCCCTAATGTAGGTGCTCTTCTGGTTGAGGAGATATAGTCAAAAAACCTTGGGGGGGGGCTAACTGCAAGTGAAGTTGCCCCCCCCCAGCCAAAAATGGGGGTGGGCCAACTTCATGGACCTAATTCAATTGCGTCTTACAAAGATAACAATGCAAGTTCATGTTTTTTACATAGTTTAGCACATTACGTGTGATCTACCGACAGAAATAATACAAGTAATAAAATGGTTCTTCTCCTATACCTTAGAGAAACAATCCATTCCTATTTTGTGCCTGTACAGAGTGGCAAATAAAGAATTACGCATGTTTTTCAAAGTATTATAAGAAAGTTTATTTTAATCATAAATTTATCTTACTTACTCCAAAATACTAAGCAAATAACCAAATTTGAGAATTTGTATGAAAAACTCCAAAACACTTGAGTATTTTTTAAAAAACAACATAGAAAATATGGCGCCCTCAATGCATTAATGCTCATTAAAAGCCTCAAATTGGTCCATAACTTTTGATACAGCTGCAATTTCTTCATGCATTATCTAATCTATCCTATTCCTACTTTAATGAATTGCTGTACAATATATTCACGACATAAACAGTAACATAACAGTAAACTTTGGATTTCAAGTGAAGAAGACTCACATACCAATATGTTCGACTTAAAAATTTCAACTAAACAACGATGGAAGATTTATTCTTCTTGAAATATTGTTCAACAGCAAATACGCAATGTTGCAAGGTCAATTGCGTCATTTCTACTAAAACTGGATACTCTAACCCAAGGTTATTACAGAGATATATCTAATAAACTTGACTATAACCTACAAAATGGTGTCGCTCGGCGGTCACAGATAGCTCCACTCCACTGATAATATCTTACTCAAATCCATGCGTTCCTGTTTTCGCCACTCTGTACACTCTGGTTTACGAAGACAAAGTATTGTACTGGATTTGTGTAGCCTTTATTGAACTGCTAGACGTTTTGATTGTATCTCATAATAAAAATATTTCAACTGTAAGATAATTATATTATTTTTAATTGTACTGTCTTTGGTGTTACACTTGATTGCAATGAAATGCTATGTAGTACCTAAAACATTGTTGGCTTTGTAGTATAACTTATACTGTATACAATTTACTAAACAAATAATGGATTATCTTTGCGTATACTGTATACTTTGTAAGTTCTGACAGTTTACACATTTAATAGCCTGCGGTGAGAACTGTTTTTGAGCGTTCATGATTGCGTTCATGATTCTGTTTGCTAGTTCTGAACACAAAGGAAATAGAAGAATTTTTTTTCTATTCTTTCTGTATTCTTCTTCTTCATTCTCTCTCTTTCTTCTCTTATTCTCTCTGTACTGTGTGCGGTTGAGTGTTGATGAAAAGGATGTCCTTGCATATCCTTCTCCAAGAATGGACATTCATATGTCCAAACTTCGTCTTTTCATATAGATAACTCACAATTATTGAATCATCAGTATAGTTTTGCTTTATATCTACTCATGCAAATTTATATAAGCTAATGTAAATTTGACGAATAATCAATATTGTATATTTGTTATTACAATCTAGAAGTTAAGCCGTCATATTTGTTATCTAGATGAATAAAGTAATAAATCTAAATCTCTTCTCTTATTCTCTCTGTACTGGTTCTGGAGCAATGGATCTGAATTGTTACACCCAATTAAAAATTGTTTGATTTGTTGGTGCTATGGTACTATTTCAGACAATATTAGTCACGTTCAGTCACAGTAATTCACATAGTCGCTTAAGAAGCAGCACACATTGATGCAATGACTAATCGGTGTGTGTTGCTTCATAAGCAACTATGTAAAGTACTGTGACAAAAAGTGACTAATCTCGTCTTGTTTTGTCTTGACTAACCAGTGTACGCCTAGCCTAATATCGCTTCCCTGAATTGAAAATAATAATCGTCATTTTTAATATAATTTCTGCTAAAGTAAGTAAAAAAGCTGAACCTGTTTCGCCAACAACATCAGTGTTATTTTTCTCAGTGTGATTGAATTGGAATTACCGTAAACACGTAATACGTACTTTTCTGAAATTTAATCTGAGTATATTTTGTAAAATATCATCAACTATTCTTAACTCTTTTTTCAGCTAGATGATTGGGGTACACGTCTGAGATATTTGTTCCTGTATATGGTCATGCTCTTCATTATGTACTCAATAGCCGTGAATGGTCAAAAAGTGAAAGACATGGTGAGTAGTCGTCCCTATCAACCACACTTAAAAACTGTTCCAATGAAAATTTCGATTCAATTTCTTGTTTTATCAATTTACTAGCCAGCAGGCTAGCCAGTGGGCTCCACCCCCTGGACCCCTCACAGAATCATTTTCTAAAATTAAAAGAGTGAGCGCTCCGCACTCATCTGGGGGCTTCGCCCCTGTAGACATAGAGAGCGCTTCGCGCTCACCAGGGGGCTCCACCTCCATTGACACAGTGAACATCGATATGTCAAGAAAAAAATGCCTCAAAAGCGCAAAGAAAATCTGGAGAAACATCAATATCAGGCGTAGTTTTTAAAAGTAGTTCAGGGATGATTTTAAAATACTTTTCAAATACCAATTCAATTCAATTTAATTCTTCTTCTTATATCTTAGAGGAACCTGTGTATAAGGTTTAAAAGCTTTCTTAGTTTAGTCGTTGTTGAAACATCTGCAAAAACGCATTGAAAACGCAAGGGAAACTGCAAAAACGCCTATTTATTGCGTTATTTTGGGAGAATCTTAATAAAATTTCAACAGATTATTTATAGACCTTAAACGAACCTAAGTACCAAATTTCAACATTTTCTGCCAATTAGTTCTCGGAAAAGCTGAGAAAACGCACAAAATCGCTAGAAAAACGCGAATACTGGGCATATCTTTGAGATGTTTGCAAAATCTCTTAAAATTTCTTAGTGCCCGTCTAAGGCTATAGGTTTACACCGATTAGTCATTGCATCGGTGTGTGCTGCTTCATAAGCAGCTATGTGGATTACTGTGACTAAACGTGACTAATGTCGTCTTGTCTTGTCTTGACTAACCGGTGTACGCCTAGCCTAAAGGTTCAACTGGACATGCATGCCAAATTTGAACACATTTGGTTCAGTAGATTTTTAGTTCTGCTGATGAATCAGTTTGTCAGTGCCATTTCGCTTTTATATATAGATATAGATAGTGCTTATTGCTAACATGAGGAGAATGAATCAATTCAAACCAACCTTCATTGGTCAACCTAAAGCGTCAAATTAAATGAATATCACCGTATCTTTCCTATCTTCGGGTTGAGAAGAACAGAAAAACTGTTTGAGAAGGAGTTATTGTTATAAGAATCAAAATTATATTTTAACTACTATAATCTCAAACAGGGATTTAAAGCTTCTTTATAAATATGAAAATTGATGAAATTGAAAGAATTAAAGTCCTCTCACTTATTCTCTCCATAAATGGAGGACTTAGGATTGATTAGAATAAAATACTTTTTCAAATACGTTTTCTAATCTTACAAGAGAACTAAGTTTCTTGGAACTAACTTCTCTTAAAGAGAACTAAGAGAACATTATTTTTCTCCCTTTCCATTACCCACGCACAAGTTCAGGGATTATTGAGCATCACCCTCAAAAAATAATATAATCACAATATTGTCATAGGGTGAAACACTGAGATTGACAATGTGCCAGTGTGAATGGACCGATAAGCCAGCATGGTTCAGAAAAGGAATTCTACTCATGACGACGAGATCAACCAGAGAAATGATTGTGAGGCCTTATGACCTGTACACACTGGACATGAATTGCATTACACAGGTAATTTTCAAATCAAACTTCAAGAAAACCCATCCTTTCCATCACCTACGCTAAAGATTAGAGCTTTGTGGGAATTATCCTCAGAAAAAAAACATGATAGCCTATTACGTATATTCTATAGGAAGTTAAATTTATTCCACTTGACTTCAATAACATAATGTATTCAATTGAATTCCCCAACGCTGCTTGGGGAAATACGCTGAATTTTTTTTCTATACTTTCCTATTCTCCGAATGAGGCTTTTAAGCCAGATGTATTGCTTTTAGCGATAGCGGCGTTGGGGAAAGCGGCTCTCAAACTCCAATAAAAACCATCCTTTCCATCATCTAATAATCATCGCTAAAAGATTAGAGCTGTGTGGGAATTATCCTTAGAAAAAAAACATAATATCCTATTATGTTATAGTAAGTTGATATTTATTCGACTTGACTTCAATAACATATAATTGTATTTGATTGAATGGGAATGTTTCATGGAAATATTCTTTTTTTATCGTAAAGTGTATTGTATACGTGAATGAATAAATTGGAATTGAATTGAAATCGTTACAATCGAGAATTAAAGCTGATAAATCGGTAATCCACACGATTGAAGTATACAATCCAATCTAATCTCATTCTCTTTCTTCTTTATTCTCTTTCTCATTTTTCCTGATTTTGTTTGAAATGTTAGTAAGATTTGATTTATTTTGTATTTTGTATTGTGGCAAAAAGGAAATAAATTTGAATTTGAATTTATTGCTTCATAGTGCAATAATTGAGAAGCGCCTTTTACTCTTCCTCCTATAGTTATTTATTTATTCACTTATTTATTTACTTACTTATTTATTTACAAAGGCGACTTGGTACAAATATTTTAAGCCTAGGTGATGGTGAGTGGGTGCACCGGTGTGTGCTGCTTCATAAGCAACTATGTGAATTACTGTGACTAAACGTGACTAATACTGTCTTGTCTTGTCTTGACTAACCGGTGTACGCCTAGCCTTATCATTGTATTTAATGAATCACTATTTTTTCAGATAGTACGAGCTACCTATACATATTTAAACTTGGCGAAGAAATTCAATTGAAGAGTGGGAGTACTTCAAAGTGGAAAACTGGTTAATCCTTTCCAATGTGGTTTCAATATTATTGGTTTCAATGGATAAAAAAATTCAGTAGGCCTACAATCCTTCGCTAAGCATTCATTTGCTAATTACGAAAATATTGTTCAATAACAAGAGCCTTTTCAAACTATGTTATAAAATAAAATTTATATGACTCTTATAAACTTGAAATATTCATTCAAGCTATAAATTTCTTTCAGTTTCACCTATAAAATAACAGTTGATAATTATTAGAATTGTATAGTATACACTAATAAAAATGATTATAATATTGTAATATTACATGTCACATGTGAGTATTTTACAATGATTTCTACGCCATTTTGAATGATCGACCATCATAAAAAACCTGAAAAACTACAGTTTCAGTTGTATAATGAGTAGTAGTCTATTTCTATTCTATTAGTCAAGCATTTTACCGACAAATATGAATTCCAAAATGGAGACTAATACAACGATCAATACGAAATCATTACCTCATTTTTTATCAGAAAAACTGAGAATTATATGAACTGAAATTGATTAAGATATCATTTCAACCATTAATGAGGTTGGCCAATTATGAAACGACCCAATTAAAAAGCAATTTGTCGGCAGTTTAACTGAGGGCATGATGATTGAATTCGCGAACCAAGATGTAGGAAGGCACGAAGAGCGGGGAAGGGGGGGGGGATCCGGCTTCAACCAAGCGACTAAGAGGGGGGCGGGTGGCGGGGGGTTGGTTTGAGACCGCCGCGGTAATATTCAAAAGTCAACTGTGCATGAAAATTCGAGGTCGCCACGGTCTAGGCTTTTCCATAACCACCCCCACCCCTCTCCGCCCCACAAACACTCCTAACAACATGGAGGGTGAAAGTTGGAGGATCTTTGCCTATGAGTGTGAGGGGGGGGGTTGGAGTTAACCTCCTCCCCTCGTGAGAAATCCAACATCGTAATATTATCATCTAGTCGCAGGAAGAGAGAAAGAAAGAGAAAGATTGAGCGGGAGAGAGAGTGAGAGAGTATAAAGGAGAGAATGTGGGAATGAGAGAGAATGAAAGAGATAGTGAGGGAATAAGAGAGAGTGAGAGAGACTGAGATAATGAAAAAGAGAGTGAGAGAGATTGTGAGATAGAGACAGAGCGAGAGAGAATGAAAGAGAGATAGAATTCCACACCAGACGCTGAGTAATTCAGACATTGAGAAATAATTCAAATTTCGCGGCAATGGAGTGCGCACGTAAATTGGCGGGAAAAACGTTGAACCAATCATATTAAATTATCCATTTCGGGTTCATTCAGTGGTTTTTCGTTCACCATCCCAACAATTCTCAAATTCATGATGAATTTTCACTCTGGAATCATGTGAAGATATGATTCAATACGAGATAGGTATAGCAGGATCCTTTTAACTTGTCAGAAAACATATGTTTTACTCGGCCACCAGTACAATACAAATGCTGAATCTCGCAGATTATTGAAAAGGTCTTTTAAAAAGTTATTCTTTGAAAGGTCTTCTTTAAAAAGGTCTTTTAAAGACTTTGAAGGTCTTTAAGACTTTCAAGCCTTTTGATTATTGTGTCGGAATCACTGTTTAATTATTACCGAAACAGCTGATTTCTGACAAGTTGAAAGGATCGTGCTATACTAATAATAATAATAAAATTTAAGGGGAACGAGGTAGGTACTATTTTTTTTGGGTAATTTAAGGTATTTTTTTAGTAGGTACTATTGAGGTAGTACTTGAATTTGTTTGAGAAATTAATAATACTGCCTTCAACAAATGTGTGGCAAAAATAGTTTGAAATACAGTGTGGCAAACATTGATTTATTGAAATAGGAATTTCATAAGCTGATTGTTATTGTTTTGGTTCAAAGTGTGTTTTAGAACTTACTGTAACTCTCACGAACATCCAAGTTGATAATGATGAACTCACCTGAAAAAAGGAGACATAAACATTATTAGAATATTGTAGACCAAGAGAAAATTGTTTAAAGAACAAATCAATGAAATACAAATATAAAAAATACAAATTACAAAATACAAAATATGAATTAACGAAGTTTGGTTGTTATTTTAGTGAAGTTTTTCAGTTTATCGATAGATAATTTGACACCTTGTGAGATCGGACTCCCCCTTATTTCCTCTTAATTCCTTATAAAATAATGAATACTTATATAAAACTGGTGGCGAAGCGTGCTATACTTATTTGGTCAGCGCTGTGATTGGCAGTTGAATGGCCTATCAAGGTGACCGACTGCCATTGGCCTAGATAAGCTCCTCCCACAATGGGCGGTTTCTACAAACATCACAGCAATGGCGGTTCAAACAACTAACAAAGTGAAGAAAGGTGATTGATATTATTACAAAAACAAATGAAATGAATAGGAATGCTTGAAGAGCATGAGTCTTCTTATTCAGTATGGATAACTACCACAACATCACCTTCACTACTACACAGGAAGTTGTAACTCTCTTCATATTCTATAAAGGCCTATTAAATAAGTACATATAAGGCTAGGCGTACACCGGTTAGTCAAGACAAGACAAGACGAGATTAGTCACAGTACTTCACATAGTTGCTTATGAAGCAACACACTGATTAGTTATTGCATGTGCTGCTTCATAAGCAACTATGTAATTATTGTGACTAAACGTGACTAATCTCGTCTTGTCTTGTCTTGACCTGGTTTACGCCTAATAATATTCCTTGTAGATGAATTCTGTTTTTTGAAACACAAGCCAAAAAGTCATATTTGATCGCTTAAAATTGTCATGTGTAAAGAAATCCAATATATTGAATATAAACAGTTACAATTAATAAAATTGAATTTTCTTACTGGGTTTTTCTTCCTAGTTCACTGAAAATTCGAGTTAATGAGTTGAAAATTTGAGAGGTGATCAAATGACAGATAAATTTCTCTTCTCGGAACACCTATTGATATTTTGTTGTTTAACTTGCTGATAAAAAAGTCATACACAATCTAAAAAGTGAGAAAATGTTTCTTCTTTCTGTTACACTTCTTTCTGCAATCGCGGGCCGTATCTTTGACATGGCTGATCTACAGTATATTGGATATTATTGGTAAGGCTAGGCGTACACCGGTTAGTCAAGACAAGACAAGACGAGATTAGTCACGTTTAGTCACAGTAATTCACATAGTTGCTTATGAAGCAGCACACACAGATACAATGACTAATCGGTGTGTGTTGCTTCATAAGCAACTATGTGAAATACTGTGACTAAACGTGACTAATCTCGTCTTGTCTTGTCTTGACTAACCTGTGTACGCCTAGCCTTAGATTTGAGGACTACCTATTCTGCCATACCTGTCTTGGAAACTCCAGAAGCAAAAATGATGATAAATCCAGTATCCTACGATTTCTAACAAAATAATCACTGTAGACTATAACCACTATCCCACCATAACTTGGCAGGATATAATTACAACTCTCAGCCGACACTTTGCATAATTAATCGACTATCAGTGATTATTTCTTTGATTGTAGATGAAAATGGTAGACTACGGCTACAATCTTGCAAAAAGACAATTGAAACGTTGACTCGAGCCATAATCTTTGAGAAAAGAGTTCCAAATCTGTATTATTCCTTTGATAATTACAGACTTCAGCTGCAATCACGTAGAAATAACAGTTATTTCGGAGAGATTTAGATCATTAACAGTTATTTCTACCACAGATTTGCTCGAATGTAACAGCGATAATAGACAAAAGTTACTTTTGCACGGTAATTACCGAGTCCAAGTTGGAAAAATCAGGTATTATGGTGGAGATTTACAGCTATTACAAATGGAGATGGTCTTGAATGTCCTTTGAACATAAAGGTTTTGAATTGATAGAAACTGCTTATTAGAGTTCTATTAGGGATCTAGGATTATTATATAAAATCATTTGAAGTCAGAAATGAACGCTCACAAGTTACAAAGAGGTTTTCAGTAGAATTTAGAAGAGTTTAGAGTACCTATTCATGCGGCTTTTAATCCTTTTCTAGAAGCTATTCACGATTTCTTGGTAGTGTATCAGTATATGGGTGCTTCTGGAGTATTAACACTTAGGCTAGGCGTACACCGGTTAGTCAAGACAAGACTAGATTAGTCACGTTTAGTCACAGTACTTCACATAGTTGCTTATGAATCATCACACACAGATGCAATGACTAATCGGTGTGTGTTGCTTCATAAGCAACTATGTGAATTACTGTGACTAAACGTGACTAATCTCGTCTTGACTAACCGGTGTACGCCTAGCCTTAGCCTCAACGGGATTTCTAAGATCACTAAGATTAGCGAAGCACGGTTGACCTGCTAGTTATCCTTATGAAACAAAAATATTCAAAGTTCTCATAAAAACAAATTTCATCTTTGTTCGAATTCTTTCACGCTTTCATAACTGTTGAAAGCTGTTATCAGGAGCAATAATAAGCAATAATTCATTGTCATTTCTGGTTCCTTGTCAAAGTGTAAGGCTAGGCGTACACCGGTTAGTCAAGACAAGACAAGACGAGATTAGTCACCGTAATTCACATAGTTGCTTATGAAGCAGCACACACCGATGCAATGACTAATTGGTGTGTGTTGCTTCATAAGCAGCTATGTGAATTACTGTGACTAAACGTGCCTGATCTCGTCTTGTCTTGACTAACCGGTGTACGCCTAGCCTTATGCAGAACTGTGATTGGAACAATGTAATATTGTAAGCACTAAAATGAAAAGCACAAAACAATAATTATTGTAAATTTTATAAGCGGACAGGGTTCTATTAAATTGATTTCAATTTCTTGTAGAATCTGTATGGTATCATTCTAACTTGCAGAAGCAAGTGGAGAGGGATACTCCAAGTAATTCGATCATATTTCAACGAATACTTCAAGTAACTCGATCATATTTCAAGGAATACTCGAGGAAATCCATCGTATTTCAAGGATTGAAGGGTTGCAGGTACTCTTGAGTGAGCCGCTGAGAAGTTTTAGCTTTCAAACTTCAAGAGTTACTTCCAGGAACAGCCAATCAAGGTAAGTGCTTCAAACTATATTGGTTCAATCAGTTCCCAGAAACAAATTCATTGCGAAGCGATTAAAATTAATCGATTAAAAATCACGAGAGGATTATTTTGTAATGAAAAGCTTCGAAACCGTTCTCGAAACTCTCTGAAGGTCTGAAAACATCATTTTTATGAATAGATGTATGCATTTTGAAAGCTGTAATTCACAAGTCATCGAGAGATCTATTGAATTGAGGAGTCATTATAATCATTGGATATCAAGATGAAATTTGGATATTTGATCCTTATTACAGAGTAATAATAATAATAACAGTAATAGTAATAACACTATAGTGCGATTCACGTCAAAAAGTCAGCATTGCTTAGATGGGAGTTTGCTATCCTTGTTCAGCACAAGGCAGTTGCTGATGTCTCACTGTGCATAATCGCACTGTGCATTGTTGTCGCACACAGTCCCAACAAACACGTTTGGTGCAGTTTTCTCTTTCTCTCTCAATGAAACTTGGCATCAATACTCCTCACATAAACAATGCTGACATCTTGACGTGAATCGGACTATATACTACAGAGACATTATAATAACAGTGTGGACATTACATAATATGCCATACTTTTGATTGGCTAGCTCGTACAAATCCAATTCTTTAAAGATCTATATATAGAAATGATAGGCTACGCAAATCATAATAAAAAATAAGTTATGTTGATAACCTACATTTTGAGTTGCCAAAAATAGTTTTCTCTATTTTGAGCTTTCAAATCGCTACCAAGAGAAAAAAGACTATTTTTAATGTAAGAAAAGTGATGTTTGATGCTGTTCTCAGCACAGATTTGTAAGATAAGTTTCGAATGGAGTTTCCCTATACTGCAGTTCCTAAAAAGTCGACAATAATGATTGTGGTTGATCAATAAATTCTGTACAACTGGTAGTGTACAAGATGAAAAGAAGCCAACTCTTGGGAAAACAAAGTTAACTGCGGAAGTTATCGAAGATCTGAACAATATTGTTTGTTGCAGTCACCTTAAGGCTAGGCGTACACCGGTTAGTCAAGACAAGCCAAGACGAGATTAGTCACTTTTAGTCAGGTACTTCACATAGTTGCTTATGAAGCAAGACACACCGATTAGTCATGGCATCAGTGTGTGCTGCTTCATAAGCAACTATGTGAATTACTGTGACTGAACGTGACTAATGTCGTCTTGTCTTGTCTTGACCTATTCAAAAGATTGAAAGGTTTATCATCACAAACTGGGGTATCGTTGACTACAGCAAAAAAAAAATGTATATATCTATATGTAGTGCAATAAATTTTGTCATTGAACTTTTGGTTGCGTCCTTAATGAAACACCTGTTAATTTTAAGAAAAAAATTTCTAATTGCAGAAAATATTCACCCTTTGTTTTCTTTTTGAGGCAACCGATATTTTATACCTTTCTATTGCAGATGGACGACCAAGTCACCATTGACAAGAAGGCTTTCGTCGAGAAACCCATTCCACGCTATTTGAACGTTATCTTCACCATTTTGGCCGCACTGTATGGCTCAAATCTACTGCTGGCCTTAATCTATCAAGGGCGAATTTCGAAATTGCGTCTGGTTCTGGCCAAAGAAATAATAATGTTCTGTTTCACTTTGGTGGGCAAAGCCGCCACTGGAAAGACTGTTACTGGTTACAAGTATGTCGATGAGAAAATCACCAATGGACATAAGTTGCATCGGGTGTCGCCTGCTAAAACATCACGTATAATTCAGAGGTAATACTAATTAATTGGTTGCGAAGACTAGCTTATGGTTGAGATGTCAATGTGCTAACCACACGTTACATCTTTTCTGGTTAATGATCATTCACCTCTGCTGATACAGTCAAGTAGATGTGAAACTGGCAACCAGCTGGTATTCCTAAGCCAACATGTGGGCTGTTTAGCCATTGACAAACCAAAGAAAAAAATACTAATTAATTTGATGAAGGGCACAAGATCGTTGATTCATAATATGTATCTACATGTAGAGTACATTGATGTATAAATGTGCATGTATAATATACGGATAATATACGAGATGTTGTCGTAGATAGTTGTCTTAAGCATAAGCCCCTGCGCCCAATTCGCAACTGCTATCTGATTCCAGTCAGCAACCCAATGTTGCCAGATGACATTTGGATGTTTTTCGGGTAATCGGGTAATCTTACCTATCAGCCAAAGTCATCTGGCAACGCTGTGTTCTGACTGAAATCAGATCAGTCAAGACAGATCAAATCAGTTGCTTAGTGGGCGCAGGGGCTTAGAGTGGACTTTATCTGACGCAGAAAAAGCTGAGAAAAAACTAACCTAAAATCAGTTATCAGTTATCTGTTATCGATGCCCCTACGCCAACTAAGCAACTGCTATCTGATTTCAGTCAGCAACCCAGCGTTGCCAGATGACTTTGGCTGATAGGTTAGACTACCCGATTACCCGAAAAACAGCTAAATGTCATCTGGCAACATTGGGTTGCTGACTGAAATCAGATAGCAGTTGCGAAGTGGGCCCAGGGGCTAATGCGGAAAATATTTCCAAAATTATAGAAGTTTCATCTATCTCTTCTTCCTCAGCTTTGTCTCACAGACCGTTATATTAGTCCTATGAAGGATTGAACACCGCATATAAAACTATAATATAAAGCTACTTGAATTAAAATCAAGTCATTTTTCACGACACTTTGAAAAACAACGAAGCCTTTTTATAGGGTGTTCTGTCAAAAATAATTATATTGTTCTCACTTGAAACTTCTCAGGGAATGGTTTGAGTTACCTTCATATCAATTATAATAATCTCACTCACTCTTCAACTACTCAGAATCGATCAGTGAATTTCAATGGAATTGAATTGAAAATTCTAGTAGGCCACAACTTTTAAAAATCCAGATATTGGAAATTCTCTTGAAATTGAGCTTTTCATATTTTTTCTGTCCAAGCCCATTTTTGGTGCCTTATTGGTTTATGCCACTGGGTAATTCAACCGCGTATTCATTCACAATATCAATGATTATTTTCATTTCATCATCAAACATCCCTTTTCAAAGAACTCATTACTCGAGTTTTTCCTTACAATTCAAATGCTTTCCACATAAATATCAAATATCATCAATGATTTTCTGACAAATGTGACTTTGAAAAGTGTCTGCAATCTCTTCTGTTTTCTCTTCTCTTTCATTCCAATGCTCCCCACTCATTTTTGACGATTTTCGATCAAAATTTTCTAGAATATTTTCTTATTCATTCATTTTTTCCACTTTGATTCCAGACGCAACAAACGAATGAAACAGTTCAACAGCTTGATCAACCTTGCTTTTGGCTCCGCGTATCTACTCATTGGCTTTGTACCCTATGTACTACACATTCTGAAACTATTGAGGGCTTACTTTTTTGAAACGACCATTCCAATTCTACCCGCGGTGTTCCATATTTACTATCCGGAGCTATTGAAGGATAGTTTCAGTTACCACGTGTACAGCCATACCTGTGTCAGTTTACTTTACGGATTGACAGTTTATTTTTGGTACTTGCCGTTTAAATGCGCCATGCTAGCTGGGGAATGCTTTATGGCCGACATAAGGCTATTGGCCAAGTCTATGGAGTTGGAAGATTGGGAAGAAAATTCGGAAAATGACATCAGAAACAGCGGGAGAAATTTCGATCACACGTGGTTGCGAAATGAGATGGCGAAAATTGTCGAAAATCATAAGAATCTTTACAGGTGAGTGTCAAATGTTATATATTTATGTTTATTTATGTTCATCATAATATGAAATACAGTCCGATTCACGTCAAGAAGTCAGCATTGTTTATTTGAGGAGCATTGATGCCAAGTTTCATTGAGAGAGAAAGAGAAAACTGCACCAAACGTGTTTGTTGGTACTGTGTGCGACAACAATGCACAGTGCAAATAGGATAGAGACATCAGCAACTGCCTTGTGTTGAACAAGGATAGCAAACTCCCATCCAAGCAATGCTGACTTCTTGACGTGAATCGCACCATAGAAGATGTTGGTTGATAATGTTACTATAATAGTGATTAAGCAAAAAATTCGAGTCCATAATGAGTAAAGAACAGTTTCATCTTAATATACAGGGTGTCCCACCAAGGTTGTATCAGCTGTACCATCGATTCTACATGACATTTTCAACAAAAAATGTTCAGTAAAATATTCTCCTATCGACCTTCGTTTTCGAGATATATCGATTTTTCGATATTTTTCAAATATGCCGACTTACTGTCGTTAAATATTAAATAAGTCGAGAACCACTCATCGAATTTCAATTGTGAGGTCATTTTTAAAACAAGCAGGAAAGTCTACATTGATTTGACGTGCTACTCATGTACAAATTGATCATTGACCGTTCTTTGTTAGAATATTTTCAAAACAGTTTGACAAATCGATATGCGGTTTCCACCTTTCATTTTCTCTTGAAATTTTGTATCCAAATGACCACATCATCAATTCCGTATTAACATGACCACCTTCCCATTAAAATAAATGAAATTAGATTCAATATGGTGGATCCAAGATGACGGACCATAGATTTTTGAAGTCACAGTAGAGTAGCATTTTTAATTTCAGTACGAACCCCAATGCACAGATAAGAGAGTAATCTATCTTATCTGTAAGAGAGTATTACTATCTTATCTGTGCCCAATGTCACCTACCGTCAAATTACCTTCGTGGAAGAAATATTAAGCAGTTTCCATAATTTTCACCAACTCTGTATGTTGAATTGAATTTATTTCGTAAAAAACATATACAAACACTAAAAATACAATTTCAAGTGGGAATAAAGTACAATGAAGTACAAATAAAACATATTCATCCAAATAACATAACATATGTAATTTCTTTTATTAAGAATATTGATTATGAAAACAGCAGATCCTTTTAAGGTTTTATATACTCATTTTATCAGTTGAATTGGAAGACAATGTATTTTTTTCTGTTATAAAGGGATATGGAACAGCTAAATGAACTTTTCCAAAGAGTGGCCGTAGGCTTTATTAATTTCTACGCACTTCAGATGTGTCTGATTGTACTATTCATTGTTAAGGTAAGTTTTTGTAATATTAATAATTGAGAGTTATAATAAGCACCTCCAGTCAAGAGGATAAAAAAATCAATTATTAACTGATTCATTTCTTTCTTCTTCTTCTTCTTCCTCCTCCTCTCTTCTTCTTCTTCTTCTTCTTCTTCTTCTTCTTCTTCTTCTTCTTCTTCTTCTTCTTCTTCTTCTTCTTCTTAAGTTGGGTACAAATATTATAAGACACTGCTATACTGTAGCCCTATTATAGGCTACTAAAGTATTTGGTATTCAACAACATTAATTTTGGGTGACGATTTCGAATTTTCCTATTCTTATAAATGTTTGTTTCTCTCACAGGCTCCACATCTCGCACAACGACTCAGTTTGTCATTTCGCTATTTAATTGCGTTATCCATCATGTACGCATGCTCTCAAATTGGGGAGAACATTAGAGAAGAGGTAAATATTGATATTCTCATAATTATTACATAATATATCAAGCCAGAGGCTTTAATGTAAGGCTAGGCGTACACCAGTTAGTCTAGACAAGATGAGACGAGATTAGTCACGTTTAGTCACAGTAATTCACATAGTTGCTCATGAAGCAGCACACACCGATTAGTCATTGCATCGGTGTGTGCTGCTTCATAAGCAACTATGTGAATTACTGTGACTAATCTCGTCTTGTCTTGTCTTGACTATCCGGTGTACGCCTCGCCTTACACCGTATCAAAATTTTAAAATCATTTGAAAATCATCCACATCAAGTTCGAACTTTTTTACTTCAGTCATTCTTCAAACATATCAGAAAACGCAAAGAATAACTGGAAAAACGTCAATATCAGGCGTAATTCGAGGATGATTTTACAATACTCGAATTCAATTCTTGTTGTACCTCAGCTGAACCTGTGTAATGTGTATAAGGTTTAAACGTTCTTAGCTCAGTCGTTGTTGAAAAATCTGCAAAAATGCATTGAGAACATGAAGAAAAACTGCAAAAACGCTGATTTCTGGCGTAATTTTGGGAAAATCTCAAAAATTCTTTAAATAGATTATTTACAAACCTTAAACGAACCGAAGTACGAAATTTCAACATTTTCTGCCAATTAGTTCTTGAAAAAACTGAGAAAACGCACAATATATTGCTAGAAAAACGTGAATATTGGGCGTATCTTTGTGATGTTTTCAAAATCCGTTCTTAGTGCGCGTCTAAGGCTAGGCGTACACCGGTTAGTCAAGACAAGACAAGACGAGATTAGTCACGTTTAGTCACAGTACTTCACATGGCTGCTTATGAAGCAGCACACACCGATGCAATGACTAATCGGTGTGTGTTGCTTCATAAGCAACTATGTGAAGTACTGTGACTAATATCGTCTTGTCTTGACTAACCGTTGTACGCCGAGCCTAAAGGTCCTATGAACATGCATGCCAAATTTGAAAGCATTTGGTACAGTGATTCATTGTTCAAGTGTGATTTATTCTTTTTGGTTTCAATTGAAATTGTATTTAATGATAAAAATAATAGACTGTATTGCCTTGACGTTACCGATTGCTGTAAACCATGCTTTAAAGGAATTAAGACATTCTTATTCTCATTCTTATTCTTAGTAGATTTTTAGTTCTGCTGAATGAATGAATGAGTGCTATTTCGCTTTCATTATATAGATTAGGTTTAAACTTTGACTTTTAAAGGTGCGTAATTGAATTTGCAAAGTTATTTATAAATAAACCTTTTTGATTGGTTTTTTCTTCAAGGGTAAACAACTAAGAATGGCGATATGGCAATGCCCATGGGTTGATAGGCCGATTTGGCTGAGGAAAACATTAATTCTGATGTTAACACGGGCTAGCAGAGATATGGAGTTCCGACCATATGGACTCTATGCACTTGACATCAAATGTGTTATAAGGGTGAGTGTAACATTAACATTAAGGAAGAAACAAAAATTTGATCCTGACCCAACTAATCAACGGCTACGTAAAGCAATCTATTCTCGCCAGCGTAAAATGACGTCATTGCATTGAACTCAATCAATCAGAATCAATTCTTACAACCAGTTGCACGGCCGTAAAAATCGATTCTGATGAAGAATATGAATTTGATCAAATAAAATCAATTCGAAAACTTCAACTCAATCTTGGATTGAGGCAAAACAGGATTCTCAAGAAAATTCCTTTTTAATTATAGTTAATCGAAATAATCCTGAGTCGTATTTTCATTTCTTGAAGTGTCATAAAGTAGGCTACACTTTATAAAATGAAAATTTTGCAGGTTATAAGTAATTATGATTCATGACTCAAAAGTAATTTTCGGATTATAATAAAATTATTAAACGAAATAATTCCGATTCCTATTTTCTTTTCTTGAAGTTTCATAAAGTAGGCTACACTTCATAAAATGGAAATTTGTTGGTTATAAGTCATTATGATTTATGAATTAAAAGTGATTTTCGAATAATAGAAAATTCTGGGAATTGTAACTTCATGCTTCAAAACTCGGTAGAGATATGGTTTTGGGCTATGTTGTTTTGCAGTTTACAATATTGCTATGCCTTTGAAAAAAATGTTTTATTCATATTTCAATTCTCTGTCTGTATGAATGAATGAATGAATAAACTCTTATTTTTGTTATTGTGAAATTTCTAATAAACAACTTGTTCCAGGTCTTACAAGGTACTTACACCTACTTCAATGTTTTGAAAAAAGTTGGCTACTGAATTACATGGCACTGCACAAGACCCGTCCAATTGATTGAAAAAGTCAAACTTATGTTTATGAGACTAAAAGACTACATTCAAGATGAAGATCTACATGAATATGATCTTTCAAATTATGCATTATATGGATTGAACAGTTTATTGATATTTGTTGTGTGACTAGAATGTGGATGTGTTTAATTATTATACGATACATAAAAATAAAGGAATTAGAGAATAGTACTAACAAACCTGCGTTATTTTACTAGTGAAGTTATGCATAATATAAATGTTACCCAAACTCATAATTTTGACGATGAGTGCAAGTTCACCATTCCACCTGTATTTCTTGACTTTCAAGTTTTATCGTAGAGACTAAGGCTAGGCGTACACCGGTTAGTCAAGACAAGACGAAATTAATTAAGTTTAGTCACAGTAATTCACATAGCTGCTTATGAAGCAACACACACTCATTGCATCGGTGTACTGCTTCGTAAGCAACTATGTGTATTACTGTGACTAAACGTGACTAATCTCATCTTGTCTTGTTTTGATTAACAGGTGTACGCCTAGCCTAACCAGATATCGTAGATTTGGACTTTCTCAGGATTTATAAAAGGGGTCCTTAGTCAAATTTCAGGGAGGTGAAGAGACGAGCAAAGAAGAAGACGAAGAGCAAGAAGAAGAAGAAGAAGAAGAAGAAGAAGAAGAAGAAGAAGAAGAAGAAGAAGAAGAAAGAAGAAGAAGAAGAAGAAGAAGAAGAGAAAGAAGAAGAAGAAATGAAGAAGGAGGAGGAGGAGAAGAAGCAGAGAAAGAAGAAGAAGAAGGAAGAGGAAATGAGAAGAAGAAGAAGAAGAAGAAGAAGAAGAAGAAGGAGAAAGAAGAAGAAGAAGAAGAAGAAGAAGAAGAAGGAGGAGGAGGAGGAGTAGGAAAAGAGAAGAAAAGAAGAAGAGGGAAGAAGAAGAAGAAGAAGAAGAAGAAGAAGAAAGAGAAATAGAAGAAGAAGAGGAGCAAGAAGAAGAAGAAAAACAAGAGGGAGAAGAAGAAGAGGGTGAAGAAGGAGAAGAAGAAGAAGAGTAGCAGAGCAAGAAGAAGAAGAAGTAGAAGGAGAAGAAGAAGAAGAAGAAGAGGAAGAAGAGGGAGGAGAAGAAAAACAAGAGTTTGAAGAAGAAGAAGGAGGTGAAAGAGAAGATGGAGAAAAAGAAGAAGTAGAAGAAGAAGCAGAAAGAAAGATGTAGTGAAATGAGAGCAGGGTGGAAATATTTATGGGCCCTTTACCTGTCTCATGACTCGTCGTGCGCTATCTTATTCCACCAGTTAAACCAAACTGCCACGAGTTAGAAGGGGGGGGGGCGGATCTCTTCAATTTGGAGTGCCTCAATCTTTTTCACTTTGCTTCTTCACTCTTTGCCGATTTTCTCCTAAGGAAATTGTCGGCTTTACTCTTCTTTCGTTAAGGCGCGCACACCACGCTGTTGCTTCAATTTGTAACCAGTTTCAAACAGAACGTGGAGAAAGAGAGAGGGAGAGAGAGAGTGTGAGAGAGAGAAAAATAGATAGAACGATGAGGGAATAGGAAGAAGGGTGCATGAAAGAAAAAAAGGAATGAACCGAATGAAGATCCTGATCAATGACGAGTGGTGAAGGTGTTATCTGTTAACTGATGTAATAGATTCTGATTGTTCTAATTCAAACTGTCTGTAAATTTCTGTCAGTAAATTTACTGTCTCAATATTTTCATTTTCTTCAAATTTTTTCCAATTCTATTTTCTACTCCTCCTGGTAATTCAATTTCGTATGAAACTCCCTCCAGCGGTCCAAAAGTTGAATCTCATACGTGCTGGAATCACGTATTCAATCACGTTTTCAATATGTTCAATTTTGTTTGATTTTTATTATTTTGTATAATATAGTGTAGGCCTATAATACTACAGTTCTATAGTAGTTGCAGTAGTACAGAGAGTGTATAGTAACAGTGTGGATATTGCATGTCAAACTTTTGATTGGTTAGCTCCGGTATAGTAACAGTGTGGACATGTGACACATTTGATTGGTTAGCTCCGACAAATCAACCATACTTTTGCCAATTCCTATAAAATTTGCATTGGAATTACAGAGAATATATAGTCACAGTGTGGACATTGCATGTCACACTTTTGATTGGTTAGCTCCGACAAATCCACCATACTTTCGCCAATTCCCATAAGATTTGCATTGGAATGAAAAGCAAATCATATGTTATGATAAGTGATTCACTTCTAACCTACATTTTGCCTTTGCCAGTATTAGTTTTCATCATTTCAAGCTTTTAAAGCAATACCAAGAGTAGAGAGACTATTTTTAATGGTAGAAAAGTTAGTTTTGATGCTGTTTCTCTTCAAATAATTTTGAAAAATGAGTGAATGAGTTCATGTTCGCCCATAATCCCATATCAAAATTTAAAAATGTGGTAAAAGTATGGCGGCGGTGGGAAATGGAATAATGATTGCCACATATTGTTATGGAGTGTTTCACACAAATGACGACACTGTTACTATACACTCTCTGTAGTCTAGATAAGCCACGCCCAAGCCACGCCCAAGCCACGCCCAAGCCACGCCCAAGCCACGCCCAAGCCACGCCCAAGCCACGCCCAAGCCACGTCCACAGTGGGCGGTTCATACAAAGTCATCAGCAATGGCGGATCTCATCACGAACAGTAATGGAAATCAATGGATATTTACAAGTAACAAGTTTATGATTAAAGTTATTTTTCTAAAATTGTTGTAATTAACATAGTTGGCATTTCTCAATACATGTATATCTACTCCATATACATGGCTTCTCATATATATACCATACTTAATTTATATATCAATAAATAGTCGTTGGCCTATTTATGAGTAACTAGTTTACAAGTTAAGTTCTTCTGAAATCGTACTGGGTGGCGCAAAAAGAACGGATGGATTTGAGTAGGATAATATCAGTGGACTAGTAAGAGCTGTCTGTGACCGCAGAGCGACACCATTTCGTATGTTAATAAAGTATCCAGTACGTTAAATAAAGATTATTAATAAAGGTTGTAGGTTAATAAAGTAGTAGGTTAGTAAAGTATCCAGTTCAACAAATAGCGCAATTGACCTTGCAAAATCGCGTATTTGCTTTTGAACAATATTTCCAATAGAATGAATCTGCAATCGTCGTTCAACGGAGCTTCAGCAGAAAGTTTCAAGTCGAGCTTATTGGCATGAGATTCTTCTTTACCTGAAATAATTCAAGTTTACTATCGTAAATATCGTTACATTGAAGATTTGAATACTGCAATACATGAATGAATTGCTTCTGTATCAAAAGTTAAAGACCAATTTGAGGCTTTTAATGAGCATTAACGCATTACGGGCGCCATCTTTCTTATGTAATTTTCGAAATATACTCAAGTGTTTTGGAGTTTTTCATACAAATTCTCAAATTGAGTTATTTACTCAGTATTCTGGTGTTAGGAAGATAAATATATGATTCAAATAAACTTTCTTGTAACACTTTGAAAACATCCGTTCTTTATGCACCACCCTTTAGTTTGTATTGTTGGAATTCAACGATGTATTTACTCCTTTTACATGGTTCGTCATTTATATACCATGTACATACATAATCACATTACAAATCATATGATACAGTGAACGCTATTATCTTTGGCATCAACTGAATTCATCCAATGAGAGAGGCAGCCAATCCAATAGAGGAATAGAGAATTCGGATCTCTCTCTCTCATCTCTTAACGGATGATTGGCTTTCTGATTGTAGCCTCTCAAACTCTCTCTCTCTCTCTATCGTTCTCACTCCCTCTCTTTTCCAGTCTTTCATCCTCTTTCGTCCAATTACCCCTCCTTAATTCCCTTTCTCTTCGGCAATCATTTCCCCCCCCCCAATATCCACCGCATACAAGACTTGTCGATTTGAATATTAATTCCTGCACCATCTACTAATGCGATTGAAGATCTCTATACGCTCTGCCTTTCAATGCAATCGAATAATGAAAGCGATTTATCAATTCATCTCAATTATTCTACATCTTCAATTTATTCTTCTCTCTCATTTCCCTCCATTTTCTTCCCAACCCTTCCTTCTATTCTCTTTACGCTTCTTCGGCTCCGCTTTTTTCTTCTTGCTTCTACTCATGTAGGATATACCATCCTACGAGGATGTTATAGTCCGATTCACGTCAAGAAGTCAGCATTGTTTATATGAGGAGCATTGATGCCAAGTTTCATTGAGAGAGAAAGAGAAAACTGCACCAAACCTGTTTGTTGGGCACTGTGCGACAACAATGCACAGTGCGAATAGGATAGAGACATCAGCAACTGCCTTGTGCTGAACAAGGATAGCAAACTCCCATCTAAGCAATGCTGACTTCTTGACGTGAATCGCACTATAGGAGAGGAAGAGTTCGTTTTCCTTCATATATTTATTTGTTTGTTTGTCAATGGCTCAACAGCCCTATGTGGGCTTAGGCCTACCAGCTGGTTGCCAGTTTCACATCCACTTGACTGCATCAGCAGAGGTGAATGATCATTAACCAGAAAAGATGTAACGTGTGTTTAGCACATTGACATCTCAACCATAAGCTGCTAGTCTTCGCCAGCGACCACATAGTAGAATAGACGGAGCATGCAGGCAGACTTTTGAAGCCAGCTCTAGCGCCAATACCCAACCATGATGGCGGCGGCCTTGAGTGAGTCACTCCAGTAGCGAGCGCTCCGACAAGGTCACGCTCAGTTCTGCCCAGTTGTCCACACACTGCAGTGCTAATTTAATCAACCTAATGGAGACATTTTCTAATTTAATCAATGGAGACATTACAAAAGTGAAGCAGCTTGAGGATAAAATGATTAGTTCAGTTTTGAAAAAATGTATCGGGGTGAATCTATTCCCAGAAGAACATTGTTTTGAACAAGAACCTGAGCTCAATCATATCATTTTAGTAATGAAAGCCATTTGTAAAAAAATATTTCAAAATACGACTACATCATCATTGTAAAACATTCAGTGCTACATTACACAAAAGCAGAGTTCGAAGTCACTTAGTGAAAACGATTACATTTATGGGTCAGTAAAGGTTATTTAAAATGAAAGGTTTTAGTTAAATTGAAATTTTTAGAGTTATGGATGTAATGTTTGTATAATTATAATATTGTTCTTCATTGTTATTTTGATTGATTGTCAATACTGTATGTAATATTTTGTTTTTCTCTTTTGTTGATCCCTTGCTTTCTACGGCATAGTATGAATTTAAATTGAAAAATATGAGACTTTAAAACTACTCATTGTATTTTCAGGTTTCCATTTCTTCCTTATTTTTATTGTAAATTCAATAGAATTCCGTTAGTAAGTTAATTTTCGCATTTTATTATTCTGTAGATATCTGTAGATATTCTGTGTATATTATTCATTTTATATTTACGGTAGATATACAGATGACAGACACTAATTTTTTCTTGGTAAATTATTCTCATGAATGTATGATGTCATAAAAAGGATATAATGGTTCCCTTACTTATGATATTTCTTTATGTGTGCTTGTGCTGAGATGAGTAGCTTTATTTTATGCTTATATGTAATTTTCCAACAGTTCTCAAATCAAAAAATCAAATCGCAATCCAGTGTTCACTTGGTAAGAATAAGATAGAGTGATTTATTAAGTATTATTATTCCCATTATTATTGTCGATTAGCTGATTAAGAGATTTAATTATTATGTGAAATATATAGGCAAATCTATAGTTGGAATATATAGCTTCAATTATTACGTGAAAATATATAGGCAAATCTATTATTGAAATGGTTCTTGAGAAAAAGGTATACACAGTATGTTTTAGAGGAAGAGCTCGGAGTTGAGGCGAACGGAATTAACCGGAGCGCTTCGCCTGTTTTCTCGTCTATGTTCTACCGAGAATATCAGGAGAACAGCTGATCTTAGAAAAAACATGTTCGAATGAAAATAAAATTCAACTTTTATCTAAAACTTTCTCGCTTACGAAACTTGCCTACCCTAAAGATGAAAAATTTCTCGCTTACCAACTTTTTCATGTCACGTTTTCAAATGTATGAAAACTTTCAACTTTTTTTACTCGTAAAAGTTGAATAAACTGGAAACTGGTAATTTGAGTTACACCATTAGAATCAGTGTTTTATTAGGTATAAGAACACCAAATTTGAAAATTTTAACTTAATCCTAAGGGGACTAAACGACGATGTATTTGAAACTCGTGCACTACAGTTTTGAGCTTCTGTGAGCTCCATTTCGCGTTTCTATACCTAACCATGATGGCGGAATTGGCTTCACCACCCGTAATGCTGCAGTAATAGGATCACTCTGTCTATTCTACTATGTGGTCGCTGGTCTTCGCAACCAAGTGATGGGAACAAAGCACTGCTGGATAACATTGTGTTAAGCAGCTATATAGTGCAATGCAACAATTCAATATGCCTCCAAAATATAGGGAGTGACTGACTAGCCTTACTAACGATTAGCCAGGCTCCCAATGGAGCTCATATATTTATATATTTCCCTTTTATATTTTCTCAACTAGCCTATATCAGTGAATATAGTCGCTCAATTTCGCAGTAATATTCCTTTATAGATTAGTGTATAATACAATAATAATTGTATAACTATACAATAAATTATTGTTCTTTACATAGAGAACAGTAATTATAATATTTTTTACAGTCTTAATCCTATCAGACAGCTAATAATTATGTTAGCAGAGCATTAAAATTCATTCATTCAACATTTACAAAGAAAACATTTACAAAATTTCTAACATTTAGGCTAATACAGAAATAAATTCCATTCTATTCGGCAACGTCCGTCGATTATTCAATCGACAACTCTGAGGCTAGGCGTACACCGGTTAGTCAAGACAAGACAAGACAAGATTAGTCACGTTTAGTCACAGTAATTCACATAGTTGCTTATGAAGCAGCACACACAGATGCAATGACTAATCGGTGTGTGTTGCTTCATAAGCAACTATATGAAGTACTTTGACTAAACGTGACTAATCGTGTCTTGTCTTGTCTAACCGGTGTACGCCTAGCCTGAGAATGAATCAGATTGGAAGTACAGTAGTTTAAAGCTTCTAAGTTGAAAGAACGCAATGCAAAAATAAACGACTATATTCACTGATAATGTGGAGTAAAATATTGGAGAGAAATGAATGAGTTCCCTGTTTTTAATTTGTATAACTTTGACACTTGGCTGAATGGTTGAAATGTCGAGATTGGCAAACAGAAAAAAAACATTCAACTCGAAAAAAAATCATTCAGCTTGAATTTTTCCCTGTTCTCGCTGTAATTGATTTTGGTTTGTTGACGTTTTGAGGCGATTCTGTAATTGTTAAATTTTGTTATTGTTAGAGTGGGCATGAGGTCAATTAATGAACAGTTGAATTAACGGGTTTTCAGAATTTTCGTGAGCCAATACTTTTAAACAGCTACAGTTCATGTTCAGCTTACAGTTTTGTACTTCCCTTACAACATCTATACATATGAGAGTGAAATGGCACTCACTGTTTCATTCATCAGCAGAACTAAAAATCTACTGAACCAAATGCGTTCAAATTTGGCATGCATGTTCAGTGTTCTGTTATGAACCAAGTAATTTGTATGTGTGTTTTCATTCAACTTTCCAGTTCTTCTTACAGTTAGTCAAAGACGATATTAGTCACGCACAGCACACACCGATGCAATGACTAATCGGTGTGTGTTGCTTCATAAGCAACTATGTGAAGTACTGTGATTGAACGTGACTAATCCCGTCTTGAGTAACCGGTGTACGCCTAGCCTTAGGCTCTCTAGGATGGTTTTGGTCAAGTTGGATAGTTTTCAGGTTTTAGGTTTGTGATATTAATTTTTAGAGGGTTCCTACATCATGCTACACTAAAACTGTCTGTGATGAATTTCGTGGGAAATTGAGATTGGAAGGGGGTATCAGTCTGGAATTTATGACATATTACAATGAAACTTCTGGCCGTTTCAGTGCCGCAAAATGCAGATTTCAAAAACAATAGTTAGTCACGACTCACATGCATGCAAGCATTGTTGGTTTATGCAAAGCGCTGTGACATTCAGCTGTTCCGAAACGGCGATGAATTATTACTGGTGCAATATTCATGTTTTGTGCGGTCGCCGTGTTGCTACAATGTGTAATCAATGTAGATTGAGTTTTCTAGCTAGCAGCGGTTTTGATTCAATTGTGACATATGTTGAAATGAGACCTAGTATCGAGTTTATTGATTGAGAGATACCAACACTATGAACCTCACTCAACTATGTTACAACGTTACAACTGATTATGACATGTCTGTATAATTATAACACATAAATTAATAAAATCTGGTATATAGTTTAGTTTTATACAACTGGAGCTAGTGGGCATTGTACAGCAGGAAATTCCTTGAATCTATATAGCTATACTATGCAATGCAATCAGGCCGAGTCGTTATATTATAATGTTAGGCTCGGCGTACACCGGTTAGTCAAGACAAGACAAGACGAGATTAGTCACGTTTAGTCACAGTAATTCACATAGTTGCTTATGAAGCAGCACACACTGATGCATGGACTAATCGGTGTGTGTTGCTTCATAAGCAACTATGTGAAGTACTGTGACTAAACGTGACTAATCTCGTCTTGTCTTGTCTTGACTAACCGGTGTACGTCTAGCCTTAGATTGTACTACCATATGACATGGATAACCATTGATAGTTGGGAGAACTTTCGATTCAATACCCTTCTCCACCACAATATTTTTGGATTGTTCTTCGTTTCATTATTTTTTCTAGATGTTTTATTGTATGGTTTGTATGTAATGTTGTTCTAATGTTGTGTGTGTGTGTGATAATAAAAGGAATGAATGAGATAAAAATAAACTAGAATAATTTCAAAAACTCTGGGTTCCCATGTATGACCCTGCACAAGTTTAGTTTCGCTTCAGCTCGAGTGGATCGAAATGATCTGAAACTTTGTATGAAGTTTGGACAGTTTAGAAATTTCTAGATCAGCAGCTGTTATCAAAAGTTATCCAACAGGTTCCGACATGTATGATTCTGACTGACGTAGGCAACACTATATATTATAGACTGGTCGACCCCCACTCAGGAGTCAGGAATCAGTCTACTGATTCTTCGAAGCATACAATAATACTTCCTGGCAAGAGAATCATGTCAAAACACTTGTCAAAAATCTCAACTCTCTCTCCGATTAGTCATTGCATCAGTGTGTGCTGCTTCATAAGCAACTATGTGAATTACTGTGACTAAACGTGACTAATCTCGTCTTGTCTTGTCTTGACTAACCGGTGTACGCCTAGCCTTATACTTCGTAGCAAGAAAATCATCTCAAACATTTGACAAAAATCTCAACTCAACAACACATTACTAGGGAGATAAAATACACTCGAGAGAAATTATTTCTGAGAAGAAAAAACAATATTCAAATCCCTCTCGTATCCGTAATAAGCACTTGCAATACACAGTAACGAAAGTTTGTACTGTAATGTAGAAAAGGGAGATTTAAAAAAAAGAGTACAGTTAATAGGATGCTGAGTTCTTCTTTGCTTCCGTCTTCTTCTTTTTATTCTTCCTCCCCCTCTTCTTCTTCTTTTTCTTTCTGTATGAACACACTCGCTGCTGTACAAGCGAAGTCTAATTTTCAAAGGGAATAGAAAAGTTCCGGTACAGCCCACGAATCAGGGTGAGACTTGAAAAGTTGAGAATTTACTGCTTCCTTCCCCACTCTCCTGCTCCTCCTTCTCCTCCTCCATCGCCTCTTCATTTTATTCCTTCCCCCCACTTTTTTTCTGGCTCTCTGCTAGGAGAAGTGGTAGTAATGTATACACAGTACATAGTGGAGAACCCATGGAGAGTTGTTTGCTGAAGCACTTCAACCAAGCCGGGAATTTTTTCACTTGTCCTCCTTCATTTGTGTGTGTCTAAGTTTTCATTCTCTGCTTCTTCTTCATCATCACCTTCTTCTACCTCTTGTTCTTCTTTTTGTTCTTGTTCTTGTTCTTGTTCTTGTTCTTGTTCTTGTTCTTGTTCTTGTTCTTGTTCTTGTTCTTGTTCTTCTTCTTCTTCTTCTTCTTCTTCTTCTTCTTCTTCTTCTTCTTCTTCTTCTTCTTCTTCTTCTTCTTCTTCTTCTTCTCTTCTTCTTCTTCTTCTTCTTCTTCTTCTTCTTCTTCTCTTCTTCTTCTTCTTCTTCTTCTTCCTCTTCTTCTTCTCTTCTTCTTCTTCTCCTCTTCTTCTTCTTCTTCTCCTTCTTCCTCTTCTTCTTCTCCCCTTCTTCTTCCTCTTCTTCTTCTTCTTCTTCCTCCTTCTTCCTCTTCTTTTTTCTTCTTCTTTTTCTTCTTCTTCTTCTTCTTCTTCTTCTTCTTCTTCTTCTCTTCTTCTTCTTCTTCTTCTCCTCTTCTCTTCTTCTTCTTTCTTCTTCTTCTTCTTTTTCTTCTTCTTCTTCTTCTTCTTCTTCTTCCACTTCTCCTTCTTCTCCTTCTTCTTCAACCTCTTCTCGTTCTTCATCTTCTTCTTCTCCTTCTCCTCCTTTCAACCCCTTCTGGTTCTTCTGCTTCTTCCTCTACCTCTTCTTCTTCTTCTTCTTCTTCTTCCTTCTTCTTCTTCCTCTTCTTTTGCTCCTCTTCTTCTCCTCTCTTCTTCTTCTTTCTTCTTCTTCTCCTCTTCTTGTTCTTCTTCTTGTTCTTCTCCTTCTTCTTCTCCTTCTTCTTCTTTTTCTTTTTCCTCCTTCTCCTCCTTCTCCTTCTTCTCCTCCTCCTCCTTCTCCTCCTCCTCCTCCTCCTCCTCCTCCTCCTCCTCCTCCTCCTCCTCCTCCTTCTCCTCCTTCTCCTCTACCACTTCCCACACACTACTTTCCTACGCTACCCATTATTAGCAGCAGCCGAGATTTCCTGCATTTGTTTGTTTTTTGCCGCTTTTCTTCTCTCTCTCTCTCCCGCAGCTTTTTTTCTCTCAAGTACAGCACAGAGATTACACATCGTAGACTGGAATTGAATGAAACTTTTCTCGTCGCTTTATGAAACCTCGAAATTCGCACCTCTAGTTTCTACTGAAAATCAGTAGGTGAAATTCTACTGGCTCATAACTCTGAATTATTAAGTATAATAATAATATTATCAATGTTGTTAATGTAGTATTATTCATTCTTTTATAATTCATTTATCTTCTCCCATATTCATAAATTCCTAATGAATTATAATACTTTTATTATAAGTATTATAATTCATATAGGTAGTATTATAATAATACTACCTATTATATTTATTGATATGTATCAATATTAATACAATCACTATACTTGAATGAATGTTACTTCATATCAATGTTGCTAATGAAGTATCATTCATTCATTCATTATTCATTTATCTTCTCCCATATCCACAAATTCCTAATGAATTACTATCCATTATATATTTATTGATATGTATCAGTATTAATGCATTCACTTTGAATAGATGTTAATTCCGTATTGGAAACTGGTTATTCCCTACCTTTTACGTGGTACGTCGAGTCGAAAGTTACACCAAATAGAGTAGGTATAATAATTATTATTCTACTAGCCTATTCCACGGAAGCAAATATTGAGTAAAAGATCATAGTTACCAAACTTCTTTTGATGATTTTTTAAATGCTGGAAGGTGTGATAGGATTTTCATACATAAGCATTTTTGAACTGATCCAAATTTCGAATTTATCGATTTTTATGTTTTATTTTCAATTCAGAATCTGAACAAACCTATAAGAAGTTTGTTGAAGAGACACAGGATTGTTAGTTACGAATACAGACGCCTTCCTGTCTCCGATAACATAATGTTCATTATAAGTACATTAAGTCGCGCACATCCAATAAGAGAGCCTGTAAATAGGATGGTTCTCGTATTAATTCTTGTGGCTACTGGAAGATAGTATTGCTGTAATGTAGACAATAGTTTTTAACCCCATTATTGTGCTTACAGGTTACATTAGGTCTGCATTATTGTTCAAAGTAAGCATGTCATTTTCCCAGCAAATGACATTAAAAAATTAATAATACAATATTGAAAAAATCAGTGATATACTCTTCAGTAGATAGAAAAGATTGCTGGTTCTGGCGCACCATGACCTCACGACCCTTGTCCTTACTCTCCAATGACCTTGACCTTGTCTTGAAGGTCACATTCGGTCAGAAACCGTCCAATATCTAACCTACTAGCATACTTAAATTTGAATTACAAAATGAAAATGTAAAACACTTTGTGGAGATTTTGCAATTTTTTGCTATACTGCAGATAGATTGATTGAATATCTATATTATAGGTAATCGATGATACACCCCTTATAATTTATTAATGATTATAATTGACTCCTAATGATTGGATAGGTATGATGTAAATTACATAGATCTGATATTGATGGTTCAGACACAAGAATCGGTTTGAAACGAAGTAGGCTCTCATCTTAGGAGATGGTGATGCTCTGTAGAACAGACAAAGAGAGAAATAGAGTGAGAGTGTTGCGCATACGCGATATTCTGTTCCCCTTTACTACACTGACATTTTCGACGGATACTCAAGATTGAACCACTAATAGATAGATAGATTTTTATGTCAATTTTAACAAGGCTTTCGCCTATTGTAATATTACATACAATATTTACAAATCATTCAGAATTGGAAGATGTACAGGGTGGCGCATACAGAACGGATGTTTATCAAAGTGTTATAGGAAAGTTTATTTGAATAATACATTTATCTTCCTAACACCAAAATACTAAGTAAATAGCTCAATTTGAGAATTTGTATGAAAAACTCCAAAACACTTGAGTATATTTCAAAAATTACATAGGAAAGATGGCGCCCTTAATGCGTTAATGCTCATTAAAAGCCTCAAATTGGTCCTCAACTTTTGATACAGCAGCAATTCATTCATGTATTGCAGTATTCAAATCTTCAATGTTACGATATTTACGATAGTAAACTTGAATTTCTAGTAAAGAAGAATCTTATGCCGATAAGCTCGACTAGAAACTTTCTGCTGAAGCTCCGTTGAACGGCGATTGCAGATTCATTCTATTGGAAATATTGTTCTACAGCAAATACGCGATTTTGGAAGGTCAATTGCGCCATTGATACTAAAACTGGATACTTTAACCTACAAAATGGTGTCGCTCTGCGGTCACAGACAGCTCTAGTCCACTGATACTATCCTACTCAAATCCATCCATTCTTTTTGCGCCACACAGTAGAATTAGAAAGAGGATTAGGTGGAATTAGAAGGTGTGTGAGTGAGTGAGTGTATAACTGTGTGAGTTTGTGAGCGAATGAGAGAGTGAGCGAATGAGTGACTCACTAATTGATCGTTTGCAGGGATTGCCGTGTATCGTATAATTGATATGGCATTGTCCAATTGAAGGCGCGTCGTGAAGCTTACAATAGTCCACGATGACACGCATAATATTAACATTGCTCCGCCCATGCACAAACAACATTCCGAGTGCATTTCTGTAATCCCATCTCTCCATTTCAGATGGTGATAGGGGGTCGCCGTATTAACATGGGACTTACTACACGACACTAATCATGCGCTGGTACAATGCGATCGATTCATATTGAGATGTCGGGATGGTGATTCCAGCACTCGATAAGCGATGGCATTCTCTAACCTCCTTGATTTCACTATTCTAACCAATAATAGAGGCATTAGAACTAAAATAAAGGCATTCTATTCGAAGAGCATGGAGATAGGGATGATGCATCATTGATTACACTATTCAAAGCATGGAGGTGGAGAAAAAAGTGGTAAAGGAGCAGAAGAAGGAGGAGAAGGGGGAGAAGAAGAGGAAGAAGAAGGAGGAGGAGGAGGAGGAGAAGAAGGAGAAGAAGAAGGAAAAAGAGGAGGAGGAGGAGAAGGAGGAGGAGGAGAAGAAGAAGAAGAAGAAGAAGAAGAAAGAAGAAGAAGAAGAAGAAGAAGAAGAAGAAGAAGAAGAAGAAGAAGAAGAAGAAGAACAAGAAGAAGAAGAAGAAGGGGAGGAAAAGAGAAGAAGAAGAAGGAAAAGAGGAGGAGGAGGAGGAGAAGAAGAAGGAGAAGAAGAAGAAGAAGAAGAAGAAGATATAGAGAGAGATTAATGGGACGAAGGAGGAGAAGAAGAAGGAGAAGAAGAAATAGAAAAAGGAGAAGAAGTAGAAAAAGAAGGAGGAGGAGAATAAGAAGGAGGTGAAGAATAAGAAGCAGATCTAGAAGAAGAAGAAATAAAAAATAGAGAAGAAGAAATAGAAGAAGGAGAAGAATAAGAAGCAGATTTAGAAGAAGATTATCGAGAAGAAGAAGGAGAAGAAAAAGAATAAAAAGAAGAAGAAGAAGAAGAAGAAGAAGAGGAGGACTACACTCTTTTACCTGCTGTATTACAAGTAATATGCAAAAATAAGGTAATACAATAGGAAATATACAATAATATCAAGGGAATAATAGTAGTGAAATCATACAGGTGTTCTATATGATTATCGAGTTGAATTTCAGAACCAGCAATCTGGCATTGACAAGCACTAAACAAAGAAATAGCTTTGATGTGGGAACAAGATAACCTCCGAAGCGTATTTGATTATTGCTCGGTGATCCGAGTCTGAATATCATTTGAATAATATCAAAATACAACCAGAATAATATCACAATGAATGCTGATTGTATATCACGAATTCAGAGTTGGGGGTTCACAAATCCTTATAAGGTTCATGAAATTGGAGTTTTCCTATGCAACTGAACTCGCAAGAATAGTTCGCTATAATGATCAAATTACCTCAAAGCCATTTCCACAATTCTTGGTTTGTTATCTACAATCTATATACCACTGATCCAAAATCTACATATCTGAATTCAGATTTTGTTATGCTGTTTCTTTATACATTCAAAATGGAATTCGAAAATGTGTAATTTTGTAACTCTTTTTTTATTATTACATCTTGGGGACTTTGATTATGAAGTATAAGATAAGTTACTATACAGGATGTTCTGACAAAAAAGGTTCTAGTAAGTGACCAGGACAAGTGAAAACTTGTTTTATTCAAACTATAGACACAAAAATAAGAAATGGGCACATGACAGTATCTAAAAATTAATAGTTCTAAAATAAATAATTCTAATTGATGAACTAAAAGCAGTCTGGAAGAAGGAGTGACATAAGAAGAAGTAGAAGGCGAAGTGGAAGTGAGATAAGAGGAAGTTCAAGACAAGGAAAGAACATTCGATATCACTCCTTGGGGGGTGATCAATCGAATTAGGTCTAACAGATACCAATCGACCCACTTAGACTCTCTATTCTTCTCCTTCTTCTTCTTCTTCTTCTTCTTCTTCTTCTACTTCTTCTTCTTCTTCTTCTTCTTCTTCTTCTTCTTCTTCTTCTTCTTCTTCTTCTTCTTCTTTCTTCTTCTTCTTCTTCTTCTCTTCTTCTTCTTCTTCTTCTTCTTCTTCTTCTTCTACCTCTTCTTCTTCTTCTTCTTTCTTCTTCTTCTTCTTCTTCTTCTTCTTATTTATCCTCTTCACCTTCTCCTGGAACGTGAGTAGTTCCACTTCCATTCTCTTCCGACTTACTTCCCCCTTCCTCAAAACACCCCCCTCCCTTCTGAGGAGTTTCTTCTGTAGAACAGACAGGGGTTAAGGGGGTAGGTGGAGGATGGTGGGTGGAAATCAGTAGTCTCAGCTTGTAGCGGCAATTTTTCGCCCGCCAAAATGGGCCATTGGCGGGCTTTGTTTTGGCGGGAACAATTGGCGCTCAATTTTGAGGCAATGGTGGTTGCTGGGGTGGTGGGGTGTTGAGGGAGGAGTAGATCTATTGTGTTTGGAGGACTTCGTGGAAGTTCGTAGCTGTGAGCGCTAACATGCTACCGTAGGCTACCCCATGCCATTAACGGTAGTTTCCTTCTTTGCATCCTCTTCGTCCTATCTATTCTTCTTTTTATTGTTCTTCTTCTTCTTCTTCTTCTTCTTCTTCTTCTTCTTCTTCTTCTTCTTCTTCTTCTTATTCTTATTCTTCTTCTTCTTCTTCTTCCTATTCATCAGAATATTCTTTACTCTTCCTTTCTATGTATTTTTGCAGGCTATATTATTACTAGAATTAAAATTTTCTTCTCTAAATTAAGGAATCTTCATTGTATGATTTAGAATCTTCTTTACTTTTTCAATGACAATAAATATATTTCTTCTACAGGCAAAATTAACCGATTCTCATTTTTCAATTAATTTCAAAAAGTGAATTTCCAAATATAAGCGCCGACTTAAATTCTCTAAATTCTCAGTTAAAATTTTTTTTGAGGGTGATGCGCACATGGAGCAGGCTCAAGATCGAAGTGCATTTTAATGCGAAGACCTGTACTGTCTGTACAGTAATAACACTTAGTTACCCAGATCTTTAGTTCCTTAGTAGTCAGTTTACTAGTTAGTCAGTAAGTTTGTTTCAGTAACACCTTTATTAATTTTTTGTTAGTTATATCCTTAGTTCCTTACTTTACTCTAGAACAGAAGTACCGGAAGCGTAATCTAAATCTATGTATAAGTCTATTGAAGGTTAATTTTATGAATGACCTCAGAAGATTAATTTGATGATGTACATCCGCTGGCATTAGGTCATTTTGTACTCAGAAAACGTTTGAAAGAGCTTAAACTCAGGAAGTTCCAAGTTGTCGTGGACCTACTGAGCAATCCTGCCAGTTTACATCAAGAAATATTTCCCCAACTGAAATATTCTTAGTACCTACTTTTCATAATCCTAAAATCTTTCTGAATTCCCATGCTTTTAATAATTGTGTTCGACAGTTATCTCACTGATCATCATCATCATCATCATCATCATCATGATTAGATCATCATCAACGGGATCCTTAGGTTATTCTTCGTGCTTCTTCCACTTCTTCTTCTTGTCGAAAATTCTTCCTTCTTCCTTGTGTTATAGTCTCATGGTTGAGGGAAACCAGTTGTGGAGACCTACTGACAGATCAAATGTTGATGAGCTTGCCTGAGTGAAGAAGCTACGGAACAGACCCAGAGCACTCAGTACATTTAGTGAAGTCAGCTTCATTTCAGGAGGTCTCACATATGCTAAAGATGTCTTGAGCTCAAATCTCATCATCATCTCATTCATCTCATCTTACATCCTCTCCTCCTTCTCCTCTTCTTCTTTCTTCCTCTGTTCATTCCTCCTCTTATCTTTCTTCTTTCTCTCCTCCTCCTCTTCTTCTTCACTATCCTCTCCTTATCTCTCATCATCCTCCTCCTCTCCCCTCTTCTTCTTCTTTTCTTCTTCTCTTCTTCTTTCATCTCTCTTCTATCTTCTTCTTTGCCAGTAAAAGATGAATGCCTGCGAATGATTTGCAGAAGAAGAAGAAACAAATACAGCAGTGCCATCTGTCGGCTGAATGTAACAGCTAAAGGAACAGACTAGCACATACTGCCATGACAACCCAGTACAGTACTGCCATACTTGATTTCAATCTTATTGGTGTTCTTGTGTGCTGTCATTCCAGACAGCTTTGTTCTTTCTAGTTCTGAAGACTCCTCCTTCCTCCTTCACTTCTTTTGTCAGGTGATTCTCCTCTTATCTTTTCTCCTCCTCCTCCTCCTCCTTCCTCCTTTTCCTCTTCCTCCTCCTCCTCTTCTCCTTCGTCTCTTTTTTTTACTGTTTCCTCTTTCTCCTTTTTCTCTTCCCTCTTCTCTCTTACTCCTTCTCCTCCTATTCTGCTCTATTTCTCTTCTTGTCCTTGTTCGAAAGAGTAGATGATGAATATGAGCAAGATTATTAAAGAAGAAGAAGAAGAAGGGTGGAAAGAAGAAGAACAAAGATATGATTAAAAGGAATGGTCGAGAAAGAGAGGTGATGAAACAAAGAAACAACAGATAGAGAAAATGTAGGAAGTAGAATAACTACTGCTTCACAAAAGTAGGAGAATTAGAACATAATAATTGAGAACAAAACCAAAGAAATTATAAATAGAGTTCTGAAGACTTCTGCTACAACAAATAAAATATTGACGCAGAAGTCTTCAGAATTTTTATAGTTTCATATTAATTTCTGATCTGATCTGATTCAGTGCAACCCAGCGTTGCCAGATGACTTTGGCTGATATGTTAGATTACCCGATTTACTAGAAACAGCCAAATGTCATCTGGTATTGCTGACTGAACATAGCAGTGGGCGGGCGAGTATTATAATGTATTCAGAGCAGTTGATTAATGTTTTCATTTTGAGTGAAACAAATATTTGTGTTAGAATGATCATAGTATACGAGCAGCTAGAATGTTATACAGGATATCTCCTTCTTGCTCAGATTTAAACACTAAAGATAAATTAGACGATAATATTAATTAAGATTTTGTATTTGGAACAGAACAAGACAAAACAACAATACAGTGAGTACAAGAACAGTATAGTAGTACATTTTGTATATTCATATTATTTTGTATTCGTAAGAGTTTTATTCTAAATTTGAGGAATATTTATTGTATGATTATAGAATTTCACTGTACTTCTTGAACTGTACATCTTTGTCTTATGGCAATGAAGATATTTGATTTGAAAAAGATTAGAAAAGAAAGAAATGATGACGAAGAACAAGAAGGAGATGATAAAGAAAACGGGGACTTTCTACTCTCTCTCTATCTTTCTCTCTCTCCTGTTTCTCTCATCTTTCTCTCTTCTTCTTCCTCTTCTCCTTTCCTCTTTATCTTCTCTTCTTATCTCTTATCTCTTCTTTCTCCTCTTTCTTCTCTCTCTTATCTTTTCTCTCTTTCTTTCTCTCTCTATCTTCCTCTTTCTCCTCTTTCCTGATTAGTTTCCCTCGTAAACAGCGAAAGTGAATCTTCAACTCCATCATCATCATCAGAGAGTGGCAATGATGCTCAAATTGAACGCAACTGGGAAGAGTACATTCGATTCTAGAGGTGCTCTGTGAGTACATTCTGCCTGCATGTGTAGAGCTTACATTTTCTGGCAAAACCTTGCCGCCTGATAAGTGGCTACATCAACAGACTCAGCAACCGCACGAGGATCCTACTTAAACATTATACCACTGCTGGAATGATACACACTGGAATGAATATGCATTCCTCATACCCTTTCCACACACTCATACACTCCATCTCACTCGTAACACACACACATGTGGCAGATTATCTGCAGAAAACCTAATGGTGTTTGCTACTCTCCCATCTTATGAATGTCAGGCACCCTTCTGGGATACTACTTCCAGCACTGAGGCTTTTCTCTGCTTTTAAGACCGCACTCTCACACACTCCCTTATCCTTCTTTATCAATTCTTTCCAGCTGTTCTTCCTCATCCTTGCCTTCTTTATCATTTCCTCCTTCATCATAATCTCTTCCTTTTTTATCTTCTTGTATTTGTGTTCCAAATCAAATCAAATTTATGTTACTTGATCAACCAAGTAAGCTACGGTAAATAATTATCCAACATTCTCATTTTTAAGATAACATTCCAATATTGTTTTTGTTATCACTGTGTATGTTCATGGTCTTGTTGTTATTTCTGATTCTTTTGTCCTTTTTGTTTCTCTTATTATTATTATTGTTTTGTTCTTGCTGGTGATCACTTCAAACTACTGATCCAAAGAAAAGCTCTGAAGAAGAAGAATAACTAAAGAAGAAGAAGATTAAAGAAGAAGAAGAAGAAGGAAGAAGAATAAAGAAACATAAGAAGAAGAAGAAGAATAAAGGAAGAAAGAAGAAGAAGAAGAAGAAGAAAGAATAAGAAGAAGAAGAAGAAGAAAATAAAAGAAGAAGTAAAAATAGGGAAGAAGAAATAAAGAAGAAGAAGAAGAAAACTGAAAAGGAGCAGATGAAATAGAACATGCTCCTTTCACGCCCATTCCCTGGGGAGTTATTCCCTTATTTGACAATTCTCTGAATCGGCACGGTGTGTGTTTTGTGTACGTAATCTGTTTCAGATAATGTTCCACCTTGTCACCTACGCATCATTCATACTTCAAATCTTGTTCCTTTTCTTCTAGTGGTTAGAATATTTACTCTTATTTACTTTCACATAAATATTTACTTGTAGTAGGGTAGAATATTTACTCAAAGTAGGCGGCTGAATCAAACGAGCATAATGGAGGAGGGGAGGTGTAGCAGACACAAGTTTGTGGGTTTCAGATGAATCTACACTCTTCTCACGCGGTGATCAAAATTTCCCATCCCGTGAAATCGTGGCTCTCTATATGCACCATTTCAAAAACAATCTGTAACGTCAGCTGTTGGATTATGTCTTAAAAAGGATAAAATAAAAAATAACAGAGTCAATAATAATTAGTACTTGAGTATAGAAATTCATTTGAAGTTTGTAGATTCAATTTTGTTTAAGAAAGTATCGATACTCCTCTACTGTATGAAAAAATATAGGTTATAATTCAATTATTTACATTCAATCATTGTCCCTCCACTTTCTCAAAATGATCTATCTTCGTGCAAAATAAACTCTCTCTCTCTCTCTTTCTCACTTCATTCACTCATCTATTTATCTATTTGTCTCCTCTCGTTGAGTTACAGCTGCAAGTCACTCAAACTTCCTCTCCTTCATATCCTAGCTTCATTGATGAACTCTAATCATCAATTGCTAATATATTTCACAAAAGTCCCAATGAACAATCAAGCCCAAGTCGAGAGATCAGTTCAAAGTCTTATAAACAATCCTAACACAGCGGATCACCATTCACTTTGCGACTAAGTCCGGTTTGAAGTTATTATTGTTGGTTCGGCCCTGCAACTTCACTAACTCAAATGCAACACGGATCAAAACGCCGAAGACTTAATTCCAGATGACATTGTTTCTCATAATTATTACCAATTGTATCTTAATACTGCTTAAAAAGCAGCCGCACTAATATCAGCTGACTATTGTCCGCCATCACATTACATTCAAATATTACAGCTGAGGATCAACACACGACGATTGCATCAGATTATTGTTTCAACATCTGAATAATCAGCCAAACGTGACTAAAGTCTCTTCCTGATTTGTCTTGACCAACGCAGTTTCAATGATCAGTTTTCTAAAGAAACAATTAATTGTTTGAATAGTTTGTCGCACTGTTAAAGCCTTTACATGAAAAGTGGTGATGTTGTGGTTTGTTCTCCATACCGAATAAGAAGACTTGTTTGTCAAACCATATTTCCATGAAAACAACAAGATAATGCAGTTTCGGTTGTTACACCATTACTTCATCAATCTCTGTATATAAACCTAAAAAGTACAATGTAGCAGAATTTATACTCGTGACCGAGCGCTGTGATTGGCAGTTGAATGGCCTATCAAGGGAACGACTGCCATTGGTCTAGATAAGCTCCTCCCACAATGGGCGGTTTCTAAAAACATCACAGCAATGGCGGTTCAAGGCAAGGAACCTGCAGAAGAGGTAGGCTACTTCTTTTTCTTATGAAGTCGCTTTTTTTAAACCTCTCGCTACTCCTAAAGTAAATAACTTTCATTTTTATCGATAATATGGAAAAGTGATGGTAAAAATACACAACTAAAAGGTTTAAAATCATTCTAGAAACGAGTTCTGAGTAGTTCAAATTTCATTTTTCCCCGGACCCCTCGTTTGGCTGGGGGGGAGGGGGGTCAAGCCTCGAGTCACAAGGTAGATCTTGCTACGTTCAATTATTATTTAAATAGAATGAGAGCGATTCATATTATACTGAACTAAGCCAATGACTGTCTCTATTTCTTAGAGAAACCTAGAAAGCAACGTCACCATTCCTGGCAAACTATATTATCTCCAATCCACACACTCTCATAAGATGACAGAGCAGCTCAGATTGAGATTGCAACTTTGAATTGTGTCAGCTACAGAGCAGATTTGGCTGCGACTGTACCGCATCCCCGAATATACGCGTACAGTCACTGGAGGAGGAGGGAGAGGAGGAGGAGGAGAGGAGGAGGAGGAGGAGGAGGAGGAGGAGAGTAGGAGGAGGAGGAGGAGGAGAGGAGGAGGAAGAGGAGGAGGAGGAGGAGGGAGGAGGAGGAGGAGGGAGGAGGAGGAGAAAAATCTTGTGTTATAATTAATATTTGTATTAGCATTTACTGATTGTTGGAATTTAATATTAGAGTAAACATTTTGCATTTTGGGTACAAATCTATTTTGCAATTGATAATTCAATTTAAACCAACTCAATAATTAGTACAGACACAATAGTTTTATAATGATATAAACTACAGGTACAAGCTCACGAACAACTGTTTCTCTCCCGAATTTCAATAAACAACGTTCAAATTATCTATTAATATTATTTTCGCATCACATGCGTGGAAACGCAGGTCTGTGAATTAGTTGATTGTGCATATTAGTGTTCAAAATTTTTGAATATTAGGCTACGTTTTCACCTGTTAGTGAATATTATATTCAGATACTCAGTAACAGAGCGTTACGCTTTCCCATTGGGTATAATAGTAATAGGTATTATACTGGAGGTTATCCATTCTCCAACTATTTGGTTCATGATTCTAAGTATAGAGCTCATCGTACTCATAAATATAATAAGAATTCTGAATAAGAAGACTTGATATTGTTAAAATCACATATTTAAATGAAACAACCGTACCGGCGTGTACCGTCACAAATAAGGCACTGGATAAGAATAATAATAATAATAATTATATAACTTACAGTTTTCCATCATTTTTGGTACTGATTGACTCACCTGCAAAAAAAATTGAATACAGTTAAAAACAAGAGCAACAAGTACAAGAGGAAGAGGAAAAAGAAGGGTAGTAAGGAGAAGATGAAGGAGAAAAAAAGGAGAGGAAGAAGATAGAGAAGAGGAATAAGAATAAGAAGAAGGAGAAGAAGAAGGAGGAGAAGGAGAAGGAGGAGGAGGAGAAGAAGAAGATAGAGAAGAAGGAGAAGAACAAGAAAAAGAAGAAGAAGAAGAATAAGGAGATGGAGAAGGAGAAAAGAAGAAGGAGGAGAAGGGAAAGGAAGAAAGAAGAAGAAGAAGAAACAGGAGAAGAAGAAGAAGAAGCAGCAGAAAAGAAACAGCAGAAGAAGAAAAAAAGAAGAAAGAGGACAGAAGAAGAAGGAGCAGAAAAAGGAGAAGGAAAGGAGGAGCAGAAGAAAAGAAGAAAGACAAGAAGAATAAGAGGAAGAAAAGGAAGAAGAAGATGAAGAAAAGGAAGAAGAAGATGAAAAGATGGAAAAGAAGGAGTAGAAAAGAATAAGAAGAAGTAGCTGATGAAGAAGGAGCAGTGAAAGAAGAAGGAATGGAGGAAGGAAGAAGAGGAAAGAACGAGCAGAAGAAGTAGAAGAAGATTAAGAGGAAGAAGAAGAAGGAGAAGGAGAAGAAAAGAAGAGGAAGAAGAAGAAGAAGAAGAACAGGAAGAACAATGAGAACAAAAACAAGAGGACAAAGTAGGAGAGGGAGAACAAGCAGGAGAAAAGAAGTATAGGAGAAGAAACAGAAGAAGAAGAAGACACAGAAGAAGAAGGAGAAGAGCAGAATGAGAGAAGGAAGAAGAAGCAGGAGAAGAAGAAACACGAGAATGTAGACTGTTTGAAATAAGAGATGAAGCAGTTGTAACAGCAGCAGCAGCAGCTTGGGTTTCGTTTAATGGTAGAAGCCATTAATTAAATGGTTTTTGCCAAGTCACTCTAGGCTGTGGCGGCTCTCATTTGGATTACTCCACATCTAAGTCAATGTGAAATTCTGTGTCGCTCTCCGCTGTATCTTGAAACGAAGAGAAAACGTGAAGATGTAAGAAAGAGTAAGAGAGTGTGAGGGTAGAAAGAGGGGGAAGTGCATGAAAAGATAGGAGGAACAGAAACGGAAGAGAGGTAATTAAGATGATGATGAGGAGAGAAGATGGAGAATTTGGGGGATAGTGAGGGGAAGACCGATTTGATGTATGAATTTATGCTACACTCGTACCTTATCTTACCTGATAAATGAATTTTTTCCAGGTTTCTGAATATCATTTGACGTTTCTATTTTTGCTTCTTCCGTTTTTACTTTTCCTCTTTCGTTATCTCATTCTTTTCCTCTTCTATTGTCTCTTTAATTTTCTTTATCTTTCCGATTTTCATAATATTTCCTCCCCAATTTTTAATTATTAATGATGTCTCTTTCTTCTCTCATTGTCTCCCTCTCTTCTTCTTTCCCTAGTTCTTTTATCTTCCTTTCTCAATTTTTACTACAATTTTGTAGTTGTCCTGGTGCTCAAGAACCACTCACTAGAAACGTTTTTGTCAGGAAATCCGATGTCCGAACAGCTGACCATTTGATTCAATGATGCTAACATTGAATTAAATGGTCAGCTGTTCGGACATCGGACTTCAGCCAAACGAAGGGTCCGGGGAAAAAATGAAATTTTAACTATAGCAGAATCCAATTCAACTTGTCAGAAGTCAGCTGTTTCAAAGAGCAATATCACAATACTTAACCTACAAATGCTGAATCTCGCAGATTATTGAAAAGGTCTTTCAAAAAGTTATTCTTTGAAAGGTCTTCTTTAAAAAGGTCTTTTAAAAACTTTAAAGGTTCTTTAGACTTTCAAGCCTTTTGATTATTGTGTCGAAATCACTGTTTAATTATTACTGGATCAGCTGACTTATGACAAGTTAATTGGCTCCTGCTATACTCAAAACTCGTTTTCAGAGTGATTTGAAACCTTTCAGGGCCGCTTTCCCCAACGCTGCTAGTAAAAACAGCTGACGCTTAATTTATTTTCTATAGTTTTCCTATTCTCCGAATGAGGCTTAAGCCAGATGTATAGGATAAGCAGCGTTGGGGAAAGCGGCCCTAAGTTGTGTATTTTAACCATCACTTTTCCATATTTCAATAAAAATTGACTTTATAAGGAGAAGAAGTACCTCCTCTCAGAGGAGGCCGTACCGGCCGCGTACCGTCACAAATTAGAATAAGAATTTATAATAATAATCATGTAACTTTTTTGGTACTTTTTGGTATTTGGTACTACACTTTTTTTTTATTAATCATTTTTGGTACCGTACTGATTGACTCACCTGCAAAAAGGATTGAAAACAGTTAAAAACAAGAGCAACAACTATAAGAGAAAGAAGAGAAAGAAAAAAAGAAGAAGGAATAAGAATAAGAATAAGAAGGAAAGAAAGAATAGAAATTATAATAAGAAGAAGATGGAATGGGAGAAGAACAAAAGGAAGAAGAAGACAAAGAATAAACATGTACAGTAGGAGAAGACAAGAAGGATAGTAGTATAGGATGAAGGAGAGGGGGAAGAGAGAGTCTAAGATGAAAGAGGAGGAGAAGTAGAAGGAAGAGATGGAGAATGATTATATGGGGAGAAGAAGAAGATAAATAGTATCAAGAAGATGCTGCTTTGCAGAAGAAGTAAATGAAGCAGAAAAGCTTGTATGGCGGATAATTAAACACAGGTAGAGGTAGCAGCTCAGAAGCTGTCAGTGTTGATGTAGCTCGGTTGCATAATGTAGACGTCATTCAACACACAGGCGAAGAGAAACCAGTAGCACAAAGCATAAGAAAAGGGTTGGAGAAAGAAGAGGGAGGGTTGAGGAGAGAGAAGGCATGTGTGTCAACCTCAATGCCGGTGACATTCGAATTTCAGCCGACAGCTGCTCTCAGCTCAGCTGCTGTGATGTGAGGAAACAACTGAAAACGAAGAATTGGAAGAAAGATGGTGCGAAGAAAGAGTAGGAAAGAAGCAGGAGGAGGAGGAGGAGGAGGAGGAGGAGGAGGAGGAGGAGGAGGAGGAGGAGGAGGAGGAGGAGGAGGAGGAGGAGGAGGAGGAGGAGAAGGAGGAGAAGAGGAAGGAGGAGGAGGAGGGGGAGGAGGAGAAGAAGAAGGAGAATGGAGGAGGAGGAAGAGGGAGAGGAAGGGGAGGAGAAGGAGAAGGAGAAGGAGGAAGAAGAGGAGGAGGAGGAGGAGGAGGATGAGGATGAGGATGAGGATGAGGAGGAGGAGGAGAAGAAGAAGAAGAAGAAGAAGAAGAAGGAGATAGTTGTTATGAAGCAACACACACACCGATTAGTCATTGCATCGGTGTGTGCTGCTTCATAAGCAACTACGTGAATTACTGTGACTGAACGTGACTTATCTCGTCTTGTCTTGTCTTGTCTTGACTAACCGGTGTACGCCTAGCCTTATATATGTACTTATTTAATTGGCCTATATCGAATATGAAGAGAGTTACAACTTCCTGTGTAGTAGTGAAGGTGATGTTGTGGTAGTTATCCATACTGAATAAGAGGACTTAATATGATCTTCAAGCATTCCTATTTATTTCATTTGTTTTTGTTATGATATCAATCACCTTTCTTCACTTTGTTAGTTATTTGATCCGCCATTGCTGTAATGTTTGTAGAAACCGCCCATTGTGGGAGGAGCTTATCTAGGCCAATGGCCTAGAAAATTTTTTGATTCATCTGCTTTCCTAACAAAATTGTACTATAAATAATATTCTATTCAACTTTATCAGTTTTTGGTCTACATCTATCATCATCTACATCTCTCATGTTATTCTAGAGCCTATAGAACTCCTGCAAACTATCAAGAATGAAATATTCTACCAGAAGTAGCATTTTTCTTGGAAGAGGAAAAACAAAGGTGAGTTTGGAGGGAAAACTTTCATCTTTCTATTTTGACGCACGATGATAAACTGATGCGAGTGTGTGTTCTGGGGAAAAGGTTCTGCTTTCTCTGAGAAAAATAAAAGGAGGCTGTTTCCTAGCAGCAAGCAGCACGTATGAGAATGAGAGGAAGGAGGAGAAGAAGGAGATGGAGGAGATGGAGGAGAAGGAGGAGATAGAGATGAGGAGGAAAAGGAGCAGAAGGAGGAGAAGGGAGGAAGAGGAGGAGGAGGAGGAGAAGGAGGGAAGGAGGAGAAGGAGAAGAAGAAGGAGAAGAAGAAGAAGAAGGAGGAGAAGGAGGAGAAGGAGGGAAGAAGGAAACTAAAGAGGAGGATGAGTAGAAGGAAGAAAAAGAGGTTTCCGAAGAAGATAAAAGGAACAAGAATGATAAGGAGGAAGAGGAGAAGGACAAGAGGGGAGGTATTAATAAAAAGGATGAGAAGGAGGAAGAGGAGGGGATGGGAAGAGAAAAAGATGTAGGAGGAAAAAATAAAAAGCAGTAAGAAGAGGGGAAGGAAGGAAAAAAAATTTAGTACCGAATATTAATGTCTAGGGAGAATAATATAAAAGAAAGGATGATGAAGATGTAAGAAGAAGAGGAAGAGGAAGTGATAAAGGGAGAAAAAGAGGGAGACGGTAAAAAGAAGAAAGGCTGAGAGGGGAAAAGAGCTAATAATGGAAGGAGATGGAATACTGATAATGGAGCTAGGAGATTGAGGAAAAGGAGAAGAATAAAGAGGAGGAGGAAATACGTAGAGGGAAAAAATGGAAGAGGAGGAGGAAATAAGGAGAAAAAGAGGAAGAGAAGGAGGAGAAAGAGAAGAAAACAACAAGAAATAGAAGGAGAAAGGAAAAGGAGGAGGAGGAGGAGAAGGAGGGAGGAAAAGGAGGCCAAGAAGAAGGAGAATTAGGAGAAAATGAAAAAGAAGAAGAAGAAGAAGAAGAAGAAGAAGAAGAAGGAAGAAGAAGAAGAAGAAGAAGAAGCAGAATCACCGAAATCTTGGACGACGAGCGTTTGAGCCGAGTGCAGTGCCTATATTCTGGGCACGTTTCACGAATTTATTTTCGCAATTCTCATATTTTCTTGGTCGGGCGCTGCCTTATCTCAGGGGCGACCTCCACAGCATTCGACGGTCATCAATTCGGCGGCCTTTTTGATCCCAGCTACTCTCTTCTTTATTGCCTGCTTTCGTTCAGAGACCTTCATCTACCTATTGAGAACTAGACTCTTAGGATACGACTAGCCTGCCCAAGTCAGAGAAGAGTGGACCAGCTCAGTGAAGCTAGATTATCATTGAGTCGAATGCAAAATTGCCTGTTTTAAAATTAATCCAAAACTCATAAATCGTGATTGGAAGAACCAGAACAGACAACCTTCACACATTTGAAAAGTCATAATTTTCTATTCCCTTTAATTGTGATTTATGAATATTAATAGTGCGTTTTAGGCTATAAGTTGACTGAACAGTTTTTATTCAGATTAAAATTAACCACAATTTGCGTTTACAGAAATTCTGGATAAAGCATCTTCCAATCATGTTATACTTGTTTAAAGTTGAGAAATGATGGTTTTTACCATATTTTGGCAAATATTTGAAAAACCACTCCAGATACAAACTTTTAACTAAATTGTTTTTAACGTTTTATTGAATTCCTTAGCCTAATTTACTCTAGATTAAAACATTTTTATACCCTTTTTCACCCGCCACAGATTTTTTAAATTCTAGATTTATACCCACCCACACCTATAATAAGATTTGTCCCATTTTCGCTCAAGAAATCACATTTAATCACAAATTTTGAAACGGAGAATCAAGCTAGTCCCCTGTATTTGGTCTCATCTGAAAGCTGAAAGAAATGGGAAGTTTTTATGTTATGAAACATTATTGAACCTTGATTATTTTCCGAGATAATTGCAGTTGGAATTTTGGAACTCATTAGCAAAATCGTTCTTTTTGAAAAGTGACAGCTAACAAAGAACGCTCAGTGATCAATTTGTACATTAATATCACATGTAATGGTTTCAACCTTGCCAGGAGAGAAATGAAACATTCAATCAATCAATCAATCTCTCTCTTTCTCTACAATTCTGATAACCTAGATCGAAGGCAAGAGTTATTATGTCAGCGGGGTCTGAAGTTGGAGTGGATCGCTGTGTTACAGCTAGCAAATCTGCTCAGCTCAATTTGCGAGCGAAGGGCTTTCTAGTAGAGGAAATGAAAGTTCGCGCAACCTTCTAGTAGCGAATCAGATTTGGAAGGGATTGATAGGGTTAGGACACTTCCACTACTACTGTACCTCTCAGTGCATGAATGTTTCATCTCTGGCTTCAGCTGCATTCCTGGATATTGGAGCTAATATCATTTCATAGCGAGTGTCCCATTCACAGAATTCCGAGAACATTATTATTTTCTGTGATTTACTCACTATGAGTCACCCGTGCTTCACTACGGGGTCTCGGAGAGTAGGTATAAAACACCGGCTATGGAACACAATAACGTCTCGACTCTGGAAAGTTTGTGGAGAAGTTTGAGTGGACCGGTTTTGATGCGGTTTGCGCCAAAAGTAGGATGAAAAATCGAATTTTTGCAGGCTATATTTGTTTTTCAAGAATAATCATTTTAAATGCGAGAAATTTGCTGAAAACTTCAAATAGTTTCCTGTGGCACTGTGTTGGCATTGAATATCGTAGATTAAACAAGTTTATGAATATTTACTTTATTCATTGCAATCTATTCATATAGTTAATAATCATCTAATCATTTTGTTTCATTCTTTTCATCAGCGTGCGTGTTTTCACTTTAAAATTTGCTCATCTCATGTTGACTTGAATTTTAGTTGTGATTTACACTGGAAAAATACATAATTTTATAAAAAAAATCACATAAATATAATATTATGTAAGAAAAATGTTGTATCTGTATCTGTAACCTGTATCTGAGGGTATTCCATACCCCTCTACCCCCCCGAAGTGCCCGTCCTAAACTACTCAACCGCCCCCCCCCCCCCAAAAAAATACAGACCTTAATCCGCCCCTGGAAACCCCCTTATTCAGAGAGGAAAATATTGAGCTATAGACGAAAGAACATTAATACAGAGTGAATCCAGTCTAATACACCACACTATAAGTTATTAAGACAATCCTCTTCACGGAAACCACAATATATATAATAATAGAGAGGTGTACCATAGGCTATATTCCTAGCAGCACAGCACACCTCTTTATTAAATTCCCATCTCTCGACGTAATTCAGGCGGCTGTATTACGTTATTAATTACTGGCTGTGTCGCTAGGGCGCGCTAGCGCTGTGTAATACACAGGAATCCCCATGGTGGGGGGAAGGGGGTAGTCTACACCCTTCCAAACCTCATAATCCTGGATGCAATTCTCTGCCCGCACCAGATAAGTAAAGCCAGTGTGTAGTATGGCACTACGAGAGAACACAGAATGTCGATTAGCTCATGGATCGATACGATTATATCGATATATCATATAAGTCAATATATCGCAAGCTTAAAAATGAAACATGAGCTAAAAGGTCATATTTGATCGCCGAAAATAATTGTTTTTATACTAGAGAAATCCAGTATATTATTGAATATGAACAGTTACAATTCGTAAAATTGAATTTTCTCACTAAGATATTTCTCCTACAGTTAACTCACTGAAAATTCGAGTTAATGAGGGAGTTGAAAAAATCATAGAGGTGATCAAGTGATAGAGAAATTTATCTTTTTGGAACATGTATTGATATTTTTTTGTTCAACTTGCTAATAAAAAGGTACACGCTACCTATCTATCACTCTATCCTTCACCTTCTTCTCCTTCTCTTCCTCCTTCTCCTCCTTCTCCCCTTCTCCTGTTTCTCCTCCTTTTCTGCTTCTCCTCCTTCTCCTCCTCCTTCTCCTCCTTACCCACCTTGTCCTCATTCTCCTTCTTCTCCTCCTTCTTCAAGAATGGACATATTTATATGTCAAAACTCCGCGATTTCAAAATCAATTACTTTTATTTCCAATTACTTTTATTTCCAATTACGTTCATTTAATAAAATATATCATACTAGTATTAAGTTGTATTCAAAAATCTTGAAGTAAAATGTCATGTTTTGTTCAGTAAATCTTATGCAGTAATTACTATTTTTGAATGACGTTCATTGTAATGACCTAGAATGTAAGCGACATATTTTGTAATCTGCGTGAATTAAGTGATTATTCTATTCTATTTTCCTCCTTCACCTCTTTCTCTTCCTTCTCCTCCTTCCCCTCCTTCTCCTCTTCTCCTCCTTCTCCTCCTCACTCACCTTCCCCTCCTTCTCCTCTTTATCCTTCTCCTCCTCCTCCTCCTCCTCCTCCTACCGGTCCCTTCACACCTCAGAAACCATTATTCATCATCAAACAATTTCCCGGAATCTCGATAACAGGTGCGAGCTGTACATCAGCTTAATCAATTTAGATTAGAAGCTGAACATGAATTCGCCAATTATCAACTTGACTCTGTTACACAGGATTCTATTGTTTCAGGACACGATGTAAACATTACATCGCAACAAATAAACAATGCACAATGCAACTCGAATCATTATGTCCATACATCTATTGTCATCTATTAGTGAAGTAATCAGAAGTCTCATTGTGATTTTGGTCTCATCAAATTATGATTGGTGATTCCTCGATAATTAATTATTGACCTTTATTGATTTGACCCCTGACTAATGAGAATCCCTATAATCACACGTGGTCGATCGATTTTTCCTTGAGCTTCTTCTTCTTCTTCTTCTTCTTCTCTTCTTCTTCTTCTTCTTCTTCTTCTTCTTCTTCTTCTTCTTCTTCTTCTTCTTCTTCTTCTTCTTCTTCTTCTTCTTCTTCTTCCTTCTTCTTCTTCTTCTTCTTCTTCTTCTCTCTTCTTCTTCTTCTTCTTCTTCTTCTTCTTCTTCTTCTTCTTCTTCTTCTCTTCTTCTCCTTCTCTCTTCTCCTTCTTCTTCTTCTCCTCCTCCTTCCTTCCTCCTCACCACCTCCTCTTCTCCTCCTTCCTCCTTCTCCTCCTTTCCTCCTTCTTCCTTCCTCCTCCTCCTTCTCCTCCTTCTCCTCCTTCTCCTCCTTGGATAGACCAAGTTAAGTGTCTTTGATTTACATGTGGCAAGTTTACTAGCTACAGTAGATAGTTCACTAGCTAGTAGACTATCCGGCTTTTTGGGGAGGCCACCGTAGCATTGACATGACGTAACATCGACATGACGTAACATGTACTTACAACCCACAAATGCATACATCTCGCATATTATTGCGAAGACTTTGAAAAGGCCTTTTTAAAAGATATTCTTTCAAAGCAGAATGAGTGTAGAAGACCTCTGACATCTAGACGGCGGAATAATGAAGTTGTAACTAGAATGACCCAGTAACTGCTGCCATCTTACGACAGAAATCAGAACTAGCTGCGTTGTGCTATCATGGGAAAGAGGCGGAGCTTGGAGGCGTGTCTGTAAAAATTGAAGCTGTGAATCACCCAGTAACTGCAGCCATCTACCGGTCGAATTCCGAACTAGCTGAGTCATTCATTCATTGCTGGCCTATCATGAGATAGTAGGCGAAGTTTGGAGGCTACATGATTTACAAATTATGCTACGATTCATGGAACGATTTTAGACACAGTTCAAAAATTGTTCGAGTATTTTCATTAGAAAGAGAAGGAGGAGAAGGAGGAGAAGGAGGAGAAGGAGGAAGGAGGAGAAGGAGGAGGAGGAGGAGGAGGAGCAGATAATTGTGAGGAAGAGATAACGATGATAATAATATTTTTTACGCTGAGGAAAAGAGGTTGAATAGTGGATAAATATAAACAGTTGAAAGACTAATGTCTTGTGTTAATTGAGTTGACTTTGGGAGCGACGAACAAAATCTTATATTTATTTTCTCATCCGCTTCCCTGAAGAACTGCATTCAGCGTTCTTCTTCTTTTTCTCCTTCTCCTTCTTCTTCCTCTTCCTCTCCCACTTCTTCTTTTCTTCTTCTTCTTCTTCTTCTTCTTGTTCTTGTTCTTTCTCTTCTTCTCCATCTTTTTCTTCTTCGTCATATCTTTTTTCCAATCCAGCCTTGCTGAGACCGTTCTTACACCGTTCAAATAGTTAATACGAGTAATTATTGTTTGCTTAGCGTGCCATCTAGAATATAGCTGTGATTTCTAGACGGTTATAAACGTTCTCGTGTTTAATAATCAAATGAAAAACATGGAGTTGTAGCAACCAAATAACATTATTGAAATATCGTGATGGCGACTTTGATTGTTAGGCTTTACCATTAGCAATCTTTGTTGAAATGAAACAACAGTAATGAGCAATAATCTATACAATAATATAGTAATATAATCTATACTATAAAAACGTTCACTGACTGACTCACTCATCCATTCATTAGCAGAACTAAAAATCTTATGTTCAGTTGGACCTTTAGACGCGCACTAAGAACGGATTACAAATATCCCAAAAATACGCCAAATATTCGCGTTTTTCTAGCAATTTTGTGCGTTTTCTCAGCTTTTTCGAGAACTAATTGGCGGAAAATGTGTCATTCTCGTTTCATAAAAACAATGTTTTCTGTAGAAACAAGTCTGTATTATTCACGAAGTTAGATTCTATGTTACCATAGAGAAGAAATAGGAGAGTTATCTATGATGTTACTATTATGTCACTTATGAAAATTTAAGATTATCGTTTCCGTATTTTAAATTTTAGAAATAACCCTGAGAACTAGCCGACTGGCGACGTGTCATTAAGCTAGGCGTACACCGGTTAGTCAAGACAAGACAATACGAGATTAGTCACGTTTAAACACAGTACTTCACATAGTTGCTCATGAAGCAACACACACCGATTAGTCATTGCATCAGTGTGCTGCTTAGCAACTATGAAGTACTATTCAAACGTGACTAATCTTGTCTTGTCTTGTCTCGACTAACCGGTGTACGCCTAGCCTAGAGTCACAATCACTCTCAGATCATCATCGAATCTCATTGTCTCACTGCAGGCAAAAGAGACAAACTTCTGCACTTTCCGCGGGGTCACAGATTGCAATGATGTCAATCATTTCGAGATTCGACTCTCATTTCCTGTGTAGAGAGCGCTTTCCGGGCCTCACATGTCGATAAGCTGCTGTCCCGTCATAAAACGTCTGTGACATGCAAACATTGACTCACAAACAGAATGCTTTATGAGACACAGTTCAGCCGCTGTCATCATATTGATAATGGGACAGTTTCCGATACTAATATGTTGACATTCAAGGACTCTGTCCAATGCTCATAGGACTGAACCTAATGGATTGGACCTACTCCTAAATATGAATTTTCTTGTTCTTCTTTTCTACTCCTGTTCCTATTTCCACTTCTTCTTCCTCTTTCTTCTTCTTCTCCTTCTTCTTCTTCATCTTCTCCTTCTTCTTCTCCTCCTTATTTCCTCCTCTTTCTTTTCCTCATCTTATTCTTGTTCTTCTTCTTTCTCATCTTCTCCTCCTTCTTCTTCTTCTTCTTTCTCTTTTACTACAAAATGAAGAAAATATTATTCCTGAGTTTCAAGAGTGAATGATGCATGCTGAAATAGATTATCATCAGACGACAAGATAAGAACATGATGGAGATAATGGAGAATTTGATGTAAGTCATCATTTGATAATGACGAAAGAACAGCACGACATGAATATTTGAATAATTCTGTTTCAGTGGCAGAAAATGAAGGAGAGAGTGGAAGAGAAAAAATAAGAGCAAGAAAATGGAAGAAGAAGATTAAGAGGCAAGAGAAGGAAGAAGGAGGAGGAGGAGCAGGAGGAGAAGGAGGAGTAGGAGGATGAAGAGAAGAAGACGAAGAAAAAGAAGAAGAAAAGGGAGAAAAAAAAGAAGGAGGAGGGTGAAGGGTGAAGAAGGAGGGAAGAAGAAGTAGGGTGAAGGAGGTGGAGGGTAAAGGAAGAAGAAGATGAAGAAAAAAATAAAGGAAAAGAACAACAGGAAGAAGAGACATAGCTCAAGATCAACAGTATAATTCTTTTAAGAAAATCCCGCTATATTATTCACTTTGTGTATCATAATAAAATCTGCCTCAATAATCCTTCTTCTACATGTCCATCTATCTATCTTTCCTCCATTTCCTCTCTTCTTAACCTCTCTCATTTTTTTCTCATTCTCTATCAGCAAATAGTTGGCTACTGAGAATATGGCTAACCAATAGGAGTTCGAGAAACCGATTTAGAAAATGGCGAGCTCTATTCTATGACAGCCATTTTGAATTTAACATATTGCCCTCTTTTAAATAGACGTAATACGCTTATTACGAATAATTTCTACTGGTAATTGTGTTGTATTAATATCCAACAACCCTATCATACAATCATCAAAGCAGTAGTAATGTACATGTGATCACAAATAATCAAATAAAAGGTCACATATTATGAGAATGGTGATGGGAGTATCATGCATGACTCTTGAATGTAATTCGCACAATTTCAAGCACAAAATCAAGCACAAAGCAGGATATCAAACAGATATGCGGGCCGATCTAGCAACTGATTGCCTCCTAAATTTAATGAAGCGCAATACACTCCACTTTTAGTAACCATTTCTGGTAACTGGACTGATAAGGGCTTTGATTTTAACTGTGAATTCACCGAATTTCGCAGTCTAAATGATAAATCTATTCGCTGAAATCTCATTTTCTGCGAATTGGAGTTCCTGTGCGACGATGAATTCCAGTTAAAACGTTCGAATGGACTCTACATTCCCAACAGATGACATCAAAATTACATCAATTATTTTATAAGCCTGTCTCTTATCCGCCCCCCCCCCCACAATACCCCCTATTATTCATGTAACAGAAAACTTAATAATTGTACATCAAATTGAATCAATGCATTGTTTGTGTCGTCAAAGTGTTGTTAATGACATTACAAACAAATCAAATACGGAACGATATTGAATATTGAATGTCCTTGACATGAAACTAGAAAAAATCTATATAATTATTATTTTAAACTAATCAAATATGACCGATGGATGAATGGATTGATTATATCTGTTATCATTTACAAACATCAAAGCGAACGCTATTCAAACGATGTTACTTGATATTTCCGTTGATACTTGATATAATTGTTGCAAAGAGCATTGCATGTCACATTTACTGGATTATCAATTTGAAATTATAGTAGAATATGCTATTTTATGATAGAACATAATTCTTCTTCTCGTTCTCACTCACTATCTTTCTCTTTTTTCTCTCATTGCACAAATGGCCTAACCTGGGCAATGAACAATGAAAAATAATAGTTTTGTTTCAAAACAGCTGATCATCATAAGTTGGAAATAATGTGAAAATTTTCTGCTCACCTATCCCTATGTTTAAAGCAATGGCAAAAGTTGAAACTTTGGTCGTTTATTCCCCATCTCCACGATAACGTTTTTCAAATTGTAAGGCTAGGCGTACACCAGTTAGTCAAGGCAAGACAAGACAGATTAGTCACGTTTAGTCACAATAATTCACATAGCTGCTTATGAAGCAGCACACACCGATGCAATGACAAATCGGTGTGTGTTGCTTCATAAGCAACATAATTATGTGAAGTACTGTGACTAATCTCGTCTTGTCTGCTCTTGACTAACCGGTGTACGCCTAGCCTAAGATCTCATCAAACAGATACTTTATGAGATCTTCCAAATGAGACTTGGATGAACAAAATCGGTTGAGAAACCACGGAGGAGTTCTGATTACAAAAAACATGTTTGCCTATTCTATTATAAGATATTTGAAATATTTAAAATTTAGAGAACGGAATTCAAAAGGGTATTGATCGGAAATATTTTTAGAGAATGACTGAAGAAGAATGGAAAACAGTGTGAAAAAGTTGTATCTGGTATAGCAGGATTCTTTTAACGTGTCAGAAAACATATGTTTCGACGAGCAATATCACAATACTTAACCTACGAATGCTGAATCTCGCAGATTATTGAAAAGGTCTTTTAAAAAGTTATTCTTTGAAAGGTCTTCTTTAAAAAGGTATTTTAAAGACTTTAAAGGTCTTTAAGACTTTTAAGCCTTTTGATTATTGTGTCGAAATCACTGTTCAATTATTACCGAAACAGCTGATTCCTGACAAGTTGAAAGGATCGTGCTATACAAAGGTGAGTTTGAAATAATTATTTTTCCTTGTTAAAATTCGTATTAATCTGGTACTGTGAACTCTACCCCACTAATTGGGCCAGGACTGAAGTCCCAAACGCTTTTCATATTAATTCCTAACAAGACTAGGAAAAGCTGAGCAAAACAGGTCGGGAAAACGATCCCAATTCTCTTTTCTATCCCAGTTTACACATTTTTTCACGCGTACGCCTTTTCATGTTGAGGAGGCCTCATTGTTGAAATCTTTAATGCGATTGTTTTTGAAGAAGAAATGTTTTTCCTCCTATCTTTCAATATATTTTGGTGCACTAATTGTGTAATTGAAATTATATTCATAGAGAGGGATTCTGATTTCTTTTCCTGCTTTAGGCTAGGCGTACACCGGTTAGTCAAGACAAGACAAGACGAGATTAGTCACGTTTAGTCAAGCAACTATGTGAAGTAATATGACTAAACGTGACTAATCTCGTCTTGTCTTGTCTTGACTAACCGGTGTACGCCTAGCCTTCGAGAGAGAAAGAGAGAGAGAGACAGAGCATAAATGATGAAGAGGGAAAAGAGAACCCCAGTGACTATTTTCTAGAGAGAGAAAGAGAGAGGGGTTTTAGATTTAGATTTATTACTTTATTCATCTAGATAACATATATGACGGCTTAAATTCTAGATTATATTAACAAATATACAATATTGATTATTCGTCAAATTTACATTAGCTTATAAATTATTATGCCATGAGTAGATATAAAGCAAAACTATACTGATGATTTAATAGTTGTGATTTATCTAGATGAAAAGGCGAAGTTTGGACATATGAATGTCCATTCTTGGAAAAGGAGATACAAAGAAATCCTTTTCATCAACACTTGACCTTGAGAGGGGGAGGGGGAGAGAGACATGAAGAGAGTGTGAGAGAGAGAGAGAGTAAACGATGAAGAGGGAAAAGAGAAAGCCAGTGACTATTTTCTGGTATGAAAGAGTGCAAAAACTCTTTCATTATTTTGAGGCAACAGTTGGTACGAATGCCTCTCACGACAACCCTTCAAAACTACAATAAATAATCGGTTATTTTTCATTTGGTTCCAGAAAAAAATCCGAGAACTGCCTCGAAAATAGGCTACTGCTGCTGTTACTGAAGGAGTTTGGCGTTTGGAGGTGAAAGATTTCGGATTTGTGAAATGATTGAGCGACTCGACAGGGTGTTACCTGAAAAAAATATGTTTTTTTTTTTGGAGGGAGTGTATTGGACATGAGTGAAAACCTGGAGTCGATTATATTGTGAGTCAGCAGCATTGAGCGGCAGGCTTTCTCAAGTTTAGAAATAACTATCCGTACCTCGATATAAAAAAATGACATAATATCGATATAAAAAATCGGTATAAAAATCGACAGTCGACTGTTATCCAACTAGTTGACCGAATGCAGTAAAGTTTAAGTTTTTAACGAATTTTTTTTTATTCTCTCCAGATTTTTCAACGGCTTTCTGTCTCTCTGCCTGTCTTCCCGTGGCGAAGCGTGGTATGCATATTTGGTCATCTTCGGGTATATTTACGTTTCGCCACTGCTGTCTTCCTATAATGCAATAACAGCAAAACCCGATTTCATGAAATTTATAGTTCTTTGAAGATTTTCATGAGATTTGGAAGGAATACTCCTTTCTGATTTGCGCTACGACATAATTATGTGTAAAGTTTTTGAAATCTTGCATTATAAGGATAGAAAAAGGATAATGTTTATTCAATAGAACTATAAATTATACAGAGTTGGTCAAAATAATTATGGAAACGGCTTAATATTTCTTATACGAAGGTAATTTGACAGTAGGTGACATTGGGGATCGTACTGAAATTGAAAATACTACTTTACTGTGACTTCAAAAATCTTGCCCGCCATCTTGGATCAGCTACATTGAATCCAACTTCATTTTTTTAAATGGTGAGGTGGTCATGTTATACATGATTTCGATGCAGAATTTCAAGGGAAAATGAATGGCGGAAACCGTACATCGATGTGTCAAACGGTTTATAAGATATTTGAATTACCACCTGTCACCTTACCACCTCACCATTTAAAAAAATGAAGTTGGATTCAATATTGCGGATCAGATTTTTGAAGTCACAGTAAAGTAGTATTTTCAATTTAAGTACGATACCCAATGTCACCTACCGTCAAATTACCTTCGTATATGAAATATTATGCCGTTTCCATAATTTTCACCCATTCTGTATAATACGTGATGGGAGATTGAATTAATCCTCATAATAAATCAGTATCACATTTGGATTATTGTCGCAGCCTTGAGATAATAGAATGGTTTTCATCGGATTATAAGAATTATGATGATTATATTTATAACAAAAATTATGTATCCTAATATTATTAGAATAGTTCCATGTCACGGACAATATTTTGGATAAGATTAAAATCTGTTCATACCTGATTGAACCTGTTCATACCTGAAACTCTAAGGCTAGGCGTACACCGGTTAGTTAACACAAGACAAGACAAAATTAGTTACGTTTAGTCACTGTAATTTTCATAGTTGTTTATGAAGCAGCACACACTGATGCAATGACTAATCGGTGTGTGTTGCTTCATAAGCAACTATGTGAATTACTGTGACTAAACGTGACTAATCTCGTCTTGTCTTGTCTTGACTAAACGGTGTACGCCTAGCCTAATGTTGAAGACAAATATTCAATTCTCAATCAGTAGAAGGAAGAATGCATCGACAACATAACAAGAGATAGTTTCTGATACATCTCGTTTTGAACCAATGAGGAGATTTTACATTTGCATTACTTCATTAAAAATTCAATATAGCCTACATCCAAAGTTTAAGATCAATATTCCATTCTTAATCAGTAGAGGGAAGAATGCATTCACAACATGCGTGACAAAAAATTTCTGATACCACTTGCTTTCCAATGAGAAGACTTGGAGATGACTTTTTCTTGTTCATTTCTTATTCCTTATAGCAGGATCCTTTTAACTTGTCAGAAATCAGCTGTGTCGGTAATAATTAAAAATTGAAATTGATTTCGACACAATAATCAAAAGGCTTAAAAGTCTTTAAGACCTTTAAAGTCTTTAAAAGACCTTTTTAAAGAAGACCTTTCAAAGAATAACTTTCTAAAAGACCTCTTCAATAATCTGCGAGATTCAGCATTATTTGTAGGTTAAGTCACAATATATTGCTTGTCGATCATATGTTTTCTGACAAGTCAAAAGGATTCTGCTATACATATAAAACATGACGGCATGCCGGTATTAAAGTGAAAAACAATAATTAGAAGACTTTCCGCTCACATTACTTTACGTGTGAAACAGAATTCTCAAGCTGTAACAAAACAGACTGCTTTGTCTGTGAGTGTAGGCAAATTCGAACTAGAGACAAGTAGAGAAAGATAACAAAAATAAAATTGAGTTAAAGAGTCAGAAGGAAACAGAACGAGATAATGAGAGGGAGAGGGAGAGTGAGAGAACAATTATTTTAACAAGAGTTACTGAGCTGCCGCCTGTCTGATGCTTTCGAAAATAGCGAACCTTTCTTTACTGAGGGAGGTATCTCAACAATTTCAGCGTCACATTAAAACAAGACATTTCCATTAATGAAGATGAGCAAAAAGAAAATGTAGGGAATGAAGAAGAAGAAGAAGAAGAAGAAGAAGAAGAAAGAAGAAGAAGAAGAAGAAGAAGAAGAAGAAGAAGAAGAGGAAGAAGAAGAAGGAGAAGAAGAAGAGGAAGAAGAAGAAGAAGGAGAAAGAGAAGAAGAGAAGAAGAAAAGGATCTAGAAGAATGATAAGGGAATATAATATGGAGGAAAAGAAGAAGAAGAAGAAGAAGAAGAAGAAGAAGAAGAAGAAGAAGAAGAAGAAGAAGAAGAAGAAGAAGGAGAAAAGGAGAAGAAGAAAAAGAAGAAGGAGAAGAAGAAAAGAAGAAGGAGAAGAAGAATGATAAGAGGGAGAGTACAATAAGGAAGGAAAGAAGAAGGAGAAAAGAAAGAGAAGAAGGAGTGGAACACGCAGAGAGAGAAGAATTCTGAGAAGTCAAACGAGTGGAGGTGATTGTAATCAGGTGAAACATTCTTCTCATTCTCACTGCAAACCAGGAAGACAAAGACGAAAAATAGTATAAGCAAGATGAAGAGAGAAGGAGACATGTCCTGAAATTTAATAAAAGGTCTTAAAGTTAAACTTTCATACATTACTATGTACTTCAATCCAGCTCGACTCTCGCGAGCGATGTACAATCCAATGATTGTCAACGCAATTAAGGTAATGTGTATCTCCGAAACTTAGAAAATCAACTAAACTTTTCTCTTTCTCTTATTCTCTTCCTTCTTCTTCGATATCTCCCTCACCTTCCTCTCTCCTTTCATGGAGATAAGAATTTTTTCTATCTCAATGAACGAAGTGAACAATCTTATCTTTATTCTCATTTTTCTGTTTTCCTTATATCATCTTCTCCTCTTCTTCATCATTCCCCCATTTCCTCCATCTCTCTTATCCATTGTCCTCATCTTTTACCCCCATTCTCCTCCTTTCAAAGGCTAACTACTAAACAATAGCGGAAAACATTATTTTCGGCTTCCTCTATTATTTCTCTCTGAAAATACCGTACGCTGGAATAAAGTAGGTGGCAATGGAGGAAATATGGCAACATTGCAATATTTTATGGTGAGACAGTACTCTTATACTCTCCCCACTCCTATTCTGTCCTTCCCCCTCACCACGTTTACTCCCACACACACACTCTACTTCCATTCATCCATTCACTTTAAAACGGAAGCCGTATGTTGTGTGGTATATAAATAGAGAAAGCGTACAGAAAGCAATTCGGTAAAGTAGCTGCGACTATCTTTTATGAATTATCTTCTACGAAGAAGAATTAGCAGAAGAAGAAAAAGAAGAAGGAAAATTAGAAGAAGAAGGAGTAGAAGAAGAAGAAGGTGGAGAGGAAGAGGAAGAAGAGGAGAAGGAGGAAGAAGAATGAGAACATTCAGAGAGGAGAAGAAGTAGACAGAAGAAGAAGAACATTCAGAGAGAAGAAGAAGAAGAGAAGAAGAAGAAGAACAAGAGGAAGAAGAAGAAGAAGAAGAAGAAGAAGAAGAAGAAGAAGAAGAAGAAGAAGAAGAAGAAGAAGAAGAAGAAGAAGAAGAAGAAGAAGAAGAAGAAGAAGAAGAAGAAGAAGAAGAAGAAGAAGAAGAACATTCAGGGAGAAGAAGAAGATGACGAAGAACAAGAAAAGAAGAAGAAGAAAAAAAGAAGAAGAAAAAGGAGAAGAAGAAAAGTAGAAGAAGAAGGAAGAAGAAGAAGGTAGAGAGGAAGAGGAGGAAGAATGAGAACATTCAGAGAGAAGAAGAAGAAGAAGAAGAAGAAGAAGAAGAAGAAGAAGAAGAAGAAAGATGACGGAGAGAAGGAGAAGAAGAAGAAGAAGAAGAAGAAGAAAGAAGAAGAGAAGGAGAAGAAGAAGGAGAAAATGAGAAGAAGAAGGAGAAGAAGAAGAAGAAGAAGAAGAAGAAGAAAAAGAAGAAGAAGAAGAAGAAGAAGAAGAAGAAGAAGAAGAAGAAGAAGAAGAAGAAGAAGAAGAGAAGAGAAGAAGAAGAAGAAGAAGAAGAAGAAGAAGAAGAAGAAGAAGAAGAAGAAGAAAGAAGAAGAAGAAGAAGAAGAAGAAGAAAAATAGGAAGAAGAAGATGAAGAGATAGTAGCAGTAGGAGAATAGGATTCATAAGGAAGTGCAAGCTTTCTGCAAACTCCGCCCATTGTGGGAGGAGCTTATCTAGGCCAATGGCAGTCGTTCACCTTGTTAGGCCATTCAACTGCCAATCACAGCGCTCGCCACGAGTATAAATATATTCTGCTACAGTGTACTTTAGTTTCAGCAAAGACGATAGGAAACTATTATCATTAAATATCGAATATCAAATATCACGATATCAAACTATTATAGGATACTATTATTAAGTATTCTAATTGTCTTTGATTTTAGATTACCAGAGATTGATAATGGTGTAACAACCGAGACTGCAGTATCTCGTTGTTCTATTAAATAATTATGTGGTTTATAATGTTTTATTAAATAATTATGTGGTTTTGACAACATCAAGTCTTCTTATTCAGTATGGATAACTACCACAAAATCACATTCACTACTACACAGCAAGTTTTAATCGAGTAAAATTCTTTGAATTCAAGTCATTCGAATGGAATTTGAAAATGGAATTTGAGTAGGAGGAAAATGAAATGGTTTCAAGATGGCAAGCAGAGAAACAAATGAGTCACATAATATAATATCAGCCTCAGTATGGAATTCATCTCAAATAGAGTGGGAATATCAATAAAACGGGAGACGACTAGACGTTAGTAAATGATTGAGAGAGGAAGAAAGATGAATAAAGAGAATAGAAATGGAGGAAAGTAGAGTAAAAAGAAGGAGAAAAGCTAGGACAAGAACAATGGAAGGGAAAAGGGATAAAGTGGGGAATTTAAGGCTGTCGGGCAGGTGATATTGAAGACAGTGATGGGCCCCCATTAGTATTTAGGACCCCCTGCAAGGACACCCCCCCCTTGGGAGTTCCATTGCTGTAAGGGAGGATCCCCTTAATGGCGGTAAGCCCCCAATGCAGCTCGCCCCAAGCTACACCCCCCTAGTACTAAACCCATGTCGTTATAGACAGCGGAATAACGTGTATGATAATAACACTGCCAAGCATCTCTGCAGCCTTGAGAAGAAGGAGGAGAAGGAGAAGGAGGGAAGAAGGGTTGTAGAAGAAGAAGAAGAAGAAGAAGAAGAAGAGGAAGAAGAAGAGGAAGAAGAAGGAAAGAAAAAGGAGAAGAGGAAGAAGGAAAAGAAAAGAAGAAGAAGAAGAGTAAGAAGAAGGAAAGGAGAAGAAGAATAAGAAAAGAAGAAGAAGAAGAAGGAGGAGAAGAAGAAAAAGAAGAAGGAGGAAGAGGAGAAGAAGAAGAAGAAGAAGGAGAAGAAGAGGGAGAGAAAGAAGAGGAGAACAATAGAGAGAAGGAAGGAGGAGATAGACGAGAGGGAGGAAGAGTAAAAGGAAGAGGGAGAGAAGAAGAAGAAGAAGGAAAACAGAGAAGAAGAAGAAGGAAAATAGAGGAAAAGAAGAAGAAGAGAAGATTATTGTCTTAGAAAATTTAGTTGGGAGTATCAATGATATTGATGTCTGGGGAGGTTGATAACAAAAATATATATAATCAAAGAAGTAGGAAACGAGAAATTGTGGAGGAAAAGGAAATTGGATAGAAGGAAGAGATGTAGGAGAAGAAATAGGGAAAGATGGACAAAGAGAAGAGCCGATTTGAGGCGGAAGATGAGGAAGGCAAAGGACAGGTGAAAAATCTGGGAGGGGGGGATTAAGAGATGGAAAAAGAACAAGAAGAAGCAGCAGAAGAACGAGGAAGAGGAAGAAAAGAAAATGAAAAATAAGAAATGGAAGGAGAAGAGCACGGTGGAGGAGAAGAAGAAGGAGGAAGAAGAAGAAAAGAAGATGAAAAGGAAGAGGAAAAGGAAGAAGAAAAAGAAGATGAGGAGGAGGAGGAGGAGGAGGATGAGAAGAAGAAGAAGAAGATGATGATAATGATGATGATGATGATGATGATGATGATGATGATGATGATGATGATGATGATGATGATGATGATGATGATGATGATGATGATGATGATGATGATGATGATGATGATGATGATGATGATGATGATGATGATGACGACGATTTTAATTTTGTAGGCGAAAATTCAATGATAGAGTGGGAAATATCAGATTATCATGACTGTGTACTCGCAATACGTCATGTGGGGAATATTGGGTTCTGTTCTTGTCTGGCCTTACTCCAGGCTTCTTAACATTCATAGCGATTCGGTCACCCTTCCACAAGCAAATCATTCGCCGCCGTCGCTTAACATCCATTCCCATACTGGCACATTCATTGGATTGCGTTGAATCATCAAGGAAGGCTATCGACTCTGATATTGAATAATATAATGATTTATCTGTTTTTATTGTCTATTAATTCTGATTTTTTGGAAAGTGACCTGAATTAATAGGCGAACATGTTTTTTGTAGCTTCAACTCCTCCGTGGTTATCTACCGAATTTGTTCGTTCACATCTCATTTGAAAGATCTTATTGAGTAGATGATCGATAAAGTCTTAAATTTGAAAAAGTTATCATGGAGATGAGAAATGAGCGATCAATGTTTCAATTTTTGTCGTTGTTTTAAGAAGAAGAAGAAGCAGCCAAAATATTCCAGTGACTTCTTCTTTTTCTTCTTTTTCTTCTTTTTCTTCTGCTCCTTCTTCTTCTTCTTCTTCTTCTTCTTCTTCTTCTTCTTCTTCTTCTTCTTCTTCTTCCTCCTCCTCCTCCTCCTTCTTCTTCTTTTAAATTGAAAAAGAAATGAATATTGAAATAAATATTTCACAATATAATACACCATTTCATTTATTATGAATATCGAATGTCCACAATCAATAGAAAAAATCTGTTCTTTTCCATTTAATAAGAATGAGTGTAGAACACCTTTGACATCTAGACGGCGAAATAATGAAGTTGTAACTTGAATGACCCAGTAACTGCTGCCATCTTACGACAGAATTCAGAACTAGCTGCGTTGTGCATTGCCGAACAATCAGGGGAGAGAGGCGGAGCTTAGAGGCGTGTCCGTTATTGAAGTTGTAAATCACCCAGTAACTGCAGCCATCTACCGGTCGAATTCGGAACTAGCTGAGTCATTCATTGCTGGGCAATCACGTGAAAGTTGGCGGAGTTTGAAGGCTATGTGATTTACAAATTAGGCTACGATTCATGGAAGAATTTTAGACATAGTTCAAGCATTGTTCAAGTATTTTCAATGCTGCATAAATAAAATATTTTTCTTGGAAAACACAATAAATGCATGATCACCGTTTCTGGAATATGTTTGAATTGTTTTCATAATGAAATAGTTACACCACATTAAGCTCGATTCACACATATAGTGCCGTGCCGCGATGGGGTTGCGTTGCGTTTGGTGCCGTTCGATTTCAGATGGATTCGCTAAAACGGCTCCTCCATTTGAAATGCATGGAAACGGCCGCAAGTGATTCACACATGTAGTGCCGTGCCGCGATGAGGTTGCGTTGGTGCCCTCAAGAGCAGTTTCGAAGCGAATTTCCAAGGCCACGGCATCATGCCGCCTGGGGCCGTTTTAGCTTCGGCTGTTTCCGTTCAGCTTCGGAATCCTTCGTGTACACCTCTCTTCGTTCTTCATCATGTTTCTTTGTCGCACAAGGCGACGGCACCAACCGAGCACGGCACTACATGTGTGAATGATAGCGGCTCCTGGCGGCGACAGCACCATCGCAACCCCATCGCAGCACCATCGCAGCACGGCACTATATGTGTGAATCAGGCTTAAATCTATCTTCTATCTACTTTTCTATCTATCTATATATTCTATTCTTCTTATCAAAATCATTGAACGAGCTTAGCAGGGAGAACAAGATTGCTCCCTGTCACCATCCATTACAAAAACATAACAGTGTATTTCGCTAAAAGTATAATCTAATGTTAACTGTTATGTTCTTCAAAACATTCTTGTCTTTTTAGCTTGACTTAAATAATATAACTGTATAACAAATTCGATGGTGTATATACTACTTATTATCGAGTATCAGTATCTATATCTTCTATGATATATAAAAGCGAAATGGCACTGACTCACTGATTCATCAGCAAAACTAGAAATCTACTGAACCAAATAAGTTCAATTTTGGCATGCATGTTCCCTTGGACCTTTAGAAGCGCACTAAGAACGATTTTGAAAACATCCCAAAGATACGCCCAATATTCGCGTGTTTCTAGCGATTTTGTGCGTTTTCTCAGAATTTTCTCAAACTAATTGGCAGAAAATGTTGAAATTTGGTACTTAGGATCGTTTCAAGGTCTAAGAATAATCTGTTAATATTGTTTTAAAGATTCCCTCAAAATTACGTCAGAAATCGGCGTTTTTGCAGTTTTCAATTCGTTTTTGCCGATTTTTCAACAACGACTGAACCAAATGCGTTCAAATTTGGCACGCAGGTTCAGGACCTTTAGAGGCGTAGGCTTCGGCTACTAGGAATGGATTTTGAAAACATCTCAAAGATGGGGGCGGAGCCCCCTAGTGAGCGTGAAGTGCTCCCTATGTCTACGGAAGCGAAGCCCCCTGTTGAGTGCGGATAGCTCACTGTGTCTACGGGGGCGGAGCCTCCTTCGGATGGAAGAAATTCCATCCAGTCTACTCAGTACTCACTCAGTTTCGAAAGTCACCATGACTTGTAAGTTGCTATCGCTTTTTTGATGAACCCCTTATGTCCAACCTTCAATTTAAGTATTTATTTCGGTCCTCCCGAGTGAACCCTCGAATTCTTCAAATTCGTAATCTCTCATAACTATTCTTCTTTTTCTTATTCTTCTTCTCCATTCCATCCTCTCCTCAGCCGCCATTTTTGTACTTGAACCGAGTAACAAGCTTTCAATCTCACTCAGAAACTCTCTGGCCTCTCCTCTACCATTACCCCTCCCGTCACAAGACCTATTCAGACGGCAATGCTAATAATGCCCATTACTCTTTTCTTTTGCGTCGGGAAATCTTTCTCTTCTTCTTCTTCCCTTTCCACTTTTACTTCTCCTCCTCTTACTTCTTCTGCTCCTCCTTCCACCTTAGTTGTTTTGTTTCCCTTATTCCTTTCTCAACCTCATTCATCTTTCAATATTTCTTCTTCTATTTCGCACTCTCAACTTCATTTCCCTTTCTCACTTATCCTTTCTCCACTTACATCTCCTTCATTATCCCCTTTATCAAATATTCCTTCTCCATCATCCTTCTTTAGCTATCCTACTCTTCCACCTCCTTCTACTGAAGATACTGAATTTCTTACAACATTTTCTTCTATTACTTCCCAGCATATTGCTCTAAACCATCTCTAATCCTCTTTCTTACCCGATTTTAAACCTTTCCTTCCCTCCTTTTCTTCTTTTTCTTCTTCTTCTTTTACTCCTTCTTCTTTACTTTATCTTCTTCCTCTTTTTCTTATTCTTCTTCTTCTTCTTATTCTTCTTCTTTTCTTTTCTTCTTCTTCTTCTTCTTCTTCTTCTTCTAATCGCTTTTATCAAAATTTAATTGAAAAATCGAGTCTTCACTATTGAAATAAATGTTTCACAATATCATACACTATTTTATTCATCATGGATATCAAATGTCCACGTTCAATAGAAGAAATCTGTTCTTTTCCATTGAATAATAATGAGTGTAGAACACCTTTGACATCTATACGGCGAAAAAATGAAGTTGTAACTTGAATGACACAGTAACTGCTGCCATCTTACGACAGAATACAGAACTATAGCTGCGTTGTGCATTGCCGACCAATCAGGGGAGAGAGGCGGAGCTTAGAGGCGTGTCTGTTATTGGAGTTGTGAATCACCCAGTAACTGCTGCCATCTTACGACAGAATTCAGAACTATAGCTGCGTTGTGCATTGCCGACCAATCAGCGGAGAGAGGCGGAGCTTAGAGGCGTGTCTGTAAAAATTGGAGCTGTAGATCACCCAGTAACTGCAGCCATCTACCGGTCGAATTTGGAATTAGATGAGTCATTCATTGCTGGATAATCACGAGATAGTAGACCGAGTTTGGAGGCTACATGATTTACAAATTAGGCTTACGATTCATGGAAAAAATTTAGACATATTTTATAGTTCAAGCATTTCTTCTTCTTCCTCCTCCTTCTCCTCCTCCTCCTCCTCCTCCTCACTCCTCCTCCCACTGGTCTTTCCTCTTCTCCTTTTTCTTCTTCTTCTTCTTCTTCTTCTTCTTCTCCTACTCCTCCTCCTCCACCTCCTCCTCCTCCTCCTCCTCCTCCTCCCTCCTCCTCCTCCTCCTCCTCCTCCTCCTCATCCTCCTACTCCTCCTCTCCCTCCTCCTTCTCCCCTCCTCTTCATCCTCCTCCTCATCCTCCTTCTCCTCCTCCTCTTCTTCCTCCTCCTCCTCCTTCTACTTCTCCTTCTTTTCTTCTTCTTCTTCTTCTTCTCCTTCTACATCTCTTCCTGCATCAATCCGATGCCACTTAAAGGCAGAAAGCCTTCGAAAAGCTTTTAATTTCAGAGCGCTCTTTGCTGTGAGTGAGTATTGAAGCTACGACCGACCGTCACTTAACAGAAAAAAAACTTATTTCCCTCTCCATCCCTCCCCCCGCTCCACCCCTATTCTCAGTTCAAAACTCACATTTTCCACAATCAAAGAAGAACATCCCCCCTCCCCTAGCCTCAGCCCGTCGGGCCTCCAAAAATAATGTCCCAAAATCATTTTGCCCGGGACCTGATTGTAAATTTTGAACTTTACCTAACCCTTTTCTCAGAGAGAAAAAGAGAGAAAAAATGGAACTGAACCACTTAGATGACCTTTCAGCCTCCACTCGATATGCTGTCTTGAAGATTCGAAATTGAAAATTATCTTCTCACTCCACTATGCCTCTCGTTTTCCCTTCTTTCCTGCTCCATTTCCTTCTCCTTTAATCGTCTTCTCCTCCTCCTTCTCAACCTCCTCCTCTTTCTTATTGCGCTCTTGTGTGCTGTCATTCACAACATTCTTCCTCCAACTCTCTTCAGCCTTCTTCTTCTTCTTCTCCTTCTTCTTTTTTCTTTTTCTTCTTCTTCTTTTTTCTTTTTTCTTTTCCATCCTCTTCTTTTACTTCTTCTAATTCTCCTCCTTCTTCTTCCTCCTCCTCCTCCTCTTCTTCTTCTTCATCTTTCTCTTCTTCTTCTTCTTCTTTCTCTTCTTCTTCTTCTTCTTCTTCTCCTCCTCGTGCTCCCTCTTTTCATCTTCTTCTCCACCTCCTTTCACTTCTCCTTCTTCTTTTCTTCCTCTTCTTTCTCCTTTTCTTCGTCTTGTTCTTCTTTTTCTTCTTCTTGTTATTCTTTTCCTTTTTCTCCTCTTCTTCTTCTTCTTTTCTTCTTCTTTTCATTTCTCCCTCTTCTCCTTCTCCTAATTCTTCCTTCTTCTTCTTCTTTCTTCTTCTTCATTACGTTCTGCTTCCTCTTTTCATTCTTCTTCTTGTTTCCTCCCCTTCTTCTCGTCTTCTCCTCCTCCTTCTCCTCCTTCTTCTCCTTTGTCTTATCACCCTTTCTCATCTTCCCTCTTTCATCCGCGTCCTCATCTATCAATGTCCTCAAATCAATCAATCAATCTCCTCTCTAGCCTTCTACTCGTTTCAAAGGGGTTACTCCTCAATCCTTCACTCTTCCCTCCTTCCTTTCTTCTTCTCCCTCTTCTTCACCTAACAGTCAACCTGCGTCTCTCACAAATTTCATTAAATCTTTTACATATTTCAACATTGATCAGTTCGGTTTTTTCTGAATTGATTTCGTTTCCACTGAAAAAGAGTAACTGAGAAAAAGAGACGCCGAAAATGACAGAGAGAGAGTAAGTACGAGAGTGTGATAGAGTATGAAGAGTGGTAGATAGATAGAGAGAGAGACAGAGCAAGATTCGTTCAGGACTGTAACTCTTTTTTCCTTGATTGAAAAATAAATTCAATTTCGACAATCGTTCTCTCGGTTACACTAAACCCTCTCACTCTGTATTTTAATGGGTCTCTTCAAAAATGTCTGCGTTCTATCCACTAAATTTCTTTCCACCTTATCCAACCCTTTCCCCCCCTCTCCACCGCCATTACACCCCACTCACCCCCCTATTGTTTTTTCCCTGTTACTTTGTTCAGACTGCTACAGTCGTAATAATTCTCAATCATCTGACATCTTTTTCTGGTACGCTTAATTTTGCAATCTCCATTTCTTTCAAAATCAATCTAGATTGATCGGCGTTTTTGCAGTTTTACTTGCGTTTCCAATAATGCGTTTTTGCAGATGTTTCAACAACGACTGAACTAAGAATGTTTAAGCCTTAGGCTAGGCGTACACCGGTTAGTCAAGACAAGACAAGACGAGATTAGTCACGTTTAGTCACAGTAATTCATAGTTGCTTAGCAACACACACCGATCAGTCATTGCATCACTGTGTGCTTCATAAAGCAACTAGGAATTTCCGTGACTAAACGTCACTAATCGTCTTGTCAGTGCGCTAAAAATAAGAATAATGAAGCTACGCTTTCACATCTTCGAAGTGTGTCCTTTTCTTAACATCAGTTAGCATGACGTTTCCTGTAACTTGTCTCACTCAATGTTAATTAGTGTCAAGGCTGCATACTCTTCATTATCTCTGTCTTCTTCCTCTCTCATTCTCTTCTTCCTTCCTCTACACTCTCCCCTCTTCTTCCTCCCTGATATCTACTCAATCTTTCTCCTTTTCTTTTTTAATATTTCCCTCTCTCTCCCTAATTCCAATCGGAAGCAGTCTCGAACTCTACTTAGTGGATTCAACATCTGGTGACCTTTTTGCCTCTCTCTCTTTTTGTTCTTTTCTTTTTATCTCTTCACCGTCTCTGATTTCACTCACACTCACTCCTATCCAGTTTTCTAATAAGCTCTCAAACACCTGTGAACGGGAAATGCGACCTGATTGCCCCGGGGAAAATCGTCGATGGCAATTTGTAGATCAAATCGGGCGACCTTTGAAAGCTTCGCTATTGTCAATCCCGATTCTAAGAGAATCTGGAAATGGATTTGGAATAATTTGTTATGATTTCAAAGTAGATATTCATCTTCATTTTTTCAATCAAGAATACAATTTAGAGGGGAAAAAAGAACAGGCGCTAGCCTGAAACTTATCGGACCTCAGCCTATTGCCTGGTTGTTCATACGTCTATTAGGCTAAGCGTACACCGGTTAGTCAAGACAAGACAAGACGAGATTAGTCACGTTTAGTCACAGTACTTCACATAGTTGCTTATGAAGCAACACACACCGATTAGTCATTGCATCGGTGTGCTGCTTCATAAGCAGCTGTGCTGACTAAACGTGATAGTATCGTCTTATCTTATCTTGACTCAACATTTACATAGACATCTACTTAACATAGACATCAGATGAATATTTTAACATGTGTTTAAAATTTTATCAGATGGGAAAATACAAGTTTCAGTTTTAGCAACCAAAAGTCTGTAATATTGTGGCTCAATGCAATTTCCGGAGCTAGTTCGTTTTGAATGAACATTTAATTCATTAGAGAATGTTAATGCAGTTGATTTTAGCAGTTATTCAGCTTAAATAGATTGTTCTGGTAACACTATTTCACTTGAATTTTTAATTTCATATTAGTTCAGTTTGTTGTCGATCCAACTATGTTGCTGTCCTCGATTTATCACCTGATTAAATTCGATAGACATACGAACAACCCGGGGCCTATTGCATGAGAGAATACAAGCTAGTAATACTAGTTGTCAGATGGCAAGTTACCACAGTGACAACTAGTATTACTAGCTTGTATTTTCTCATGCAACAGGCCCCAGGAGTTTCAAATTCATCCGCTCATTCCAGACTAAAGCCTGGTTTTCATTAGTAGAGTTAGTGGTAGAGTAACTAGCATACTAACTCTACCGTACTAACTCTACTCTACTTACTTAGTACTTGAAAACAAGTACTCTACCATTACTCTACTCTACTATGAACGTTTTCATTGGGAGAGTTCACAAGATAGTTAGTACTTGCCTAGGGAACTCTACCACTAACTCTACTAATGAAAACCAGGCTTCTCACACATCTTGATGTTCACAAGTAACGTAACTTATCATTTCTCGAACCCAACAAGGAATATTTTGCTTCTTTACCAAAGATTACTTGTTGCCATGGTCGCCCTTAATGGATGACTTTCAAATTCATCCGTTTATGGCAGACTACATCTTGGTGTGCTCCTTCCTACTCTGCGGTGAACTGAATTTAATTGGAATGAACCCTCTCACTAAACCCTAACCATCCCCCTCTCCCACAAACCACACATTTCAAAGCTCGCAAACCGTGAATTTTCGCGGTGAAACTGAAACTTGCCGGCTGCAAAAGGCGATGAATTATGCATGAGAAGGGTCCGGCCTTGGATAGCCTGGTAGCTCCTGGTATGCCAGCCTGGTAGCTTGCCACCTCTCCTGCTATTACTATGATCGTGTATGCACTTCCTGTTCACCATACCCCACCCTCCAACAAGGGCTTAACTGCCCACTACCAATCACATTCAACTCAGCTGCGTCTTGTCTTCTTCTGCTTTTTTCTCCTTCTTCTTTTTCTCCTTCTTCCTTTTTTCTCCTTCTTTCTCTTCTTCCTCTTCTTCTCTTTTTTCTTGAGGGTTAAGTGTAAGAGGGGCCGACTGCCTAACTTCACCCTCCAGGTTGAAATAAAGGCAGTCATTCAATTCAATTCAATTCAATTCTTCTCCTTCTTCTTCTTTCCTTCTTCTTCCTTCTTTCCTTCTTTTCCTTCTTTTCCTTCTTCTTCCTTCATCTTCATCTTCATCTTCTTCTTCTTCTTCTTCTTCTTCTTCTTCTTCTTCTTCTTCTTCTTCTTCTTTTTCTTCTTCTTCTTCTTCTTCTTCTTATTATTCTATTATTCTTCTTCTTCTTCTTCTTCTTCTTCTCCTCCATCGTCTTCATCATCTACTGCTTCTTCTCCTTCTTATTCTTCTTATTATTCTTCTTCTTCTTCTTCTTCTCATTATTATTATTATTCTTCTTCTTCTTCTTCTTCTCCTCCATCGTCTTCATCATCTACTGCTTCTTCTCCTTCTTATTCCTTCTTCTTCTTCTTCTTCTTCTTCTTCTTCTTCTTCTTCTTCTTCTTCTTATTCTTCTTCTTCTCCTCCATCGTCTTCATCAACTACTGCTCCTTGTTCTTGTTGTTGTTCTTGTTGTTGTTCTTCCTCTTCTTCTTCTAGTAGCTCCTGGTATGCCAGCCTGGTAGCGTGCCACATCTCCTGCTATTACTATGATCGTGTATGCACTTCCTGTTCGCCATATCCCCACCCTCCAACTGCTCAATACCAATCACTTTCAACTCAGCTGCTGCCTCTTCTTGTCTTCTTCTTCTTCTTTTCTTCTTCTTTTACTCCTTCATCTCTCTTTTTTCTTCTCCTTCTTCTTCTTCTTTTCTTCTTATTCTTCTTAAACTCAATATTCTCCTTCGTCTTCTTCTTCTTCTCCTTCTTCTTCTTCATCTTCTTCTCCTTCTTCACCTTTTTCTTCTTCTCATTCTTCTTCTTCTTTCTTCTTCTTCTTCTTCTCCTCCTTCTTCTTCTTCTTCTTCTTCTTCTTCTTCTTCTTCTTTCTTCTTCTTCTTCTTCTTCTTCTTCTTCTTCTTCTTCTTCTTCTTCTTCTCTTCTTTTCTTTTTCTTCTTTCAAATTGGCTCATCTATATGCTTGTGCTAAGAAGATGTTAAGGTGAGGCAACCCTACATTAGACATGGTCTTTAATGAAGCGTTAAAATTTCATATTTGGATGTCTAATATCAATTCTTCTTCCAGGTAAGGCTAGGCGTACATCGGTTAGTCAAGACAAGACAGGACGATATTAATCACGTTTAGTCACAATGATTTACATAGTTGCTTATGAAGCAACACACACCAATGCAATGACTAATCGGTGTATGTTGATTCATAAGCAACTATGTGAAATAACGTGATTGAACGTGACTAATGACTAATCTTGTCTTGTCTTGACTAGCCGGTGTACTCTTAGGTATCAGCTGGTGATACGCCGGTATCAGCTGTTAGTTAAGAGCTATTTCATTGAATGCTCAATATTTTTAAAGGATTTCCAAGTTATGAGAATATTTTCAGCGATTCCATGGTCTTTGAAGCGTTGACTGTTTGCGGCAATTTAATACAGTACATACACGACTTCACAAATAAACTTGTGAACAATGTTCAGTTCAGTCTCTTCCCTCTGTGAATAGAGAGTACCGGGGTGGTTTTTTTTCCAACGTAACAGTCGCAGAACAACTGTACACAAACACAAAAACGGTTATTACGGCAGCAAACACCGGAATACAACTAAAACGGTAACACACCTGTGTTTAAACCGCCCCACTCATCCTCATCCTCCTCCTCCTCATCCTCCTCCTCCTCCTCCTCTTTCTCCTCCTCCTCCTCCTCTTCCTCCTCCTCCTCCTGCTACTCCTCCTCCTCCTCCCCTCACCCCCAAACACCCACCACACTGTGCAACCCTTCCTGTTCACCATACCTCACCCTCTGGCCTAACTTCTTCTTCTTTTGCTTCCCTTCCCATCTTCTTCTTCTTCTTCTTCTTCTTCTTCTTCTTCTTCTTCTTCTTCTTCTTCTTCTTCTTCTTCTTCTTCTTTTCTTCTCCTTCCTCTTCTTTTCTTCTTCTTCTTCTACTTCCTCTTCTTCTCTCCTCCTTCTTTTCTTCTTCTTCTTTTTCACCTCCTTCTTCTTCTTCTTCTTCTTATTCTACTTCTTCTTCTTTTTCTCCTCCATCTTCTTCACCATCGTCTTCTTTTTCTTCTTCTTCTTCTTCTTCTTCTTCTTCTTCTTCTTCTTCTTCTTCTTCTTCTTCTTCTTCTTCTTCTTCTTCTTCTTCTTCCTCTTCTTCTTCCTCTTCTTCTTCCTCTTATTCTTCTTCTTCTTCTCTTCCTCATCCTTCTAATCCATCTTCTTCTTCTTCTTCTTCTTTTCCTCCTCCTCCTCTTCTTCCTCCCCACCAAACTGTGTAACCCTTTAGCGCGCAAATAATGACTTCATTCTCACAAATTCATACTCAACCCCCTGCTCATCCTTAGTTGAAAAACAACCCCTAAAAAAACTCTGAACAGGGAGGGTCCCACCAACACCACGATGTGATACAATCGCCAAACGTTTGTTTTTGTTTTACACGATGAATACTTCCCCCCCTCAAAATCCCCTTCCAATCCTCTCTCACAAACCCCCCTCCCAACAAATATCCGCTCACCGAACAACCGCTGGTATTCTGTATAAGCGATTCACACCCCCCTCCCCTACCGCCATCCTTCATCTCACACTATTTTGAGGGGTACGTGTTTTATTCGTTCTACCCCCACACAACCTATTCCAAAAGGTATTCTTGTTATTTTATTTTTGAGCTTCCTTCTTTCCTTTTTTTTTCTTCTCCTTATTCCTCCTCTTCTCATTTCGTTGGTTTATCTTATAATTACTATTCATTTTTCTCCTCTTCCTTCTTCTTCTTATCACTCTTTTTCTTCTGAATCTCCACATTCTTGTTCATCTCCTGCTTTCTCTTTCTCTTTTTCTTTCCCCTTTCCCTCCTCTTCTCATCTTGTTGGTTTTCCTTTCAATGACTATTATTTTCCTTCTTCTTCTTGGTATCATTCTTTTTTTCTGAATCTCAACATTCTTGTTCATCTCTTGCTCTCTCTTTCTCTTCTTCTTCGCCGTCTCTTTTTCTTTTCCTCCTTCTTCTCATTCCTGTCATTTCATTTCCTTTTTCTTCTCGCTCCCCTTTTCCCTTCCGTTTTCTTTGTCCTCTTCTCCCTCTTCGACTCCGTACATCACCTTCCTTTCCTTCCCCCTCTTGATTCATGTTCCTAGCTCACCAATTCCCTGTTTTAACTCTAATTTTGTTTCTTCATCACCCTCCTCATCTTCTTTTTGTTCTCCTTTTTCATTCACTTCCTTCTCTCCTTCTTCTGCATACATATCTTCATCCAATTCCTCTTCTCTCACTTTATTATTTCTCTTTCTCATTCGTCTTCCTTCCATTTCATTCCTTATCTCTTCTTTCTGCATGTATTTCTTTATCCTCTTCTCTTTCTCCTCCCTTTTTTACTTCCACTTTTTCGTTCTCTTCCTTCCTTATTCTCCATCTTCTTCTTCTGCTTCTTCTTCCTCTTCTTCCCCTCCTCCTTCTACTCCTTCTTCTTCTCCATCTCCATCTACCCCTCTTCTTCTCCTTCCTCTTCTTCTCCCCTTCCTCTTCTTCTTCTTCTTCTCCTTCATCTCCATTTATCCTTCTTCTTCTCCTCTTCTTCTTCTTCTTCTCCTTCTTCTTCATCTTCTCCTCCTTCTTCTTCTTCTCCTTCTTCTCCTTCTCTACTCTCTTTCGCATTCCTCCCCTCTTCTCTCATCCTCTCTCCTCTCATTCTCACTGCTCCAACATCCTCATTTCTCCTTCTCTATCCTTTCTCCTCTCATTCTTATCTCACCGCCTTCATTCTACTCCTACTTTCATCTTTACTGCTTCACCCTCGTTCCTTCTCATATTCCATCCGTTCTCCAGTTATTCCTCTACCTTCTTCTTCTCTTTCCACCCCTACTCCCTACCATCACTCCTCTAATTCTCCCTTCTTCGTTCCACTTTTTCAACCCTTATTCCCTCACCATTCCACCCTCTCTACGCTTTCCCCTTTTTTAATTCTCTATGAAAAGCACCGTTCCCCGCTAACTTGTACTGCCCAAGGCGGGTTTGTGTTTTATTAAAAACGTGGTAAACAGTGGAATAATGAAAAGGTGCTAAGCGTAGAGTGAGTTCATACTTCACTGATTGTCGTTATTGTGGATATCAATAATCACTTGTAGCAATTCATCTGCATTTATTCAATCAACAACCCCATAGTAACATAAATAAAGTAGTCGCTACATAGCATACTCACTGTTTTATCCTTAGAGAAAAAATATCACAGTGGAACCAGGTTTATTCCAAAGAGTCCTATAGGCTACACTGCGAAAAAAATTCAATTTCAGTGTAACCTTGGTTATTCCGAATAGATTATTATTCACATGTGAATACAACGATACGTAACGTGTCATAGAGAGAAAAAGTCTTTTATGTAACCGACAACACTCCATGCGATTCTCCTATTTTTTCTTATTTGTGGTTCCCAGTATTTTCATCACATTTAGGCTAGGCGTACACCGGTTAGTCAAGACAAGACAAGACGAGATTAGTCACAGTAATTCACATAGGTGCTTATGAAGCAGCATCGGTGTGTGTTGCTTCATAAGCAACTATGAGAAGTACTGTGACTAAACGTGACTAATCTCGTCTTGTCTTGTCTTGACTAACCGGTGTACGCCTAGCCTCATAGTCTGAAATTTATTTTATATTCAAAATTTGCTTCGCATACCTTTTTATTGCCTCAAATATGTTACAATGGAAGAAATAAATCTACACCTTTCCCTCCCCCTCCCCCTCCTTCACCTCTTCTTATTCTTTCTCTTTTTGGGTTAACACCTGTTATTTTTTCCTATAAGATTGTATGGCTTGATCCAATAAATAAATGAAGTGGAAATCAGAAGGGGGAATTGGAATATTAGAAATGGAAGAAGATTTTCAAAGAGAAGTAAAAGAGCCGAAGAAAGTGCGAGAGAAAGTGAGAGAGTCAAAGAGAGTGTGAGAGAAAGTGGAAGGGACAAAGAAAGGGCGAGAAAAAGTGAGAGAGTTGAAGAAAGTGTGAGAGAAAGATCGTAGAGAGGAAGTGAGATCGTTAGACGATGTAATTAGTAAGAAGATTAAAGCCGAGAAATTGGCCGTACTTGCCAATCTAGCTAGCTAACTGGCTAGATTGATGACTGTTCTAGATTGAGAACAGACACAGAATTGATGTTGAAAGGGGAGGAGAAGAAGAGAGAAGAAGAAGAAGAAGAAGAAGAAGAAGAAGAAGAAGAAGGAAGAAGAAGGAGAAGAAGAACAGGAACAAAAGAAGAGAGAGAAGAAGAAGAAGAAGAAGAGAGAAGAAAGAAGAAGAAGAAGAAGAAGAAGAAGAAGAAGAAGAAGAAGAAGAAGAAGAAGAAGAAGAAGAAGGAGGAAGGAAGAAGAAGAAGAAGAAGAAGAAGAAGAAGAAAAGAAGAGGAAGAAGAAAAGAAAAAGAAGAAGAAGAAGAAAAGAAGAAAAAGGAGAAAGAACAAGAGATGGAAGAAAGGATAGCTGAGTATAAGCTATAAAATGCCAAGGCCTGTACACTACAAATCTGCTCGCATTGCCATTTCATTTTAATTTAGTTTTAATGAAGTTGCAAAAAAGTTTTCAAAGTTTATAATAGTTCATAAATCAATTCATTCATAAATTAATTAATTCATTAATGTGATTTGACAGTTCACAATGATATACTATTTTGTGAATTTTTGCTATTTTGTAATGTTCACTTATATTAGTAAACTAATCTGAACTGATCCGAGCTAACTTGTTTCCAATTTTGTATATACAATAAACAAGAGGGTCACAATGTACATTCCTGTTTCATGATAAATTATACATGAACTTCATTTAATTCTACTCAATCTACTCATTCAAACAACGAAAAACTCAGTTCTAAAGCCCCTCGTAGAGTGATTCTATGGCTTTTCAATTCTGTAGTGTGTTCCGTTCCTGAAAGACACGGTTAAACGGTTATCTCGATCCTATTACAGAATGACGTATTTCATTCATAACGTTTCAACTCAACGTGGTTTATTCAACTGCATTTTACAGAGCTTGTATTCAATCCGAAATAATCACTCACATGGCATAGCGGGCTTTCTATTGAGAAACCTTTCAATGAAATATATTATTATGTTGCATGATACTTGAATCTGAATGGAAGCATGAAAATACAACTGAAACCAGTTTTAAAACTGTTTGTAAAGTGGTGGCTCTAGAACCATTTCAACACCAGACTCATTGCAAACTGCTTTCAAAGCAATTTTAAAACATGGTAAATGATTTCAATGCTGCTTGGGATACTGATGGAGCATTACACAGAAAAAAATCTGATGGAAAGTTACAGAACTAAGAAAATACTAGGATGAGAGATGAAAAATAATTATCAGATGAAGAGTAAGAGCCAGTTGCACAGAGATCCAATTAAATTTATTGGTCGTCAAATGATGTAATCTAACGGAACACAGGCATTTCAGAAAACTCAAGATTTGAATTGAGCGCCATGAAATACATTTAAAAAAACAGAGGAGAAAAAATCTTTCGCACTACTTTCCTGTCAAAACTACTATTAAAATGGACTAGATCAGAAACAGGTCTTTGGATAATGCATGGGATTGTTGAACTCACATTTATTCGATGATTCCTGTGATATTGCTGGTCCATAGTCGATAATAGCTGGAAAAAAAGAGAAAAAATTATTATTATTTCCATCCAGTAATACCTACTTAATATCAATGTTAATAATTATTACCAGCAAAAACAACATCTGAGATCCTTGATTTAGTTGTAATTAAGTTAGTATAAGTTTCAATTTAATTCTTATTTTTAGTTCAGTTTTTAGTTTTCACCACAGTTTACTGGGCGAAAAATGTGATTTATCAATTATTCTGATTAGAATATCGCTCTACATTCCACAGTGAGTATCATTGGTGCTACTGTTCAAATAATTTCTATAAATTATACATGAACAATTTTTCACATAAAATTGAACGTAATTATTGGAATAATAGCAAAAAGGGGGAACAGAAACGAGTCCTTCACTTTATTTGTCAGGCACCATTTTTGTTAGATCCTCCCACATTCAGTAGGCGTGGCCTGTTTCCACCAATTACAAGCCAGCAACGTAGTTGAGCTCTCGACCTATTGGAGACACCCAATTCGCCATCTTATACTATTGCCCTGTTGACACTAGATATAGTCGACTAGCTATCAGTGTCATTTCTAAATTTTAGGGAACGTATGGGCAAGATTAAATTCAATAATCATGGATTGAAGTACCACAGTATATTCTAATATAGCACCATCTCTGATTATTTCATGTTTTGCTTTTCTAATAGGCAGAATTTCGAGTTTCTAGGTCAAGTAGTTTGGCTGTAGTGTGATTCCCGTGATCAGATTTAGCATTTTATAGATATGCAGTTTCTTTGGGTTCTCGTTTCTGTAAATACTACTTAAAATAAGTATACAGTTATGTTTACCCATCAAGAATAACTTGAAGCTTATGCCACAATAAATACTTCTATCCATTTCCTTTCTAATATTTTTCCTGTTAATTTCTGAATTGGTCCAATTTATTACTTAATAGGATGAAATGAATTTCTCAATAAATTTAAACCACTATTTTTGCCTACCTTATATGTTCAGTTTTAGCATAGCACTAGGCTATACAATATTTTAAAGGCCTGATCCAGAAAAAAATTGATAATATCTTTGATACACACAGTATTTATTCATTTATCGTATGGCTTTCGTCGGTGGGGAGACCCGAAAGTTGTTCCACCTCGCCGTGTTTAAAACCATTTTTTTTTATACACACAGTAGAGAAGAAATTATAACGTATCTTTGTTTTGTGGAGCTCCGTTGCAAAGCATGGGTGGCTTATAGTAATGAATAATAGTATAATGTAATAAATAAGAGTATGGCCAGCTGTTCGGGCATCGGACGTCAAAAACGTTTCTAGTGAGTGGTTCTTGAGCACCAGGCCAAGGGACAACTAGTTTTATTCGAACTATAGTAAGCTTTCTCATTTTGTAAAAACTCATGTATCAGAAACTAATGACTTTAGGAACTAATCTGGCAGTACAGAATCTTGTGGCAATGGAAGTGAACTTTATGAATAAATTTTAGAAATCCAGTATCCTGTATATCGTGTTTCATGATTTTCATGGAACAGGCCACTGAACGCCTGGATTTCGGAAACAAGCCACTGTACCGTTAATGATTTTTTAGTCAAGTTGTAAAGACCTTTGCGAAACATATAAATAATCCGCAATTCCGCAAACCACATACAGCACAGTGCAAAATGGAAAACTCCAGCTCACAAATCCATTTATAAATAATGCATGATTCAATTTCACATGCATATTCATCCATTAATGGCAGAACACCAGTGAATGGCCACCCTTTCATAGCAGAGTCACTCTCGACTCTCGACTCTCGACTTTCAACTCTCGACTCTCGAGTTGTTTATTTACTGTGCAGTGTTGTGCAACTCGGTTGGAATTTGAAGCTAGAAAGTGGAATAAGGAGACAGAGAGAGAAGAGATGAAGAGGAGTAAGGAGAGAAGAAGGAAGAGGATGAGAACAAGAGAGGAGGGGGAGGAGGAAAAGGAGGAGGAGGAGGAGGAAGAAGAAGAAGGAGGAGGAGAAGGAGGAAGAGGAGGAGGAGGTGGAGGAGAAGGAAGAGGAGGAGGAGGAGGAGGAGGAGGAGGAGGGAGGAGGAGGACGTGGAGGAGAATTATAAACTAAATATGTAATTATCAAAGCATTTAAGGATTCAATACAATCTTATGAGAATGTTACAAATTGCAACTACTTGAAACGAAGGTATTTGATGAAATAAATGTACATGACAATGGACGTACTATCTTATAATTCATATTTAAATTCATTTTCATTCTCATTTAAATGATTAAAATAATTAAGAATACAATAGAATCGAGTGAAGAAAATAATCAAGGAACTGGACCGAAACGTTCCCTGTTCAATTTTAATCGAGAAATATTCCAAGTCGATAATTTATGTCCAAATTCTATTGATCAAGTACACAATTTACACTACAAAAAGGATTTTATCAACCATCATGTAGAGATTGAAAATACTAGGGCTTCTTTTTCTTGATTTATATTAAATTAATAACATTGGTCTCATTTGAATATATAACATACTTTCAAATCAATCAGAATCATTGATTTAATAAGGGAAATTATCGTTGTTTAACATTTTATCATAATGTAGGGAGTAACTGAGCTATGGATTGGTGATAAGCATTAAAAGCAATTACATTATTGCATGAAATTGAAAGCTATTACGATTACGAGAAACGATACCAGAATACTGTATTTCAGTATCCTTTCTATTTATTTCTAGTATCCTTTTTATATTATACGCATGATGTAGACATGGAACACTAATAGTCCAACAATTATGAAAGAAGAAGAAAAAAGAAGTAGAAAAATAAGAAGAAGAAGAAGAAAAAGAGGAGGAGGAAGAAGGAGGGAGGTAGGGGAGAAGAAGAAGGCGAAGAAGAAGAAGAAGAAGAAGAAGAAGGAGAAGGAGAAGAAGAAGAAGAAGAAGAAGAAGACGAAGATGAAGAAGAAAAATAAGAAGGAGGAGGAGAAGGAGAAGAAGAAGAAGGAGGAGGAGGAGGAGGAGGAGGAGGAAAGAAGAAGAAAAATAAGAAGGAGTGAGAGAAAACAGAAGAGATAGAAAGGAAAAATCAACTTTGATACTTGATTTTGTTCAGCAGCATAGAGAAGTAGAAAAAGAAAAGCGGAATACGAAGTACAAGAAGAGGAGAGGAGAAAAGGGGAAGAAAAGAAGGAGAAGAACAGGCAGAAGAAGAAGAAGAAGAGGAAAAAAGGAGATGGCAACAAAGAAGATGCATCAGTCAGGAAGGTAAAAACTAAACACCAACTCCTTTCTCAAGAGGTCGAGATCTCATTATTTTGAATAATAATGACAGCAGCGAGAGCTTTATTCCGCACTTCACTCGGCTGAAAAGAACAAAAACCGGAACACTCTTCAATTACCCCATTCCACCCTCATTCATCATCGGCTCTCTCATTCTACCTATTTCAATTCCTTGCTCCTCCATTACACAAAACTCTTCACAATGAAGGTTTAAAGAGTAACTTTCCGTTAGAATTATGGTTTATTTTTGGATTTCTCGATTTTACAAAAGCTTTAAAAACTATTCCACTCTTTACAAATTGATAAACTTGGATTTTTCAACTACATTAACTCCTATCGACGTATATGAAAGTCCATGAGCCTCAAGACAGTGAACGAACTGTATATCAGATATAATTAATATGTATGTATATACGTGCATACATTTGTATGAGTAATATAAATATAATTAGGAACACACGTTACGTAACTCCTCAAACACTTCATTATTTATTTGATGTAGTTTCCATGATACAGGCTACACATATACGGACCGACCAAGAGCCTGGACCAAATCGACGTGGGAGTTCCCGTCCAGGTTGTAGTTTTGTAATGTGTAGCCTCTCTCGGACCAACTCCAGTTCTCTTGAACTCGAGTCAGCAAAATTTCTCGGAAATTTCTTACAGCAAGATTGCGATGACAATTATTAGATTGCGATTTGAAATGATAGACAAATTCTGATTACAGATTCGTTTTCAGCGACCTCAAGTTTAGCCTAAAGGTCCTGATTATCAACAAATTAAAAAAAAAACTTATAATTAAGGAAATTAAATTTTACAACTTGAAAATACCTAGACACCTAGACTGTTGTATTCTTCATACTTCATACTCTAAAAAACCATTTTCATAAAATTTGGATGCAGTGATAAGATATTATAAACATTATATTAATTTACAAACTACTCTATTAGTTCCTATATTTATAGTTTTATTATCTATGAGATAATTTGAAATAGCTCAGCAGGAAAGAAACGTGATAGTGTCTACTTTCTATAATCTAGTGAACAATGTTGTATTACAGTAATACTGTACTTGGAACTTGGAATCGTAATTATGAAAAGCATCGAACCAAGTTTACCATGGAGTGGGGGAAGGGGGGAGCCTTCACTGACATGGATGGGAGGTATAATTATTACCAAGCATCAAAGAGCAAGTCAGCATTAAAAATGCCTCTTTCCGTTTGAAAATAATGACATTCAATGAACTGTCAATAGTTTATAGAAAAATTACGTGTGGGCATGCATTAATTTCTTATTTCCATAGCATATCAACAATGGAAAGTCTACAATATGAATCCATTATACAATTAAACATATATATGTATATACGTTTACGTATATAGGTCGAGAAAGAATAAGAGGAGGATTATACATATTATAAATCATATTATATAGGAATCTCATAAATTAATGTATCAATTCATTATTAAAACTGAAAAACGAGAAACATTCCACACTCCTATAATACAACCTTCTATCACATCAGAATTTGAATATCTCATAGAAAGCTTAAATTTAATGATAGAGAAAAAATTCAAGATGATCCAATCTCAGCAAAGCGAGTAGAGTATCATACAATTTTGAAAAGTTGAAATATCTGAAATTTTACCATTTTCATAGTTTTGTAGTGTAGTACATTTAACTTCAAAGCTAAATATTCCTGGAAATGAGTCCGCGTCAAACCATAACAAAATCGTCGCCGGTCCGCAGTTCTGCCACTCGGACCAATAAAGAGTTGCCGACTTCTTTGATCAGCTCAATTAATCAAAACAAATCTCGTCCGGGCTAGGCTACACATTACAGCCTGGACGGGAACCCCCACGTCGATTCGGTCCGTGTCATGTAATGTGTAGCCTGCATGAGTCAAACCAATTCTCTCTAGAATTCAATTAATGATGTGCATCAAATTACAAGCAAAACGTGACATTACGCCTTTTGACGATAATAATAAATTATTATTATCATTCCTTCATCATCATCATCATCATCATCATCATCATCATCATCATCATCATCATCATCATCATCATCATTCTTCTTCTTCTTCTTCTTCTTCCTCTTCTTCTTCCTCCTCCTCTCTTCTCTTCTTCTTCTTCTTCCTGTTCTTCTTCTTCCTCCTCCTTCTCTCCTCCTCCTTCCCTCTTTTTCTTCTTCTCCTCCCTCTTCTTCTTCTTCTTCCTCCTCCTTTTCCTCTCTTTCTATTTCTTTTCTTCTCCTTCTTGCTCTCCTTTTTCTACTTCTTCTTTTAGTGTATTTCCTGCTCCACTCAGCTCTCCATCGGAACATCGTCAAAGCTATCAAACGCCTTGTTCAAATCACGCAGAAATAATAATATCATCTTATATTCCATTCATTCAATGAATGATTTAAAACATGAAAGATTATATAATTGAGAATATTGAGTGAAGACAGAATGGAAAGCATTATTATAATAGAAAATGATAAGGCGGTGATAATAATATTAATGAATTAATTTTAAATTAAGAGAAAGAGAAGAGAAAGAGAAGAGAAAGAAAAGAGAAAGGGAAGACAAAGAGCAGAGAAAGAAAAGAGAAAGAAAAGATTAGGAGAAGAGAAAGAGGTGACAAAGGGAAGGGAGAAAGAAGTGGAAAAGAAAAGGAAGAGAAGGGAAAAAGAAAATAACACGAAGAGAATTCTGTAACAATGTGGCATGATGAGCGTTCGTTGAATAGAGAATATTGTTCGTGAAGAGCGGAAAGCGAAAAAAAGAGAATAATATGGGAAATACACAGCACATACATACATGAAGGATTTATGACCAACAGGGACTGTTTAATCCTTTGATGCTCTTTGCAGTAATGTTTGCGGGTGCAAGAGAGAATTAGGAGGAGAGAGAGATATACAGAGAAAGCGTTGAAAGAAAGAGAGAGAAGAGAGATAGAGAGAGAAAGAGTGAGAGTGAGAAATTGATTGGCGAAGAGGAAAGAGAGATTGAGTACAAGTGGTTGAGACAAAGAATAAATAGAAAGAGAAAGATTATAATTGTTTAACAAAGAAGAAGAGAGAGAGAGTATAAGTGATTGACAGAGACGAAAGAGAAAGTAAAAAAGAAAGAGAATCGCCGTTTACGGAGATTACTCCCTGTGAATCAGACTCCGCGACAGAGAAATGTTTTTTCTTTCTCTCTTCAGAGTACTGTTTCATGTTTTGCTGTAATTTTTGTAACCAAATGGGAAAGAACAGGCTCTCGAAAAAAGTTCACTTTAGACTATCTACCTCCATTCTCTACAAAACCCCCCCCCCCCCACCAAAACATTCGTCTCTCACATATTCTTTCTTGTCTCTTCCGCGTATTTTTTGCTGAATCCACAACCTGATGTGTTTGTCCACAATCAACTTTTCCGGAAAATTCTTGTCAGACGAGGAAAGAAGATTGAAAATATGCTATTGGCTTATGCTGGTCGAAAGTTTCCATTTTGCAATTTCAGAGATTTCAAATGCGAGAACAATATTATGAATCTAAAACATCAATGTTATAATAAGTGAGACTGGAGTGCTTATAATTCCATTTTTCTACGAACGTGTTTTAACGCATTCACTATACAGTTTCATAGTTTAAATCGAAACAGTTGCTTTTTCGAAATGGAATTTGAAACTTGTAACGTAATGGCCTCATTAGGATACAGATTGAACATTATGAAACGTTCCTAGTTGCATCTGATCCAGTTTTAAAACACTGGAACGGAACAAAACAGAATCGCAGCTGATGAAAGCACTGTGTAGTAGAATTGATTTTAGATAAAAATCTATCTATCTAGAAGCAATGGTAGTCGCTAGCTAGTCCTAACATGTACGCTATACGGTCAACATTGAAAATATGAAATATGGTCGTTTGAATCAAGATTAGTTTAGATTGATAATATTGATATTATTGGTTATTGTTGGTCGTAGATGAAATGGTGTATTCAATGATTGCATTTTAGCCTTTAAACGACTTTTGAGATCCCTTTTAAAATAACTTGTGGCGAGGCCGCTCGTATTTTAACCTCACTCTTCGTTCAAATGTTCTCATAAATACAACCATTGCATAAACTACTATTATACAAAAGAATCTTTTTTGACATTAAGGAATAGAATAGAATAGAATAGAATATGATGACTGAGCCCAAGGTTTGTATTGTCTACTAAGGCTAGGCGTACACCGGTTAGTCAAGACAAGACAAGACGAGATTAGTCACGGTCACAGTAATTCACATGCTTATAAAGCAGCGCGCACCGATGCAATGACTAATCGGTGTGTGTTGCTCCTCTATGTAATGCTGTGACTAAACGTTTATCTCGTCTTGTCTTGTATTCAGTTGCGCCTAGCCTAATATTATCGTCTTGCTATTTAGTTCTGTTGTCAATATTTGCACTATCAGAAGTCTTCAAAACTATTTAATAGCTTTCTTTGGTTTTTCGTATCTCTATTACGATGTATTCACAGCAGTGGATCAACTGCTAGATCCAATAATAATTTCTTGCAAAGATAATTATTTTTCAACATCAGTGACCTATCATTCATTTAATCTTCAGTGATAAGAGAGTAATTTACGTTTTTGTGATACTAAATATTAATTTTTCTGAGCTCAAGATTTTCTCTTACAATTCTATGGCTTTTGATATAGAAACGTTGATCGGATAAACAAACTTAGCGAAACTTCTGCTGAAAGCAGCTTAACTTCAATAATGACTCCCGGGGATACAATCAAACAGTGGTTGAAAGAGTTCTATTCTGATGTTATTAACCGTCTCTCTTTTTCTCCTCCTCCTCCTCCTCCTTCTTCTTCTTCTTCAACTTCAACTTTTTTTCTTCTTCTTCTTCTCTTCCTTCTTCTGCTTTAATTCTCCTCCTCCTCCTCCTCCTCCTCCTCCTCCTCCTCCTACTTCTTCTTCCCTCTTCCGCTTCTTATAAACTTCCTATTTCTCTACTCACTCTCCTTTTCTTCGCTTCCTTTTCTTCAACCTTTTCTCTTCTCCTTCCTCCTATTTTCATCTATATTTTCTATTCTCTGACTCTCTTGTTTTTTAACTTTTGTTTCAGCTTCCACAACCTGCTTCTTCTTCTCCTTCTTCTTCTTTCTTCGTTTCTTCCTCTTCTTCGACGTCTTCTTCTTTTCTTCTTCTTCTTCTTCTTCTTCTTAGAACTATAGAACTATAGCTGCGTTGCGCATTGCCGACCAATCAGGGAGAGAGGCGGAGCTTAGAGGCGTGTCTGTAAATTGAAGCTGCAGATCACCCAGTAACTGCAGCCATCTACCGGTCGAATTCCGAACCAGCTGAGTCTTTCATTGCTGGCCTACCATTGCTGGCTCACGATTCATGGAAGAATTTTAGACATAGTTCTTCTTCTGCTTCTTCTTCTTCTTCTTCTTTTCTTCTCCTCCTCCTTCTCCTCCTCCTCTCCCTCCTTCTCCTTATTCTTTTTCTTTTGTCAGTTTCTTCCTCATAATATGCTTTATGCATTTATTAAAGCATTACATTTTATAATATATATAATATTATATAATACATTATATAATTTTGTATTTTGTACTTTTCATGATTTTGTTTTTTGTTTTGTTTCTTTTCTTGTACTGCGTGTATTGTATTGTGTTCTTTGGAAAAATAAAAATCTTATCTTATCTCTTGTCCTGCTTCTTCTTCTCTTCCTCATCCTCTTTCTTCTTCTTCTTCTTCTTCTTCTTCTTCTTTCTTCTTCTTCTTTTTCATCTCCTTCTTTTCCTTATTTTTCTTCTTCTTTTCCTTCTTCTCCTTTTACTTATTCTCCTGCTTCTCATCTCCTGCTTTACATATTCCATTTTCTCACTCTCCACTATCCTTTTTATCGCTCCTTCTGCTCCTACTTGAACATCTCCTCCTCATCCCTTTTATTAGTTCTTCTTCTTCTTCTTTTCTTCTTTTTCTTCTTCTTCCACTTGACATCATCAGCATTTACTTTCTTCCAGCACTTCCTTATAAATCCTATTCCCCTACTGTAACTATTTCTTCATCTTCTTCTCCTACTCCTTCTCCTTTCTTCTTCTCCTCATCTACCTTCTCCTCCTCCTTCTTCTTCTCCTCATCTACCTTCTTCTCCTCCTTCTTCTTCTTCTTCTTCTTCTTCTTCTTCTTCTTTCTTCTTCTTCTTCTTCTTCTTCTTCTTCTTCTTCTTTCTTCTTCTTCTTCTTCTCCTCATCCTCTCTCCTCCTCCCTTTCTTCTTCTTCTTCTTCTTTCCTCTTTCTCCTCCTTTTCTTCTTCTTCTTTCTTCTTTTTCTTCTTATTCTTCTTCTTCTTTCTCCTTCTTTTCTTCTTTTTCTTCTTCTTCTTCTTCTTCTTCTTCCTTCTTATTTCTTTTCTTCTTCTTCTTTCCTCCTTCTTCTTCTTTTCTTCTTCTTCTTCTTCTTCTTCTCCTTCTCCTTCTTCTTTCTTCTTCTCTTTTCTTCTTCTTCCTTTTCTTCTTCTTCTTCTTCTTCTTCTTCTTCTTCCTCACTTCCTCTTCCCTCCTCCTCTTCCTCTTCTCCTTTCTCTTCTTCTCCTCCTCCTCCTCCCTCCTCCTCCTCCTCCTCCTCCTCCTCTCCTCCTCTTTTCCATCTTCTTCTCTCCTCCTCCTTCCTCTTCCTCAATTCCTGCTCCATCTTCACCTTCTCCCAACCTCATAACGCCTACATACAGCTTACCAACAACCTCCCACCAACGCCAACCACAATCCTTGGTAGTCTATTTGTTGAGCTAGATTTCCTGCTGCCCTGAGAGCAGCTTACCTAATTATTTGTATCAGACCTTGGGGATAAACATAACGATGGATAATTCGATTCGTTCCCTGCGGATAGATGATTGCAAACCACTATCTGATGAAGGCTACCTCAATTACCACTGCTATTCAACTTGATACAAATCTTTAACTTTATTTCTACTTCTAGAAGAAAAAAGCTGCGTTCTCTGTTGGCAAATAGCAGGTTGATTACTCCCTAGTTATTTTCGGTAAATTACTTGAGTAAAATCTGTTCAAAAAGACTGCTAGATGATGCGAGTGAAGGTAATTATAGGAGGATTCATTTAACTTGTCAGAAAACAGCTGATTTAACGTTAGTAAACGAGCGTACATCAATCAGCTGTTTCTGACAATTTAAAAGAATCCTGCTATAGAAAGTATTGTTCACGAGGATTATGCGCAGTAGCATGGATCATTCAGCTGATTAGTGTAATATCACAGGAGATCAAAAATTCGATTTCTTTTGGACACTGATTCCCCTGGACATTGGAGCTCCCCTATCTTTTAAAAGTTTGGATTGAACAATTATAATTTATATATCTTTTTTCAAAATCTGCATGCTTGTACAACCACCAAAACCTGTCCTTCATTCTACAGGTGTGTAACCTGACTACTTTACCATTCAAAAAAGTGGAGTTAGATTCAATATGGCGGACAAGATTTTTGAAGTCACAGTAAAGTAGTATTTTCAATTTTAGTACAATCTCTAATGTCACCTATACCTTTCAAATTACTTTCTTATAAGAAATATCAAGCCGTTTCCATAATTTTCACCAACTCTGTATATTAATTTATCTACAATTCTCTGTAGTTTTGATACTATCATAGAGCTGCGGTTATTTAAGAGAATTCGAAGAAGGAGGAGATGATGAAGAAGAAGGAGAAGAAAAAAAGCAGAAGGAGAAAAAAGAGAAGAAGAAGAAGAAAGGGACGGACGAAGTTAGTGGCGAAGATAATCGATGAATTTGCGTGAGAAGGCCATTATGCCTACGTGATAAGGAGTAGAGGTAGCACACCGTTTTGCGTGGAATTACGATGGGCTGCTATGGCTTGATATTAAGGTATGCCTTGAATGCTGATCACGTGTTCAAGTTGTTGATATCTCATAGGTTAGTTGGTGAGGGGGGGGGCTATAACTACTACAGCTGACGCTTCAACTGATCCTATTTTCTTGATCTTCTTCTTCTTATTTCATTTCCTCCATTTCCTTTTCTTCTTCTTCTTCTTCTTCTTCTCCTCTTTCTCTCTTCTTCTCCTTCTCTTCTTCTCCTTCTTCTTCTTCTCCTTCTTCTCCTTCTCCCTTCTTCTTCTTCTTCTTCTTCTTCTTCTTCTTCTTCTTCTTCCTCTTATTCTTCTTCTTATTCTTCTTCTCCTTTTTTCTTTTCTTCGGTTTGTACGGTTCGGCCTACGGTCCAACCGTAGGCCCAAAATTCATTATAACATGCGATATGTTAATTTTATCATTCTAAATATAATTCCACAATCGATAAGTATGAAAAATAGCGATAGGGAATTCTATGTCATCGCAATTTTTCACTATTACATAGTTGTCGTCAGTCCAAGTTCCTTAGGAAAGTGTACGCCTTATCGCTTGAAAATTACAATAGATATATTATTATAATAGTTCATCAATAGTAACCTACGCACAGAAAACCTTCGAGACTCTAGAGTAAGTGAGAGTGATAATAAAGAGAAAAAGAATAAAACGAACAGGAAGAAGCTACTAGTTCTAGCTTACTATAGTCCGATTCACTTCAAGAAGTCAGCATTGTTTATATGAGGAGCATTAGTTTCATTGAGAGAGAAAAAGAAAACTGCACAAAACGTGTTTGTTGGGACTGCGTGCGACAACTATGCACAGTGCGAATAGGATAGAGACATCAGCAACTGCCTTGTGCTGAACAAGGATAGCAAACTCCCATCTAAGCAATGCTGACTTCTTGACGTGAATCGCACTATAGTACACATGTCTCCTCATATATATTTATATGTTGCATACTATGTTTATATGTGTTGTCGCAACGTTGGCTCCGCAGCCGTATATTTGTTGACGACTGTGCTATTCACTGCTTTGTTTATTGTTTTGTTTCGGCGGCTTTTCCTTGGGGAGTGCCGAGAGTTAAGTCACGCCAGCTCAGGGTCTGCCTGTCAGGGGATACACAAACACAACCCAGCTCCGCGGAATCTGTCTTGCACAGATTTGAAGCCTATCTACACTCGACTCTATCACTACGACCATAGAGAAAGCATATAAGCAAGCTTGGCGTATGCTTTCTCTATTCGCTGTGTGCACGTAGGTGGTGGGGATAAGAAAATCGACCCCAGCGCTCACGCGGAATTTTACGATCGAAAACGGTTAGAGCGTATACTTGGTCATCAAATAAGTATACCACGCTTCGCCACGGAAAACGGTACATTCTACATGAGAAAGGATAGGGAATAATCATTTACAATGCATTTAAAGTATTGTCGCATTCCTAATTGTATAAATACCATTCACAATAGTGATTGCGTCTTCTATTTCTTCCATATTTCCAAACGTGAATTGATAGAAATTGGATCTCAGTTTTGAATTAATCAAGTGAAGAATTCAGTTCAAAAGCATATGATTGATTTAGGGCCGGTTCATGAGCTAGGGATTTACCAAAGTCCTAGACTAAAACGGGTGGCTACCGTAGCATCGACATACGTTTGTCTCGATAGGTTAGTGGGTTAGCAGCATAGAGAGCCCTTAGTGCATAGAGTCGAGGCTCACGTTTGTCGAGATAATAACCAATGAGAATGAACTCAGCTGTGATATCTGCTCAATCAGCTTGAAACATAACCTTTAAATTCGATTCTGAAACTTGAATTGAAGATTATAATAATGTTTAAGAACATACGATATGTTCATTTTATCATTATTATTATAATTCCACAATCGTCAAGTAGGAATAATAGCGAAAGGAAATTATATTTCAATTATAAACTGATTTCTACGTACTTAAGCCTATCCTTTACATGTTAAATTTGCCAAAAATATGCAAACGATTATCCGCCAGAGCGCAGCACCGTAGATGATCACAGCGAATACAGGCCAATCAATGATCAATTCAACAACATAACCTATAATATGAATTCTTTTCGTCAAAAACAGCTGGTTCAAATAATTGACCTCATTTCCATCGGATCAAACTGATCTAGGTTCAATACTTGAACTTGGTTCAATTTGAACTGGGCTCAATTGAGACTTAGCAGCCAAGCATAAGAGTTTAAAAAGCATGAAAAAGACTCGAAGATGAATTAGTTGCTTGATGAACAAATTGATCTAGACTTTTAAATTCAAAGTAAGCTTTTTATTTTTGTGCACCAAAAACCAAATACAAAATAAAATAGATGATCAAGAGTTTAATTATTTTAAAGATCAATTGAGTTATTAGCGGGCAGCTTAACATGTATTTGAAGCCATTTATACAGAGAATCGAGATAACTTTACAACGAACAGTACTGGAACCAGTTCATTACCCCGGTCGTACACCGGAGCAATAAGCAATAGGCAACTAGCAACATATGGATCATATGATTGTCTACTTTATACAAACCAATAGTTCAATGCACACCGAAACAGCTGCTTCAGGTGTGCATTGGACTATTGTTCTATAAATGAGACGATCCTATGATCAATATGTTTGCGTATTGTAAACTACCAGTCTGCCGGAGCAATAAGCAATAGGCAACTAGCAACATATGGATCATAATTATGTTTGTCTACTCTATACAAACCAATAGTTCAATGTACATCGAAACAGCTGCTTTAGGTGTGCATTGGACTATTTGTTTCTATAGAGTAGACGATCATATGATCCAAATGTTGCTTATTGCCTATTGCTTATTGCTCCGGTGTACGAGCTGCCTTACGCTTTCAAATAGGAATAAGATAAAAAAAAAAATTTCATCACAAAATAATGGGATGAACAAGAAGATTCATGTTTTACAAATTATAGATCCTATTATTAGAATTGAAATCAACTTCATTTCAATATAATTTGTGAGATACTAGAGGAAAATATTTCAGGACCAATTTCCCGTATTATATGATACCCTTGACGATTACAAAATGCCATGATAAAAGGATTGAGAACGGTGGATATGTCACGAGAAAAAAAAAACGAATACAGTTTCAGGGGATAACAACAAACAATTAGGCTGCCATGAGAGCAATAATTTGATGGCGTCACTAGCACCATCTGGTGGCGATTTCGGTAATTAATTCTACAAAACCACAAACTGACCGAGTTGTCATTTGCAGAGTAGTGAACAGGAGAAAAAAGAAAGGAGGAGGTCATAGAGAGGACAAGAGAGACAGAGAGAGAGAGAGAGATAACGACAGAGATAGAGGGAAAGATAGAGAGGTCTAGCGCCCCGTGTCATACGGGGATATGCACTCGCCTCAGAAGCACTTGTGGGGCTATATGTCCCTATGGGGATGTCCTCATATGGACGTAGCCGTTTTTATAGCTGGAATCGTTAATATTTGCTTCTGGAAGTATAATAAACTCATTTTATCGAAATCGAAAAATATCCTCATAAGTGTTTTCAGACGATTTGCCAAGTTGGGGTATAAACCGCCAGGGCTGCGCTGAAAGCAGTTTTATCTCTTCAAAAGAAGAAAATGGTCCATATGGGAGATGAGCTGTGATTGGCTCATTTGAATTCCAGAGAATAATTGTGTGTCAATGGTCACTTGTGAGACTGCGAACTGGCAACAGCGCCTCGCTGTTGCCAAGTTGACAATCTCATAACTCCTAGCGTCCAGGTCCAGTGCCCGTGTCTGTCTAATATGCTTTATAACTTTGAAGACCTAGAGACCGATATTGAAGATTTTGATAATGGGGTTTCGTGGGATTGATTCGATTTTAGCTGAAACCGTCAGGAAAAATCTGACGTTTCGAAAAAAGACTCCCCTTTTTTTAAACCGCGAAAAACCCCCTTATTTTTGTGAAATATTAAATTTTATTTTATTGCTTAAAATTGAAGAGGAAGGATTCTTTACAGGTTTGCATTGTTGTTTTTATTTTTGGGCGATTTTCAGGTACAGGGGAAGGTAAAAATGAACTTTCTATTCTTTGCGATATTTGAAAATTTCAAATGCCAATCGATTCAGTTTTCAAGGAGATTTTTTCGTTTTTGAACTCTTCTCTATTTTGAATAGATACAGGTGGTGCTTGAAATAGTGGTCAATTATTGAGAATCTGAGTCTAAAGGAAAATTTCGGTTTTCTCGACCGGAAATGGTAAAAGAAAGTGAGTAGATGACGTTTTTGGAACTTGAACTTTTCGGGTGATTAGGGTAAGTGCGTCTAGGGGTGAAAATTCTCGACTTTTTAAATATTCGAATTTTGGAAAATTCTTTTCCATTGTATAGAGCTTCAGCTGATTGAGATGGTATGTGGGAAACGTTTTTCGGATGAAAATTTGAGCCGCCATATTGGAAAAAGGCCTCTTCTATATAAATTATTGATTAAAAATTTTTTTTGAAAGTTTTTTTGTACTTTATCACTTTTAGGTGAAATTTAACTACATTTGAATTAGATTATGAAAAAATCACGTTTCTCGGTTCAAAATGGCGGAATCTAGAGGGGGGTTTGATAGGGGGGTAAATCAAAATATTGATATTTTCGAAAAATGAATTTTTGCATCGGATACGGCTCCAAAAACTGTGTTGAACACTGTTTGATTTAATTCTTTAAAATCACGCGAAAAAGAGTTAGGGTTGAAAAATCTATTTTTCATGAAAGTCTAGGGCACAGTGTAGAATAAACTTTATTGTTTGATGCAAATTTCGACTTTTTCTGAAGGGATGAGGTGAGCAGTGATTTACTCGTTATGAAGATGCAAAAGAAAGCCAAGAACTGTTTTCTGGGTACGGTATATTATATAGCACCCCTAAGTCACTAGAGGGGAAACAATGTTCGAAAAGGCTTGAAATTAGGAAAATTCAATGATCAAAAGCCTGTAAAACATGGTAAAATCTTAAAATGGGCGAGCGAAGCGAGCTGGGTCACTGTGACTCACTAGTTGGAACCAGGGGCGCAGCTAGTAAAACAAGCGTCACACTTTTAATGTTGGATACACCAAATGTTGTAATAGTTATAGGTTTTATTGGAAAATAAATAATTATTTATCTAAAAGAATATATAATCATACACCATACAACTATCCTATGATTAATGTTAGCCTCAAATGGTCAGCTGTTCGGACATCGAACTTTCTGACAAAAACGTTTTTAGTGAGTGGTAAAACCCCAAGTTCAAACTAAAATTGGTTCAATCGACGTTGGAGAAACCGGCCCTAATAATGCTAGCCATCGCTGTACTCTCAACTATCCAACTTGATAGTAGGTTCATCCGATTTTGAATACAAACAAATGCCACAAATCACTCTCATTATTCTCATTATACATATCTCATTAAATTTTCTGTATTTGTCGAATTTAAATAATTTATAGACAAATTGAAAATTTTCAAACAATAATCACAGCTTCCAAGTCTTCCATGTGATACCTGTTGTTGAGCCTGTAGGAGCAAAGCTCAACAGCTATTCCAATTATTTTTAAACAGCACTACAGCACAAACAGCACTAACTCATAGGCTTATGCAACATTTTCAAATTTACCATTTTCTAACCATTGTACGGACCCAACGGGGGTGCGGAGGGTGTAATCACCTGCGAGCGCCGCAAAGCGCGAGTAAACAATTTGTATTTTACAAAACAAATATGGTAGCCTACAGCTATCTAGTTGAATTGAAACTGGATGGTAAGAAAACAGGTAAGTTTTATTTTTATAAGCCTCAAATCTTGTACAATATTTAAAAAACATTACTTATCTTTTATCTCTAATTTTGAAGAATTCAAAGCAATTTGAAAATACTTTTGAAGACTTATTAAGTCTCATTAAAGATTCCACAAGATTTCAAAAGATTTTACCCTTGTTTGAAAAACCTGCATGGAGTATATTTGGTTGTATCGATCATAGTTTTTCAAATATAGTTGTTAAATATTTATCTAACGTAGCATCAGAATCCTGACGTATGATAACCCTATCCCGGAGGTGGAAGGCTAGGAGTTAACTGAAGGAGGATAACACAATTCTAATATAATTATGATACAAAAGGTCGAATATTACTACTACTAAAAGGTGACAATTGAGTTAGTCCCATATTGGGCGGAGGTTGGATATGTCATTTCTCCTACCAGATTTGAATATAGGAGTAACCCTGCCAATTTTCCATCTGGAGGAATACCGAGGATCTCAAGGACAGATCAAAAATGATCTTCGGAGAGACCCAAAATTTCAGCACAACCCTTACATGAAGAAATATTATCTGGTCCACAACCAGTACAAAGTCTCAAATCACCTATTGCTGCAATTATGGCTCTCAAATCAACAAAACTGATTGAGAGAGAAGGTACATTCAGTCTACTGTCTAGGTTCACCTCATTGTCAACATCCAACTGCGACTCATCAGAAAATACTGAAGAAAAATACTGAGCAAAACCATTAGGCAAATCATGAAGTCCAAAGATCTGATCACCCCAATGCATACCCTCCTGTGTAGAACTGTTAGCTCTTCTTGCATTGACAAATCCCCAGAAGCTCTTAGCATCGCTCTTAATATTAGTCTCAACCCTATCTAAATAATTATGATATTCATGAGCAATAAATTGCTTAACCTGACTTCGCAATCTTTTGAATTGCTCATTGTGATATAGAGAAGTGCTGCTTCATAGCGCATCTGTCCATCCTCTTCAACAGCCGAATTATTTCAGCATTGAACCAAGGTTGATACTTAGTACCCCAGGCCTGACCATCCTCTTTGGAATACAATTGTCAAAGCACTCATAAATGAAGGTATAAAATAAATCCACAGCCTCATTTACTTTACTTAAATTATCCATAAGCCCCAGCGATAGGCTCTCAACTGATAATAAAGCAGGAGATAGTCAGCCCTCCTAAAGTCAAACAGTTCAATGCAATTCAACTAAGAATTATCAGTGGACCATACCTGTACTGTGACAACAAAGAAGGATAATGAGCGTCCTCAGGAACCAGGGAACAATCGCTTTGCTCAACCCTGATATCAACATTAGAAAATACTAGGCCCAGAATACGATCATTACAATTAAGAACTGAGTTACAGAGAGCCAGATCATAGAAGCCTACAAAAGCCAGTTTCCTAGCAGAAGGAGGCCCAATTCCAAACGATATCTATCATTATTAATCTCAGGTAGGTTGACTTCGTAGATTTACGTATCCTATGAGCATACTTCCCAGTACATATATATTATATAAACTATAAATTATAAACAGCCCCTTATTCCCCAAATTCCCTATAAACTGTACATCAATATTAATATTTGCCAAAAAAAGAACATTTTACAAAATTAAATATTTACATACAAAATAAATACTAAAATAAATATTGAAAATTAGGTAAGATAGAGTGAAAAATTATCTGATTTCAAAATATCCCTTGTCCTGTTTCATTGATCATAAAACAAATAGCTTGAATAAAATAAAATCTTAGTAATAAACATCATAATATTATTATTAAAGAAACAAAAATCCAAAAAAGCTATGTAATATACGATTCTATGCAATAATTCATGCATTCATATCAGTTGGACTGCCACATCTAATAATTCCTCCCAATAAAATTCGTAACCTTTACCACTGTAAATTAATCCTGTCAATTGTAAACATAATTTTTGTCATTTTAATAATTCATCCACAGTCTAATAATTTTTAATCAATAATTATAATTATAAATTATAATTTCGTCAATTTTAATAAATCATAATCACTATCCCTCTAATATTTTTTACACCTCATTCAAGGTCTCAACTTTCTTATAATTTTCAGTTTGTGGTACACAATATCTATGATTAGTTAGTGTTGATTTCAAGGATATTATTTACAAATAAAGAATAATCTAATCTAAACTTTCTTGCCTTTTTGCCGCAAATTTCTGAATTATGCTATCAAAAGAAATCATTGAAACCCTTTCGTGTTCAATTGAGATGATAATCAGTTTTGTGAGTATTTTCTGTTGCATAGCATTCCTCAAATAGGTTTTATGAGCTTCAATTCTCTGAAACTCCTCTCTCCAGTTGCTACAGACACTGGAAAAGTAACAAAATTCAAATATGTTAGGGTAAAATATCCTTCTCTCATATCCCCATAATTCATTTCTCATATTCCCTTAATTTACCTCTAATCTCCTCATAATTCCTTCTCTCATAGCCTCATAATTCCTTCTCTAATATCCCCATAATTCCCTTCTCTCATATCCCCATAATTCCTTCTCTCATATCCCCATAATTCCCTTCTCTCATATCCCCATAATTCCCTTCTCTCATATCCCCATAATTCCCTCTCTCATATCTCCATAATTCCCTTCTCTCATATCCCCATAAATCCATTCTCTTATATCCTCATAATTCCTTCTCTCATATCCCCATAAATTTCTCTCTTGACGACCGTTATATCCCCATACGGCCAAAAAATATTGAAATTTCAAACGCAAAATTCGCGAGAGAAGGGAAGAGCATCTGATTCCTCATATTTTTTTGTTCAATATTCTCTCCTTTAAACTTCGATAAGTGGTTTAATAAGCGAGTTCCCACAAGTGACCCAGGGATCCAATATCGCCATAAAGTACGCGGCGCTAGACAGAGAGAGATAGGAAGAGAGAGGGAGTGAGCGAGAGATAGAAAGATAGATAGGAAAGAAGAGGAAGAAAGAGAGAGAAAGTGATAAAGAGGGAGAAAGAGAGACGAGGAGAAGAAAGCGAGAGATAGAGAAAAAAGATAGGAAAGAAGAGGAAGAAAGAGAAAGAAAGTGATAAAGGGGGAGAAAGGGAGACGAGGAGAAGAGAGAGGAAAGAGATAAAAAGTAAGGAAGAGAGAAAAAGACTGGCAAAGCAAAGAAACATATCAAGAAATGAGAGAGACAGAGTAAGAGAGACCAAAAAGAGAGTTCATAGAGAGAATTAATGCCATCAGAGAAGAGGGTGGAGAAGAGATAGGTTGAGAGATAATGGGGAAATGAATAAGTAGAGGAGTACAGGAGAGAAATCAAGAGAAAGGCAGGGAGAAAGAGAGGGGGAAAGAGAGAGATGAGTGAGAAAGAGAGAGTGAGAAGGGCGAAGTGTGATGTGTGGTTGGAGGAGGAGAGATATAGCAGGATCCTTTTAACGTGTCAGAAAACATATGTTTTTACGAGCAATATCACAATACTTAACCTACAAAAGCATTTAATGCTGAATGTCGCAGATTATTGAAAAGGTATTTCAAAAAGTTATTCTTTGAAAGGTCTTCTCTAAAAAGGTATTTTAAAGACTTTGAAGGTCTTTAAGACTTTTAAGCCTTTTGATTATTGTGGCGAAATCACTGTTTAATTATTACCGAAACAGCTGATTTCTGACAAGTTAAAAGGATCCTGCTATACTCAAGAGATATCTACAGGGAGAAAGGTGCAGCTGTTAGAGATGATTAGTAGAATAATTGAATGATTAAATTAGTCGACACAGAATAGAATGAGAGTGTGGAAAAGAAGGAGAAGGAGAAGAAGAAGAGGAGGGAGAAGAAGAAGAAGAAGAAGGAAAAAAAAGAAGAGGAAGAAGTAGAGGAAGAAGAAGAATGAGAAGGAGAAGATTAACAACAAAGACAAGAAGGAAGAAAATCGATAGCCTAATGAGAAAAAAAGAGAAGCAAGAATAATAATAATAATGAGAAGAAGAAAAATAACAATAAGGAGGCGAAGAATAAGAACAATAACAAGAAAAAAAAGGAGAATGAGAACAAGAGAATGATGACGATGATTATAAATATAACATCTATTGATTGGTAAACAAAGAGAGAAAAAGAGAGGATGATAAAGTATGCAAGAGTTTTGCAGAGAGATAGAGAGAGGATCAATGAGAGAGAATTGATGAGTAAGTGAGTAGAAATGAGAGAGAGAGGGAGTGAGAGAAAGAGAGGAAATAGAATAGAATAGAATGACTTCCTTTATTTCAACCTGGGAGGGCGAAGTTAGGGCGCAGTCGGCCCTCTCTTACACTTTACCCTCAAAGAGAGAGAGAGTAATAAACACTGATAGACAGAGAGGAAGTGATAGAGAGAGACAGAGAGATGGATTGAGTGACAGAGAGGATGTGAGAGAGAGAAGTGATTGTTGCACCTACCCTAAAATGCACCAATTACACTAGAGAAACAACAATGATTATTAATTAATAACTTGGCTTCATTTGGACTGCTCCACTTCACATTCACCTTTTACCCCTTCACCACTCCCCACCCCTTGACCACCGTTACCTCCCCTAACCCCCACCAATACAACCCCCCCCCCTCTCACTAAACCCCTCCCCCTCCCGAACTAATTACAAATTCAAAAACGTTTCCAACGCCACACAAAACATTTACGGCACACATGAAAATGTCACATGCTCTGAAAAACGCCCCGAGAGAAAATTCGCACAATTTTCCTAATTAATTGGCCGTATTTCTGTTTCATTCATATTTTTTGCTTCATTTTCTTCTCCATAAAAACAGCACAATGTTGTTCAACATTAATTATCACTCGTATATGAAAAAAATTAATAATTTTGTCTAAATTTATCATACTAAAAAAAATTGAAAATTGTTTTGAGTTGTGACCCTACCAGAGCACTTTTCTTGTTGGCTTTTAGAGCATTGGGTTACTGAAACTGGATAATATTCAACCTACAAAATGATAACGCTAGGCGGTCACAGACAGCTCCTATCACTAACAACTGATACTATCCTATAGTGCGATTCACGTCAAGAAGTCAGCATTGCTTATATGAGGAGCATTGATGCCAAGTTTCATTGAGAGATAAAGAGAAAACTGCACCAAACGTGTTTGTTGGGACTGTGTGCGACAACAATGCACAGTGCGGCAACTATGCACAGTGCGGCAACTATGCACAGTGCGGCAACTATGCACAGTGCGAATAGGATAGAGACATCAGCAACTGCCTTGTGCTGAACAAGGATAGCAAACTCCCACCTAAGCAATGTTGACTTCTTGACATGAATCCATGCATCCTTTCTGCGCCACTCTGTATTAGGTTAGTTTGATGATGAATATTGACTATTATAAATCGCTGAACAAGGATAGCAAACTCCCATCTAAGCAATGCTGACTTCTTGACGTGAATCGCACTATAATCAAATCCATGCATTCTTTCTGCGCCACTCTGTATTAGGTTATTTTGATGATGAATATTGACTTTTATAAATCATCAATATGTTTGTACCCGTCACTATTGTATCTGGGAAACAATCCTTTCGAGTTCTGAAGCTTTTTCCAATCAACAAGTCATGTTGAATACCAGAAAAAAATTGTTGACACAAAAAATTGTGCAATTAGGCGAGGTGGAACCTACCCGTAAGGGTCTCCCCACCGATAAAAAGCCATACGATAAAAAAAATACCAGAAAAGATAATCTGGAAACGTCATCAAATCAATATTGACATATTTCTGTGAGTGATTCCAAAAACCAATCCTTCAGAGTACTATAGCCTTTTCCAATAAGTAAGACGTGTTGGAATGATATATATTTGTAATGTTTTCAATACGTCAATCAATGAGCTTGTTGTGGACATTGTACCATTGGTCATTGCAAAATAATCCTTTGATGCCCTGAAGCCCTAAATTAATGAACGTTTTTCTCTTTCAACTAAATTTTCACGTTCTTAGACACGTTATGACTATAGACAACACTTTTGTTCTATATATTAATTAGAATTCTGCTCACAAAATAAAAAACTGACAAAAAAATACATTCAACCCACAGGGAAATCTGTGCTACATGAAATTGATATGGGAAGTTGAGACCGGAATATTAATTAGTTTTTTGAGTGTTTTGAATGTGGAATTGAAAAACTAAATAAAGTGAGAGAGTGATAGTGATAGAGACAAAGTGTGAGTGATAGAGTTATTAATAGTGTGAGAGATAAAGTGAGAGAGTGTTTCATTTCATTGTTGTTCAACGGGGCTTCAATTGAGAGTTTTAATTTGAGCATATTGGCATGTGATACTTATACACTTGAAATTCGAAGCCTACTGTCTTAAATATTGATCAATTGTGAATTTGAATACTGCAATACATGAAGAAACTGCTGCTGTATCGAAAGTTTAGAACCAATTTGAGGCTTTTAATGAGCATTAACGCATTAAGTGCGCCATCTTTCCTATGTAATTTCAAAAAAATACTCAAGTATCATGGAGTTTTTCATACAAATTCTCGAATTGGGGGGTTATTTGATAAGTACAGGGTGGCAAAAAAGAATAGATGGATTTGAGTAGGATAATATCAGTGGAGTGGAGCTGTCTGTGACCGCAGAGGGACAACATTTTGTAGATTAAAGTATCCACTTTTTGTAACAATGGCGCAATTGACCTTGCAAAATCGCGTATTTGCTGTTGAGCAACATTTCCAATAAAATAAATCTGCAATCGTCATTCAACGGAGCTTTAGCAGAGAGATTTGAAAGTTGAGCTTATTGGCTTATTGTGATTCTTCTTCACTTAAAATCAAGTTTACTGTCGTGAATATTGTTGCATTAAAGATTTGAATACTGCAATACATGGATGAATTGCTGCTGTATCAAACGTTATGTACCAATTTGAGGCTTTCAATGAGCGTTAACGCATTAAGTGCGTCATCTTTCCTATGTAATTTAAAAAAAATACTCAAGTATTTTGAAGTTTTTTATACAAATTCTCGAATTGGGTTATTCGATAAGTATTTTGGTGTAACTAAGATGAATGTATGATTGAATTTAAACTTTTTTATAACACTTTGAAAAACATGCGTTCTGCGCCACTCTGTGGCGTATTTGCTGTATCATATTATACAAGTATACATTATTTGCTGTATACAGTCTTGTACAAGTCGAAAAATTTGGATCCCACTCAATTCTACCTCATTTTGAGCTGAACATCCCTCCAGGTTATTTTTGAAAAATTATCATTGAGGGAAAGAAGATTATGATCAAAATTAATTATCAAACAAATGAAGTCATCAACATTTGAATCACACCTTTCTCTCATCTCTCCTCTTTTCTCTCTCTCTCTCACTCTCACAGTCTAGCGCCGCGTACTTTATGGCGATATTGGATCCCTGGGTCACTTGTGGGAACTCGCTTATTAAACCACTTATCGAAGTTTAAAGGAGAGAATATTGAACAAAAAAATATGAGGAATCAGATGCTCTTCCCCTCTCTCGCGAATTTTGCGTTTGAAATTTCAATATTTTTTGGCCGTATGGGGATATAACGGTCGTCAAGAGAGAAATTTATGGGGATATGAGAGAAGGAATTATGAGGATATAAGAGAATGGATTTATGGGGATATGAGAGAAGGGAATTATGGAGATATGAGAGAGGGAATTATGGGGATATGAGAGAAGGGAATTATGGGTATATGAGAGAAGGGAATTATGGGGATATGAGAGAAGGAATTATGGGGATATGAGAGAAGGGAATTATGGGGATATTAGAGAAGGAATTATGAGGCTATGAGAGAAGGAATTATGAGGATATTAGAGGGGAATTAAGGGGATATGAGAGATGAATTATGGGGATATGAGAGAAGGATATTTTACCCTAACATATTTGAATTTTTGTTACTTTTCCAGTGTCTGTAGCAACTGGAGAGAGGAGTTTCAGAGAATTGAAGCTCATAAAACCTATTTGAGGAATGCTATGCAACAGAAAATACTCACAAAACTGATTATCATCTCAATTGAACACGAAAGGGTTTCAATGATTTCTTTTGATAGCATAATTCAGAAATTTGCGGCAAAAAAGGCAAGAAAGTTTAGATTAGATTATTCTTTATTTGTAAATAATATCCTTGAAATCAACACTAACTAATCATAGATATTGTGTACCACAAACTGAAAATTATAAGAAAGTTGAGACCTTGAATGAGGTGTAAAAATATTAGAGGGATAGTGATTATGATTTATTAAAAATTGACGAAATTATAATTTATAATTATAATTATTGATTAAAAATTATTAGACTGTGGATGAATTATTAAAATGACAAAAATTATGTTTACAATTGACAGGATTAATTTACAGTGGTAAAGGTTACGAATTTTATTGGGAGGAATTATTAGATGTGGCAGTCCAACTGATATGAATGCATGAATTATTGCATAGAATCGTATATTACATAGCTTTTTTGGATTTTTGTTTCTCTAATAATAATATTATGATGTTATTTATTTATTTTAGATTTTATTTTATTCAAGCTATTTGTTTTATGATCAATGAAACAGGACAAGGGATATTTTGAAATCAGATAATTTTTCACTCTATCTTACCTAATTTCCAATATTTATTTTAGTATTTATTTTGTATGTAAATATTTAATTTTGTAAAATGTTCTTTTTTTGGCAAATATTAATATTGATGTACAGTTTATAGGGAATTATAGCTGTTTATAATTTATAGTTTATATAATATATATGTACTGGGAAGTATGCTCATAGGATACGTAAATCTATTAAGTCAACCTACCTGAGATTAATAATGATAGATATCGTTTGGAATTGGGCTCTCCTTCTGCTAGGAAACTGGCTTCTTTTGTAGGCTTCTATGATCTGGCTCTCTGTAACTCAGTTCTTAATTGTAATGATCGTATTCTGGGCCTAGTATTTTCTAATGTTGATATCAGGGTTGAGCAGAGTGATTGTTCCCTGGTTCCTGAGGACGCTCATTATCCTTCTCTTGTTGTCACAGTACAGGTATGGTCCACTGATAATTCTCAGTTTAATTGCATTGAACTGTTTGACTTTAGGAGGGCTGACTATCTCCTGCTTTATTATCAGTTGAGAGCCTATCGCTGGGGGCTTATGGATAATTTAAGTAAAGTAAATGAGGCTGTGGATTTATTTTATACCTTCATTTATGAGTGCTTTGACAATTGTATTCCAAAGAGGATGGTCAGGCCTGGGGGTACTAAGTATCAACCTTGGTTCAATGCTGAAATAATTCGGCTGTTGAAGAGGATGGACAGATGCGCTATGAAGCAGCACTTCTCTCTATATCACAATGAGCAATTCAAAAGATTGCGAAGTCAGGTTAAGCAATTTATTGCTCATGAATATCATAATTATTTAGATAGGGTTGAGACTAATATTAAGAGCGATGCTAAGAGCTTCTGGGGATTTGTCAATGCAAGAAGAGCTAACAGTTCTACACAGGAGGGTATGCATTGGGGTGATCAGATCTTTGGACTTCATGATTTGCCTAATGGTTTTGCTCAGTATTTTTCTTCAGTATTTTCTGATGAGTCGCAGTTGGATGTTGACAATGAGGTGAACCTAGACAGTAGACTGAATGTACCTTCTCTCTCAATCAGTTTTGTTGATTTGAGAGCCATAATTGCAGCAATAGGTGATTTGAGACTTTGTACTGGTTGTGGACCAGATAATATTTCTTCATGTAAGGGTTGTGCTGAAATTTTGGGTCTCTCCGCGAAGATCATTTTTGATCTGTCCTTGAGATCCTCGGTATTCCCCTCCAGATGGAAAATTGGCAGGGTTACTCCTATATTCAAATCTGGTAGGAGAAATGACATATCCAACCTCCGCCCAATATGGGACTAACTCAATTGTCACCTTTTAGTAGTAGTAATATTCGACCTTTTGTATCATAATTATATTAGAATTGTGTTATCCTCCTTCAGTTAACTCCTAGCCTTCCACCTCCGGGATAGGGTTATCATACATCAGGATTCTGATGCTACGTTAGATAAATATTTAACAACTATATTTGAAAAAAACTATGATCGATACAACCAAAAATACTCCATGCAGATTTTTCAAACAAGTGTAAAATCTATTGAAATCTTGTGGAATCTTTAATGAGACTTAATAAGTCTTCAAAAGTATTTTCAAATTTCTTTGAATTCTTCAAAATTAGAGATAAAAGATAAGTAATGTTTTTTAAATATTGTACAAGATTTGAGGCTTATAAAAATAAAACTTACCTGTTTTCTTACCATCCAGTTTCAATTCAACTAGATAGCTGTAGGCTACCATATTTGTTTTGTAAAATACAAATTGTTTACTCGCGCTTTGCGGCGCTCGCAGGTGATTACACCTCCGCACCCCGTTGGGTCCGTACAATGGTTAGAAAATGGTAAATTTGAAAATGTTGCATAAGCCTATGAGTTAGTGCTGTTTGTGCTGTAGTGCTGTTTAAAATAATTGAATAGCTGTTGAGCTTTGCTCCTACAGGCTTAACAACAGGTATCACATGGAAGACTTGGAAGCTGTGATTATTGTTTGAAAATTTTCAATTTGTCTATAAATTATTTAAATTCGACAAATGCAGAAAATTTAATGAGATATGTGGCATAATGAGAATAATGAGAATGATTTGTGGCATTTGTTTGTATTCAAAATCGGATGAACCTACTATCAAGTTGGATAGTTGAGAGTACAGCAATGGCTAGCATTATTAGGGCCGGTTTCTCCAACGTCGATTGAACCAATTTTTAGTTTAAACTTGGGGTTTTACCACTCACTAAAAACGTTTTTGTCAGAAAGTTCGATGTCCGAACAGCTGACCATTTGAGGCTAACATTAATCATAGGATAGTTGTATGGTGTATGATTATATATTCTTTTAGATAAATAATTATTTATTTTCCAATAAAACCTATAACTATTACAACTATATTTGGTGTATCCAACATTAAAAAGTGTGACGCTTGCTTTACCAGGGGCTGCGCCCCTGGTTCCAACTAGTGAGTCACAGTGACCCATACTCGCTTCTGCTCGCCCATTTTAAGATTTTACCATGTTTTACAGGCTTTGATCATTGAATTTTCCTAATTTCAAGCCTTTTTGAACATTGTTTCCTCTAGTGACTTAGGGTGCTATATAATATACCGTACCCAGAAAACAGTTCTTGGCTTTCTTTGCATCTTCATAACGAGTAAATCACTGCTCACCTCATCCCTTCAGAAAAGTCGAAATTTGCATCAAACAATAAAGTTTATTTTACACTGTGCCCTAGACTTTCATGAAAAATAGATTTTTCAACCCTAACTTTTTCGCGTGATTTTAAAGAATTAAATCAAACAGTGTTCAACACAGTTTTTGGAGCCGTATCCGATGCAAAAATTCATTTTTCGAAAATATCAATATTTTGATTTACCCCCCTATCAAACCCCCCTCTAGATTCCGCCATTTTGAACCGAGAAACGTGATTTTTTCATAATCTAATTCAAATGTAGTTAAATTTCACCTAAAAGTGATAAAGTACAAAAAAACTTTCAAAAAAAATTTTTAATCAATAATTTATATAGAAGAGGCCTTTTTCCAATATGGCGGCTCAAATTTTCATCCGAAAAACGTTTCCCACATACCATCTCAATCAGCTTTCGAAGCTCTATACAATGGAAAAAAGAATTTTCCAAAAATTCGAATATTTAAAAAGTCGAGAATTTTCACCCCTAGACGCACTTACCCTAATCACCCGAAAAAGTTCAAGTTTCAAAAAACGTCATCTACTCACTTTCTTTTACCATTTCCGGTCGAGAAAACCGAAATTTTCCTTTAGACTCAGATTCTCAATAATTGACCACTATTTCGCGCACCACCCTGTATCTATTCAAAATAGAGAAGAGTTCAAAAAACGAAAAAAATCTCCTTGAAAAACTGAATCGATTGGCATTTGAAATTTTTCAAATATCGCAAAGAATAGAAAGTTCATTTTTTACCTTCCCCCCCTGTACCTGAAAATCGCCCAAAAATAAAAAAAAACAACAATGCAAACCTGTAAAGAATCCCTTCCTCTTCAATTTTAAGCAATAAAATAAAATTTAATATTTCACAAAAAATAAGTGGTTTTTCGCGGTTTAAAAAAGGAGGCGGAGTCTTTTTCGAAACGTCAGATTTTTCCTGACGGTTTCAGCCAAAATCGAATCAATCCCACGAAACCCCATTATCAAAATCTTCAATATCGGTCTCTAGGTCTTCAAAGTTATAAAGCATATTAGACAGACACGGGCACTGGACCTGGACGCTAGGAGTTATGAGATTGTCAACTTGGCAACAGCGAGGCGCTGTTGCCAGTTCGCAGTCTCACAAGTGACCATTGACACACAATTATTCTCTCTGGAATTCAAATGAGCCAATCACAGCTCATCTCCCATATGGACCATTTTCTTCTCTTTTTGAAGAGATAAAACTGCTTTCAGCGCAGCCCTGGCGGTTTATACCCCAACTTGGCAAATCGTCTGAAAACACTTATGAGGATATTTTCGATTTCGATAAAATGAGTTTATCATACTTCCAGAAGCAAATATTAACGATTCCAGCTATAAAAACGGCTACGTCCATATGAGGACATCCCCATAGGGACATATAGCCCCACAAGTGCTTCTGAGGCGAGTGCATATCCCCATATGACACGGGGCGCTAGACCTCTCTCTCTCTCTTTCTCTCTCTTATCCCATTGAAACTGCCAACATCCTCTTCTACAGCATGCACAATATCCCAGTGTGCCGAATTTGAATTCAAATGACGCCCTTTGCATAGAAATGAGGTCGATTCTGACCTCTAGTCCAGATGATGATAACAGCACACAGTCACCATCTGCTCAAAATGACCAATTCTTCTCTCTCTTCTACTGTACATCTATCTATCTCTCTCACACAGACCTCATCCTGTCCCTCTCATGATTTATCCGCAGTCTCTGCGACCATATTTTCATCATCATCATCGATATGCAGAATCTATCAGAAATAATAAATCATGATTTTAGAAAATGACTGTGTAGTAGGAGAATATGATCAAAATCGAATTTGGTTGAATGTGAAATGATTAAATTCAATAATTTGTTGTTAAACCACGTTTGATGTTGTACGTCAAAGCTTCAGCTTTCAGAACAGCTGATAATAGAAATAGGTCAAAGGAAGGAAATAAGGGTTTCTCTATATGAAATAACTGGAGTCTCCTTAATCTATACAGAGTGTTTCAGGAGGAATCTGCCAAACTTCTCATACTGATTCCTGACACCAAAATAATGAAAAAATTACATCAAACATGGGTCCTAAAATGCTTCGTTTCCCCTCTGGACGCCATTTTGATTTTTCCACTAATTATGTTTTTTCTAAATAATGGTTAAACTTATGACAACTAGACAAAGCTACAAAAAAATTATGACAATTCATAAAACAAAATGGCAGCCATTTGAAATTTTGTTTCTTAGATAACTCTCGAAAACCATTGATACTACAGAAATTTCAAATGGCTGCCATTTTGTTTTATGAAGTTGAAAAATTATCATAATTTCTTTTGTAGCTTTGTCTAGTTGTCATTAAAGTTGGTGCACATGCACAGTTTCAATGTCATAAGTTCAAGAAGAAGAAGAAGAATAAGGAGAAGAAGAAAAGAAGAAGAAGAAGGAATAACAACAACAGTTAAAACGAACGGAGAAGTAGTAGGAACGGATGAGAAGAAAGAAGAAGAAGAAGAAGAAGAAGAAGAAGAAGAAGAAGAAGAAGAAGAAGAAGAAGAAGAAGAAGAAAAGAGAGATGATTCAGAATAAGAATGAGAAGAAAAGAGAGGAAGAAGAAAGATACAGTGAATGAATAAAAGAAGTAACAGAGAAGGAGCACAGAATAGATAAACAAGACACAGTAGAAGAAGAAGGAGAAGAGAGAAAAAAGAAAGGAAGAAGAAAAGGAAGAAGAAAAGGAAGATAAGAACACAGAGAAGATGAACAAGACCAAAAAGAAAGGAAGAAGAAAAGGATGAGAACAAGAGTAGAAAGATTTTGTATAATATACAAAAGCATAATATCAATTTCATATTCAACTACAATTGTCATATTTTTTTTGTAGCTTTGTCTAGTTGTCATAAGTTCATATTATGCATACTTCCAGTCCCACTGAACCTACAACATGTCATGTTGTTTTTTTAAAAACCTGATACCTAGCTGTGAGAACTCTCAAGCCTGTACACAACCTACCAAAAAGGCAGAGAGGCTTTCCTTCGAGAATAGGGCAGCATCGCCTTGTTTCATCAAATCTGCCTCCTTTCACACATTTGCACTGCACACGCATCGCAGCTATTATTTTTCAATTTGCTCTGACAGCACTCTTTCCGCTTTGACACATGAACTTTCTCGCGTCGGGATTTGTCAGTAGATAGAAAAGGGGCATTCTGGAACAACATGACGTCACTACCAACAACCCCCCCCCAGCAAGGTAACCACCACTCTCACCACCCCCTCTCCCCCCTCCACCATCATAGATGAGAAGTACTGGCTGGGGCCTATTGCATGAGAAAATACAAGCTAGTAATACTAGTTGTCAGATGGCAAGTTATCATAGTGACAACTAGTATTACTAGCTTGTATTTTCTCATGCAACAGGCCCCTGGAAGTTATATTAATTAAAAACTCAAATTAATCCATTTTTGTTTCTCTCAACACGTGTTGTTGAGAGAAACATAAAAAACGAATCATCTCATTTATAAAACGATGCGTTTCTTCTGCTCTACTGGCAGAAAGTGGGAGAAATTGATCACGTGACCACCCACGTGATCCGCTACTTTCCTTGGAGTGGCAAGTAAAAACAAACAAGTTTGATTTTACTGGCCGAAAGTACTTTCCTCTGAAGTGGAAAGTACCCTTATAAGATGCTTATTGACAGGGAAAGTAGAGAGAAAAAGTAACTTTCAGCAAGTACTTGCCTCTTCAACTTACCCCTTACTTTCCCTGTCTATAGGGGTACTTTCCAATTCAGGGAAATTAATCACTTACTGGAAGTAAAATCAAACTTGTTTGTTTTTACTTGCCACTTCATGGCAAGTAGAAGGTCACGTGGGTGGTCATGTGATCACTTTCTCCCACTTTCAGCCAGTAAAGGAGAAGAAACGCATCGTTTTATTAATCAGATGATTCGTGGAAATGATAGCATGACGTGTTGAGAAAAACATTAGAAAGCAAAGAAGAGAAGGCAAGTTACTTCCAGCCAGTACTTTCCCTGTATATGAGCAAATAAGGGGAAAGTGACGTAATGGCAAGTACTTCCAGAAAGTAACTTGCTCTCTCTACTTTCCCTGTCAATAAGCGCCTTTAAAACAATCAAGTTTGATTTTACTGGCCGAAAGTGATTACTTTCCTCTGAAGTGGAAAGTACCCCTAAAGATAGGGAAAGTAAGCGGTAAGTTGAATAGGCAAGTAAAGTAACTTTCCTTCTCTTCTTTCCCTGTCAATAAGCCGCGAAGTGCGTGCTTGATGTTTGAAGTGGAAAGTATCCCTATAGACAGGGAAAGTGAATAGGCAAGTACTTGCCGAAAGTAACTTGCCATCTCTACTTTCCCTGTGCTTGATGGTGGCATGGAATGAAATAAAATTCAAGTATACTTGAATGCAATAATAATCATCTCAAGAATTGTAATTTCACATGAATAAAGTCATTCTATTTACTAGTCCATGAACTTAACCCCAAAATAATATTTAATATTCTCTATCAAAAGAGAATATTCAAAAGAAATTCCGTTGAATGTTTTTATTGAAACTTAACCCCATCCTCAAATCAACATTATACCCCAATAAAATCCTTGAATTAAGTCCCGAAATAAGTCCTTGAACTTAGCCCAAACCGCTAACCAATATTATACCCGTATAAAATGCTATCCCTATCCCTATTGTGTCTCACTCAATGCCCAATGCTCAACCGAAATATAACCACAAATTATCCTATTTCACCACGCCTGCGCACTGATTTGAGATGATATTATCTCATAGAGTAGGACCGGAGAGATGCCTCTGGCTCTGGTCCAGGTCGTTTGACCATTTGTGGGGAGGGGGGGTTACCCAATCAATAGAGCCCCCTCCCCCCCGGTCACAAATGACACCCTATTCCCCCCCCACAATTTGCTCACCAACCATATCATTGGATTATTTGTGGTGTTGCACCCCCCCCCCCCACCTCAACCCCCTAGGGGACCAAAATTGGGTTCCCGCGGGGGAGTGGGGGGGAGGATTGGTGGCTAAATCCTTGAAACCCAAGCGTTGGGGGGGGGGGGTGGGGGGTACTAATGATCTAATCGTCTGTCACCACGCATTAATGCCGAATGTGTCACAGTTTGTGAGGTTCATGAATCAAGTGGGACAAACTACACAATCATCGTCGTCGTCACCACTTTGACAGTGTCAATGACAACGACAAACTGCCATAATTTGATGGTAGTAAGAATAAGGCTAGGCGTACACCGGTTAGTCAAGACAAGACAAGATTATTCACGTATAGTCACAGTACTTCACATAGTTGCTTATGAAGCAACACACACCGATTGACATTGCATCGGTGTGTGCTGCTTCATAAGCAACTATGCGAATTACAGTGACTAAACGTGACTAATCCCGTTTATGTCTTGTCTTGACTAACCGGTGTACGCCTAGCCTAAAAGGACACAAATGAAGAAATTTAGGGCTTATTGCGTAGGCTATTAATATACCTGGGCTTATTGCCTTACCTGACTAGCGAAGCGATTCTGGACCCCTGGCAGTCCTGGTACAATCAACCAAAAATAAGACCAGCGGGCTCTATAAATACCAAGTAGACGCCATATTTTGCCAAATTTTTGAATCTGATAATTGTTTTATGGGCAAAAATTGACCCATATTTTTGAATTAATCTAGTGAAAAATACAGTTTAAAAGCATAATATGATCGTTTTGAACTCTCACGCCCATAATACCCATATTGAAATAATAACCAATGGAAATGAACAAAGCTGTGAATAATAAATCGTCTTGTAGGCTAGACGTACACCGGTTAGTAAAGACAAGACAAGACGAGATTAGTCACGTTTAGTTATAGTACTTCACATAGTTGTTCATGAAGCAACACACACCGATTAGTCATTGCATCGGTGTGTGCTGCTGCTTTATAAGCAACTGTGTGAAGTACTGTGACTAAACGTGACTAATCTCGTCTTGTCTTGTCTTGACTAACCGGTGTACGCCTAGCCTAATAGTCGGTAGTAGCCCAAAAAAGATTATAGTATCAATATTAAGAGTGAAGAGGTCAATATATTTAAGAATTATGAAATAAATTTTTATGTGTAGCAATGAAGGTGATATTGTGGTAGTTATCCATATTGAAAAAGACTAGAAGCTGTCACAACCCCACAAAAAGTTATTAAAATTACGAGATACCAGTTTAAGTTTGCAAACCAATAATGGTTTAACCGAAAACCATTCAGTCATACATAGTCAGTTCATACATAATAAAATCACCTATAAACTTAGTTTAGGATTAGTTGATTAGGTTGAAAATAACTTCTATTTTAAGATTGGTAGCTTAATGTAATATAGTTCTTAAGATTGATCTTGTATTATCCATATTAATCTTTTTATGTACATATAGATATTATTAATTTTATTGTTGAGCATTATTATAAACAAATAAATATGTACATCAGCGCACAAGCCTAGCTTTGCTGATGTATGCAGGTATTATTAAGAGTAATTTATTGTTATTATTATATGTATATTATTTACTAAAAAAGGTATTGATTAAAATTGTATTGTATTATTGTTGTGAATAAATAAATTGATTTATTGAATTGATCGATTGAAAACTGTATATTGTTATTCCAATTATGATTATTGCAACTTGGAGTCTATACTATAGATTCTTTGTCATCAATTATCGAAACATCATAAAGCACAATATTATAGAATTTTTGAAACATTTTTGGAAATTGAATCAGATCAAGTATCCGAGCTCACAAAAATATCAGTTCAACCCTGAAATTGACCTCCACCCCTTCAGCAAAATCCCTTTTCACAGACAGACCATGACTAGAAACTTAATTAAGTCGATTCATTACTTAGAGGTGACAGCCTGCGCGGACTTAAGTAGAACTTGAGAGACGAAGTGCAAGGCCACTTGACTGATTTATATTATGATTCCTGGAACTAAGTCCGCCCTTGAAGGAGGGTCTACACACTTGCAACTTAGGACTGAAGTTTTGGCCCGGCTAGGCAACTACAAGCACTCTAAAGGGGCCCTTATGCTCATTACTTACACTTAGACCCTTTCATCTGAGTACCACATTACACATTACTTTGAAACTTTCCCTTGAATCGGGTCTTTTTTAATTTTACAACTGAGTTTTCTCCTCTCCCACTCACTTGAAAGAGAGGAAAGTAATCACTTGAGAGAGGAAACTCTCTCCTTTCACTCACTTGAAAGCTAAAGAGCTGAATGTTCTAACTTGACCCAAAACACTTACTCAAGTGTGGGAGATATTCACTTTTTCATCGAGGAAAAAGCACAACTTCAAGTAGAAAAATGACTGTTCAGTTTGAGTGCTTAGAAGTGTTGGCGCTCGTGTGTTTGTTTTAAACACTCAGAAATAATCAAATTGGAATATGTTCGCAATTTTCCAATTACTGTATAAGGCTAGGCGTACACCGGTTAGTCAAGACAAGACAAGATTAGTCACGTTTAGCACAGTAATGCACATAGTTGCTTATGAAGCTTCACACACCGATGCAATGACTAATCGGTGTGTGTTGTTTCATAAGCAACTATGTGAAGTACTGTGATTAAACGTGACTAATCTCGTCTTGTCTTGTCTTGACTTACCGGTGTACGCCTAGCCTTATAAGTTGCATCCTCATTCGCAAAATTACGATCTTATACAAAATGGCGCACAAAGAACACAATGTTCTTCAAAGCATTATAAGAAAGTTTATTCTAATGATACCTTTTCATCGTACTTACACCAGAATACTAAGCAAATAACCCAACTTGAGATTTTATATGAAAGACACCAAAATACTTGAGTATTTTTTGAAAATTACACAAGAAAGATGGCTCCCTTAATGCGGTTATGCTCAATAGAAGCCTCAAATTGATCCATAACTTTCAATACAGCAGCAATTTATTCATGTATTGCAGTATTCAAATCTACAATATTGAACGATATTTACGACAATAAATTTTGAATTTCAAGTGAAGAAGAATCACATGCCAATACATCACATGCTCAACTCAAAACTGTCTACTAAATCTCCGTCGAATGAAGATTGCCAATTTATGCTATTCAACAGCGAATAAGCGATGTTGCAAGGTAAATTTGCGCCAAAGTTACTAAAACTGGACACTTCAACCTACACAAATTAATTAATAAATTAAAGAATAAAAATATTCTTGCTATTCATTGCTTGTCATTGAATTCTTTTGCTATTTTTATTCCACAATTTTCTCTTCAAGCATTCCTATTTATTTCATCTGTTTATGTCAATAGCAATTAACTTTCTTTGGTACGTTAGTTGCTTGAACCGCCATTGCTGTGATGTTTGTAGAAACCGCCCATTGTGGGAGGAGCTTATCTGGGCCAATGGCAGTCGCTCACCGGATAGGCCAATCACCGCGCTCGATCACGAGTATAAATTCTGCTTCACTGTACTTTAGTTTTACCAGAGATTAATAATGATGTAACAACCGAAACTGCAGTAGCCTTTCGCGTTGCTATGACAACTTCAAGTCTTTTCATTCAGTATGGATAACTACCACAACATTTCCTTCACTACTACACAAAAAGTTATAATTTTCAATTGATTATTGGTACTGTAATAGTACTTTTTTTGGGGCAATTATTGGAAAAAAATGTATTCATTCTTTCAGCAATGAACAATATTAATACTTATTGGGTGGTCCAACAGTTTTACTCCCAAAACTGTGCCTTTTCCAATATTTATGGAAACAGTCCAAATACTGTATAAAGATGGAAGGAAATGAGATATTGCAACTATACAGTTGCTGTTGAATCATAATAATTAATTGGACGAAATTTTTAATTAATGCCATATTAATGCCTTCTAATAGCTACTCACCTTCCTATACCCTGTTCATCGAGAGTTGACAGAAAGGCTCCTCCTAAAAACTAACGGGACTTATTAAACTAAAAAACTTATAGCTATTATTCTGTTGTCAATATTTGCAGTATCAGAAGTCTTCGGAATATTATATGGCATTAATTAGGTGTTTCGTCCAATTAATTAGTCCAAATATAGGTTATGTAACATTCCTTATCGAGGGAGAAAATTTTTAATCTAGAAATAAGACAATAGTTACATAAATTTATCAACGTTAATGGTGTCAAAAAGGAATGTGTTGTTTCTTATCTTCTTATCTTGAAGAAGATTCCTTGTAATCATTTCATAATGATTACATGGATCATATAGGCCTATAATTATATTGTTTTATATATTTTGAGAATAAAATAATTTTGAATTTGGATTTAGATGTCGGTAGATTAGGTCAGAATGAGTGATGAAACTGTTATGAGCAAGAACATTGAGCTCAATTCACAACTCTATTCGCTTAATTCACATTCTAATATGAATAGCTTTATGTATTGATTGTATAGCTTTATGTCCAATATAGCTTCATGTATTTTGCTTTAAGTTCGTTATCTGAAGAAGATAGAAAGAATACAGAATTTGGGAATGAATGGAAGAGAAATGAATAAGAGAAAAAAGTTTGTACAGTAGTAGGAAAGTTGAAAATGAAAATAATTACTCGGGCGTGCAGAATTAGAATTTATTTCATTGGCATTAATTGTTTCAGCAGCCAACTTTTAAAAAGGAAGCTAGTGCTATAAATTCATAAATAGAATCATCGCGCTGGCTTACTAACAATAATTGAGATTAAAGGCTTTGAAAGTGGTCGTGGTTAAACCCCCCCCCCCCAACTACTTACTACTCCCTAGCAAACTGGATGAATCTTTTGTTAACTTGAGCTGTTGTTTCGGAAGAGTTACGGAGTAGAAAGAGAAGAAAATGGAATAGAAAGGAGGAAGAAGAGGTGGAGGGGGAGGAGAAAGGGGAGGAGTGGGAGGCGGAGGAGGAGGAGGAGAAGGAAAAGCAAAAAATGGAGTAGGAGAAAGAAAAGGTGTAGGAGGAAGAGAAGGTTCAAGAGGAAGAGGAGTAGGACGAGGGAGAAGGAGGAGGATGAGGGAGAATGAGGAGGAGGAGAAGGAGGAGAAGGAGAATGTGAGGATGAGCAGGAGGAAGAGGAGATGGAAAAGTGGGAGAGGTAAGAGGAGGAATAAGAATAAGAAGAATAAGAAGAAGAAGAAGAAGAAGAAGAGGAAGAAGAAGAAGAAGAAGAAGAAGAAGAAAAGAAGAAGGATGAGAAGGAGGGAGAAGCAGGAGAAGAGGAGGACAAGAAGGAGAGGAGAAGGAGAAGAAGAAGAATTAAGGAGAAGAAGAATTGAGGGAAGAAGAAGAAGAAGAGGAAGAAGAAAAAGAAGAAGAGGAGGAGAAGTGGGAAGGAAAGAGGAAGAAGAAGAAGAAGAGGAAGAAAGAAGAAGAAGAGGAAGAAGAAGAAGAAGAAGAAGGTGAAGGAGGATGACAAGGAGGAAGATGCAGGAGAAGATGATGAGAGAGAAGAAGGAAGAGGAGAAGGAGGAGAAGAAGAAGAGAAGAAGAAGAAGAAAGAAGAAGAACAGGAAGAAGAAGAAGAAGAAGAAAGAAGAAGAGGAAGAGGAAGAAGAAAAAAGAAGAAAAAGAAGAAGAAGAAGAAGAAGAATAACAAGAATAATAAATAATTACAGTAGAAGTGACTCAAATAATATGGTACGTGAGTTTACAGTTTCGGTTGAATAGAATCAGAGCATTCGTCGTACATTTCATATGCGTAGCGCGGCTGCAGAAAATTCATCAAGTATTCATCACTGCAGGCTGCAGGCGACGGTGCTCTATTGAAAAATGCTGCGCAACTTGTCCCCGATACATGTGTCACCATGTATTGTGGGCAGATGCATCCCTGCGATTAATCATGTTTGTTTGTTGTGGACCGATTCACAACTGGTGAGTGGGGGAACTAACACTATAGTGCTACCACAAAGAGAACTAAGTTGGTTTGTCCGTGGCAAGCAGAGAGAAATGCTAGTACGCATGCGCGACTCTAGAAATTTTAGTGTCGAATTTTTATTCACGGAATTTCTCATCCATATTCAACTATTTCTGTACGTTATATTATGAACGTTATATACAGAGTTGGTGAAAATTATGGAAACGGCTTAATATTTCTTATACGGAGAAGATTTGAACTTTGAAGGTAGGTGATGTTGAGGAGCGTAGTAAAATTGAAAATACTACTTTACTCAATAGTTTTAAAATAAACTTTGAAGGTTATGTTTCATACTGATTGAGCAATCGATCTATTTTATCCACAGCTGAGATCATTCTCATAGGTTATTATCAATTTCTTAAATGTATCATGGGCACGACACTTCAAACGGCTTTTCAACTGGATTTTTAGCTCGATTAAAGGTCAATTCACACATCGACAACAACATTTTCGTTCTGTGCATGCGTCACCAGCCCACGCTCTGATTGGTCCATCCTTGTTGAAGAATGCTAGACTTCTTACCAGCCGAATTTCTAGGTTGAGTGACTAGGTACAAAATTTGAATGTTCGCTGTTTGGAATCATTTGTCGATTATTTATGTGTATTGAAATCGTCCGGTTTACATTATTAGTTATTCTTTTCTTTAATACTGTCAATTTATTTTATACTGACAATTTTTTTTTCTATTTTTTTCTATTTTGCTGGTGAGACTTGAGAGCTTGATAGCTGACAGCTATCATTTGTAAACAGAGATAGACATGGAACATTCCGACCAATCAGAGCGTGGGCTGGTGACGCATGCGCAGAACAAAAATGTCGTTGTCGTCAATGTGTGAATTGACCTTAACTCAAAACTGAAATCCGATTTCTTTGTTGAAACAATTTCACGTTTGGAAATATGGAAGGAAGAGAAGACGAAAATACTATTATGAATGGTATATATATACAATTAGGAATGCGACAATACTTTAAATGCATTGTCAAGGTGTGAGTAGTGCCGTAGTGTGAAAATAATCAATAGTATCCTCTGTTCATAAATTATGAAAAGTTTCACGCCTCTTCAAAAAAATAAAAAAGATTGCAAAAAAGATTTGCGGCTTCCATGAGGATATTTTATTATTACGTCGCTTATTCAAAGATGAAATCAATGCTGAAGTGTGTGCCGAATGTGATAGTCTTGACCAGGACCATCATCAACGATATTCCACATTTCCATACTCGTCCTCCCTCCTCCTCCTCCTCCTCCTCCTCCTCCTCCTCCTCCTCCTCCTCCTCCTCCTCCTCCTCCTCCTCCTCTCCTCCTCCCTCCTCACCCTCAACTTTTGTCGATGTTTACACTCATCGAATCGGAAAGAGGAGAGAAAAGGATGATGGCGGATTTTTATGAGCGTCAGAAACCGTTTTTATTACTCTCATAAAAAGTTATCGCGATCCCCTCTACAGAGACGGCTTAAAGCTTGGTTACCTTTTTTCTCCCTGCGCTGAGTCTGTCAGGGGTTGATAAACTGGGGAGAGATTTCTCTGAACGTGAAGTTTTAGGGGTTGTGCTTGATTTGGTAAGGGAAAAGAGAAAGAAAAAAATGGAAATAACAAAATGTTTACATTGTTTAATTTGAGGTCCGGGTTCAAACCTCGGTCTGATGAAGGATTTATCTCAGATTAATCGCTCATGGTTTCCCCCCTACTCCCCTACCCTAGGTTTAAGGTCAATTTACACATTGACGACAACGACAACGACATTTTCGTTCTGCGCATGCGTCACCAGCCCACGCTCTGATTGGTCCATGTCTATCATTGTTTACAAATGATAGCTGTCGGCTATCAAGCTCTCACCAGCAAAATAGCAGTACCGGTATGACTTGAAAAGAGTTGTATTATATTTTATTTACTGATTGTTATTTATATCATTGAAAGAGTATTATTAATATTAATTAACGATTGATTCCGAACAGCGAACATTCAAACTTCGTACCTAGTCACTTAACCTAGGAATTCGGCTAGTCAGAAGTCTAGCACTCTTCAACAAGGATGGACCAATCAGAGCGTGGGCTGGTGACGCATGCGCAGAACGAAAATGTCGTTGCCATTGTAGTCAATGAGTGAATTGACCTTTAGTGTTCATGGGAAGGATATATTTGGAAATCTTTTTCTGAATAATGAAGATTATTCATTTGTTGAACTGCTACCTAACATACTTTTAAATAATATCTCTCATCGTAACCTCTCGAATCAACCACGCACAAGCCTAGGGCTCATGTGGGCATCATCATCAGGGATTCCTCATGTGGGCTTCTTCTCCTTTCTCTTCTTCCTATTCTTTTCCCTCTTCTACTTTTTCTTCTTTATCACTTCTTTTCCCTCTCCCTCCCCTATCGATTCAACTCAAATCTTTGTCGGAGTGAAAGTGTCGCACACAGATCCGGAATACTGAACAAATTTGTGGCGTAGAAAACCAATTTTCAGGAATCAATTTTGTGTGGCCAATCCAGGAAAAATATATATATTATGTGATTGGCTGCTCAAAAACCAGAATCCAACTTTCCCACCTTCAACTTTCTATCTATATTTCTATCTTTTTTTACTCCTTCATCTGCTTTTTCTTTTTCTTCTTCGTCTTCTACTTTGTCATCTTCTTCTTCTTCTTTATCTACTTCTCCTCCTCTCTTATTCGTCCTCCTTATTCGTCCCCTTATTGCTCCTCCTCTTCTTCTTCTTCTTCTTCTTCTTCTTCTTCTTCTACCTTTCTTCTTCTACTACCTCTTCTTCTTCTTCTTCTCCTTCTTCTTCGTCTCCTTCTTCTTCTTCTCCTCCTCCTCCTTCTTCTCCTCCTCCTCCTCCTCCTCTCCTCCTCCTCCTCCTCCTTCACCTCCTCCTCCTTCTTCTTCTTCTCTTCTTCTTCTTCTTCGTCTTATCCTCCTTCTTTTTCTTATTCTTCTTCTTCTTCTCCTCCTCCTCCTTCTTCTTCTTCTTCTCCTTCTTCTCCTTATTATTCTTCTTCTTCATCTTCTTCTTGTTCTTCTTGTTCTTCCTTCTTCTTCTTCTTTTTTCTTCTTCTTCTTTTCTTCTTCTTCTTCTTTTCCTTCGTCTCCCTCGTCCTTCCACTCCTCCTCCTCCTACTCCTACTCTTCCTCCTTCTCTCCTTCCCTCTTCCTCCCCATTCTTCTACAACCCTTCTCCTCCTTCTCCTCATCCTCATCCCCTCCACCTCCTCCTCCTCCTCATCCTTTTTCTTCTCTTCCTCCTCCTCCTCCTCAACCCCTCTTCCTCCTTCTTCTCCTCCTCCTCACCCTCCTCCTACTCCCTCCTCCCCCTCCTCCTCCTCCCCCTCCTCCTCCTCCTCCTCCTCCTCCTCCTCCTCCTCCTCCTCCTTCTTCTTCTCCTCCTCCTCCACCTCCACCTCCCCCATCTACTACTTCTTTTGAAATAAGAAAGGCTTTACAGTTCCAGCTCTTGAGGCGGGCAGCTGAAGGTATAAAGAATTGGTTTTACAGTGTCAGACCGAGATAACAGGACAATATTCTTTCCTGGATTACTCTGTGTGTCACTTCTGTGGCTGTATTGGTGCTGGGGGGGAAGGGGGGTGCTCGAAACCCACAAAAGCGGTCAATTCACATCTTCTTCCTAACACTGGTCCCGGCTTAGCTTTGCGCTCATTCGTTGTTCTTATTTTATGTTCGCGATGTTCTTCTTCACTGCTTCATTCTTCTTATTCCATGCTATTTTATTCTTCGCATTTCAAATTTGCACTCATTTCTTCCCTTCATTTATCTTCTTCTGTTTCTACCTTCCATTTCTACTTTCACTCCTTGTTCTTGTTCATCTTAATCAATCTTATTCCTCTCCTCATCCTCCTCATTCATCTTCTCTATCTCTTCATCCTCCTCTTCCTCTCCTTCTTCTTCTCCACCTCTTAGCCTTTCATCTCTTCCTCCTCCTTCTCCTCTCTTCCTCCTCTTCCTCCTCCTCTGCTCCCTCCTCTTCTTCCACTTCCTTCTCTCCCTGGTCCTTCTCGTTTTCGCCTCTTTCTCCTCTTACTTCTGATCCTCCTCTGTCTCCTCTTCCTCCTCCTCCTCTTCCTCCTGTCTTCCTCCTTTTCCTCCCTCTTCCCTCCTCTTCCTCTTCCTCCTTCTCCTCATCCTGCTCCTCTTCTTCCTCCTCTCATCCTCTTCCACTTCTTCTTCTCTTACTTCTCCTCCTCCTCATCGTCCTCCGCGTCCTTATTATTTATCCCTTCTTTCCCCCTATTCCCCTTTTTACTCCCTATCTTGCCGTCATTCTTCTCTATCTTTTCATCTCTTTTCTTCTTCTTCTCTTCTCATCCATCTTCTCTTATATTACCATTCTTCTTTTTGTTTCTGCTTTCACTTCATTCCTTGACTGTCCCTTCATCTTTTACCCTACTCTTTAAAACCCAATTTTCTTTTTGTCTCTGCTTTCACCTTTATTTTTTACTCTCCCTTCTCTCTTCATTGGTCTCTCCTCCACCTTCTTCAATTTTGTTTCCACCATTCTGTTTCGTTTTCTATCATTGCCTTTCGTCTCTCTCTATTCATATAGGACTGCAGAGATGTCTCTATATCCAAAACGGCTACGTTTCTACTCTTTCTTACCATCATCTTATTATTTTTCTCCGTCTATTGACTGATCGCCACATAAGCTCATTCAATTTCCAGAACAGAACTGCGACTGAAGGGAGATGTGGTGAGAATTGAATGGATTGATTTCGCCTCGAAGGCAGAAAAAGAGACATTTATTTGTAGTTGGCCATTTCACCTCTATTCAATCCGTATTCTGTTTCTTGTTCTTGGTCTTCTTCTTCTCCACCTTCTTCTTCTCCTCATACTTCTAGTTCTTGTTTTTGTTCGTTTTCTTCTCCTTATCCGTATTCTTCTTCTTCTTCTTCTTTTTCTTCTTCTTCTTCTTCTTTTTCTCCTTCTTCCTTACATCTTCTTCTCTTTTCCGTCTCCTTCTTTTCTTTTTTCTCCTTCTTCTTCTTCTTCTGATTCTCTTTCGTCCTTACATCTCCTTCTTTTTCTCCTACTTCATTACATCCTCTCATCCTCCTTACTTACATATTCTTCTTTTTTTGTACTTCTTCTTCTTCTCCTCATACTTCTTCTTATTCTTCTTCTTTTTCTTCTTCTTTTTCTTCTTCTTTTTCTTCTTCTTTTCTTCTTCTTCTTATTCTTCTCTTTTTCCTTTTACTCCTTCTTTCGTACATCTTCTTCTCTTTCTTCGTCTCCTCCTTTTCTTTTTTTCTCCTTCTTCTCCTTCTTTTGTTTCTCGTCCTTACATCTCCTCCTTCTTCTCCTACTTCATTACATCCTCTCATCCTTCTTCCTTACATATTCTTCTTTGTCTGTACTTCTTCCTCTTCTATTTCTTCTTCTCTTTCTATTTCACATCTCTTTCTCCTTCTCCTTTACATCTCCTTCTTCTTCTCATTCTTTCTCACATCTCCTTCTTTTTCTCCTGTTCCCTTACATCTTCTTCTCTTCTTCTCTTTTCTTCTCTTTCTTCTCTTCTCCTTCTCCTCTTTCTTCTTCTTCTTCCTTACATCGCTCTTTCTTCTTCTCCTTCTTCATTACATCCTCTTTTCCTTCTTCCTTACATCTTCTTCTTTTTCTTCTCCCTTTCATCTCCTTCGTCTTCTCCTTCTCCCACTCATCTCCTTCTTCCCCTTCTGCTTTACATCTCCTTCTTCTTCTACTTCTTCCTTACATCTTCTTCTTCTTCTCCTACTCCCTTACATCTCCATCTCGTTCTTCTTGTTCTTCTTCTTCTTCTTCTTCTTCTTCTTCTTCTTCTTCTTCTTCTGCCCTCTCTTCTTCTTCTTCTTCTTCTTCTTCTTCTTCTTCTCTTCCTCCTTACATCTTCTACTAATCTACGGTTCCTTCTATGCGCCTTCTCCTTCTTACAATATCCCTTTTCCTTTGTGACTGCAAGAAAAAGATTGAGCTAGGCTACCTACCACTATCTACCACAGCCCGACAATTATTGGAAAATTTCTCACAATTCTCGCCGGCTTTTCATGTCACCGATTTGTGTCACAAAAAATGAAATCTTATCTACACCGATACGGAGTTCAGTTTCTTCAGAAAGGTAGCTGAGTCAAACTAGCGTAGTGGAAGGTGACACATGTTTGTTGTTTAAGGCACTCACACGCTGGCCTGTCTCCACGTTGGAAGTATTGCTGCTTCATAAGGCTAGGCGTACACCGGTTAGTCAATACAGGACAAGACGTGATTTTTCACGTTCAGTCACAGTACTTCACATAGCTGCTTATGAAGCAGCACACACTGATGCAATGACTAATCGTACAATGGCTAGGCGTACACCGGTTAGTCAAGACAAGACAAGACGAGATCAGTCACGTTTGGTCACAGCACTTCACATAGTTGCTTATGAAGCAACACACACCGATTAGTCATTGCATCGGTGTGTGCTGCTTCATAAGCAACTATGTGAAGTACTGTGACTAAACGTGACTAATCTTCTTCTCCTTCTTCTCCTTCTTCTTCTTCTTCTTCTTCTTCTTCTTCTTCTTCTTCTTCACCTTCTTTCTTACATCTCCTTCTTTTCCTCCTTCTTCCTTTCATCTTCTTTTCTTTCTTCGTCTCCTTCTTTTCTTTTCTCTCCTTCTTCTTCTTCTTCTTCTTCTGTTTCTCTTTCGTCCTTACATCACCTACTTCATTACATCCTCTCATCCTTCTTCCTTACATTCTTCTTTTTTTGTACTTCTTCTTCTGATTCAATTCCTTCTTTTCTTCATCTCTTCCGTCTTCCTTACATCTTCTTCTCTTTCTCTTTCATCTCCTTCTCCTTCTCAACCACATCTCCTTCTTCTTCTCATTCTTTCTCAAATCTCCTTTTTCTCCTCCTTACATCTTCTTTCTCCTTCTCCTCTTTCTCCTTCTTCCTGACATCTCCTTCTTCTTCTACTTCTTCATTACATCCTCTTTTCCTTCTTCCTTTCTTCTTCTTCTCCTTCTCCCATCATCTCCTTCTCTTCTTCTTCTTCCTCTCATCTCCTTCTTCTTCCCCTTCATCTCCTTCTTCATCTACTTCTTCCTTACATCTTCTTCTTCTTCTCCTTCTCCCTTACATCTCCTTCCTTCTTCTTCTTCTTCTTCTTCTTCTTCTTCTTCTTCTTCTTCTTCTTCTTCTTTTCCTCCTTCCTCTCTCCTCTTCTCCATCTACTCCTTACATCTTCTACTAATCTATGGTTCCTTCTATGGGTCTTCTCCTTCTTACAATATCTCTTTTCCTTTGTGACTGCAAGAAGAAGATTGAGGTAGGCTACCTAGCACTAGCTACCACAGCCGGACAATTATTGGAAAATTTCTCACAATTCTCGTCGGCTTTTCATGTCAGCGATTTGTGTCACACAAAATGAAATCTTATCTACACTGATACGGAGTTCAGTTTCTTCAGAAAGGTAGCTGACTCAAACTAGCGTAGTGGAAGGTGACACATGTTTGTTGTTTAAGGCACTCACACGCTGGCCTGTCAGTATTGCCACTTTATAAGGCTAACACCGGTTAGTCAATACAGGACAAGACGAGATTAGTCACGTTTAGTCACTGAAAATATTTCGCTTCCAGTGAAATAAACTACTGGCTTGCAAAGTGACAAAGTCACTTGAAGGTAAGCAGGAGTCATAAGTATACCGGTACACGTACAATCACACTAACAGATTGACAGGTTATTAATAATAATGCTTAAAAATAATGCTCACTGACAATATGAGGCTAGGCGTACACCGGTTAGTCAAGACAAGACAAGACGAGATTAGTCACGTTCAGTCACAGTACTCCACATAGTTGCTTATGAAGCAGCACACACCGATGCAATGACTAATCGGTGTGTGTTGATTCATAAGCAACTATGTGAAGTACTGTGACTAAACGTGACTAATCTCGTCTTGTCTTGTCTTGACTAACCGGTGTACGTCTAGCCTTAGGCTTGTCAGAAAGCGTCTGATGTCCGAACAGCTGGTCATTTCGATTCACTGTTAGCATTTCGGACTTTCGGTCGTTTTTTAACAAAACGGTTCTAGTGGGAGACCAGGCTAACAGGCCCGTATTAAACGATCATTTGTTTCATAATAAATCTTTGACGAACATCTTTGATAGTCTTTCAGGGCATCTTTTATAAAGATCCATAAACTGTGTATTGAACGACTGTAAAACTATCAAATGTTTTAATACAGATCTTTGACAAACCGGACAGCCCTGTTTCTCAGTTCTCCAATGAACTATTGAATCAATATTATTTAAATTTGAAAACACAATAATTATTCTATACTCCATAAACTGTTTATTGAACGACTAAAAAACCAGACATGATATTATGTTTGTCAAAGATCTGTAAACATTTGATGGGCCTGAAGCCTGAAGAGGTCTACTACATGCAATGTGTTACGTATTTGAACCAAAAATGGATGTCTATTTCGACCACTTCGATCTATTTCGAAAATTGATCTACTTTCGACTTTGACCTAAAGAAGATGATAAAGATGGAGGAAAGGTAGGAAAAGACAGAAAATGTAGAGGGCGATGAAAATTGAGAAAGAGAATAGGAATAAAAAGGAAGGATGAAAAAATGAAAAAAAAATGGTGAATATGGTACAGAGATAGAAAAGAAGAGAACGAATACAGAAAATGTAGAAGACGATGAAAAAGGAGAAAGAGGATAGGAATAGAAAGAAAGGATGGAAAAATGGGGGGAAAATGGTGAATATGTTACAGAGATAGAGAAGAAGAGAACGATTCATTGCTGGGTATCATAAACATATCCAACGTATCAGATCAGTGATAGTCAAGGCCCAAGATAACGCAGGCTCCTATAATCCACATCTGGATGTTCATAAAACACAGAACAAGCCGGTCATAAATTCATTTACGATCCATAAGAGAGGAACAGAAGCTGAGAACAGAAATTCAAACCAGATAACACCTCCGAGCATTGTGTTTAAGGATCATAGAATGATGTGGGATTTATACGCATAAAAAAGTACATATAACCAGTTATACAGTTACCGGTAAATAGGTATAAAGTTGCAAGGTATAGTAGTATAGTTTCATACACAACAATTTCGTACAGATGAAGTCAAGATACAGTGTAGTTTCATACGTGCTATGGAAATAGTGTAAGATTCTATATCTGAAGACTTTTACAGTGTAACGTTATTGAAAAAGTCAGTAAAACAAGAAAAAGTTCATTATGAAAGCTGTGTAGACTTAGGTAGCAATAAAGTATTGATGATACCTTAATGATTTAATTGAATTTTTTATCTCAAAATCGTGTTTTGTTCCTATCTTACAATGGTAAAACCCCTCTCTATTGTTTATTCTGTCTCTCACTTGAGCTAGTTTACCAGCTCAACATAATATCATATAGATTATAGATCATCATTGTTTGTTTGTTTGTCAATGGCTTAACAGCCCTATGTGGGCTTAGGCCTACCAGCTGGTTGCCAGTTTCACATCCACTTGACTGAATCAGCAGCGGTGAATGATCACTAACCAGAAAAGATGTAACGTGTGGTTAGCACATTGACATCTCAACCATAAGCTAGTCTTCGCTAGATCATCATTATGTCGACATAATTTTACGAAAATCGCATCCTACCATTCTAAACCATATTTTATGATATCATAAATATCATTTGCCTCATATCTGAAGCAAATAGAATAACACATTCGAAATAAACGAAAGTTATTCCATGATGCCTCATTTATGAAGCGAGCAAAACAAATTGAGTCAAAGTGATACGAATAATTTCCATGGGAATTTTCCCAAAAGCATACAGTTATTTGTACAACAGTCCTATCTATTACAAGTCATACGCTATCAAAACTTCAACGTTGTTAAGATAAAACTCGGCAACTCCGAAGTTGTTAAAATTAAGCTCGATTCGAGAGCAAAGAGTAAGTTACTAAGTAAGTAAGTCTGTTAGCTAAGCCCGTCTATCTGTCTCGCTAACCCGATTTTGTCAAAACTTTTCAAGTGAAGTAAGTAACTCACTCCAATTTCAAGTTTGTCTCTCATTGCAATGTCTTATCAAGACCCGAATGTTTATTATACTGTCATTATTTCAATTTGATATGCTTATGCACGAGTGGAGGTGGAATTCCCTCATACTTTTACGTTATCGATAGCTTAACAAGCGAGACTTGAGTTTTGAAAACAGTCGTTCATAAAAATAAAAAAGTAAAACAGGTTCTTCCATATCTTTCAATGGTGGGTTGCAGATATAAATTATATATTATCCAGTTATTTATACTTTGAAAAATAAGTTTTAATCATAACATTCGAAATTTCTCCTTCCCCTAGCTTGAGCTTGTTCTTTCGGGGACAGTAGTTTCTTATGTTCTTATTATTGTATAATACAGTATTGTGATTGCGAAGAAGAAGAAGAAGAAGAAGCAAAAGGAGCATAAGGAGGAGGAGGAGAAAAGAAGAGAAAGTAGAAAAAGAAGAAGAAGAAGAAGAAGAAGAAGAAGAAGAAGAAGAAGAAGAAGAAGAAGAAGGAAGAAGAAAGAAGAAGAAGAAGAAGAAGAAGAAGAAGAAGAAGAAGAAAGGAAGAAGAAGAAGAAGAAGAAGAAGAAGAAGAAGAAGAAGAAGAAGAAGAAGAAGAAGAAGAAGAAGAGGAGAGAAGGAGAAGAAGAAGAAGAAGAAGAAGAAGAGGAGAAGAAGAAGAAGAAGAAGAAGAAGAAGAAGAAGAAGAAGAAGAAGAAGAAGAAGAAGAAGAAGAAGAAGAAGAGAGAAAGAAAGAAGAAGAAGAAGAGGAGGAAAAGAATAACAAAAACCTGAAAACGATGTTTAAGCCTACTGAGTCACAGATGATTTCTTTTGTAAAGTTTCTGGGATGTGGAAACAAATCACCAAAAGAAAGGAATATTTCAGTGAGAGAAAAATCACGAAACATCATTTTGTTTTGTGTCAAATGATTCTTTTCGAGTGCTACATCATCTTGCACCCTCTTTTACGTCTCTTTCCCCTTCTCCTTCCTTCACATTCTCTTCTCCCTCTTCTGTACTTCGTCTCCTCTTTGAATATTACAAATCATCTCGCTCCCTCTTTTCCTTCTTTCCCTTCCCTTTCTACCTTATTCTCTACTCCCTCACTTTCTATCCTCTTCTTCTTCGTCTACCTCTTCTACTCCAATGAAACTCACATTCTCACTTCGAAACGCTTTGACAATTTACTCGAACAACGCATTCCTCTACTGTCACATGCTCTTCTCCTATTCATTGTTAACTCCTGCCTTGTGAAATGGAAATGCGTGTTCCAAATGCACGCCAGGGACCCCTCTATGTATCAAGTTTCATTTGCTACCCCACGCCACCTCCCACTCATCTTCATTATCACGCTTTCTTCTATATCATTCCGTTCTTCGTCTTCTTCTTCTTCTTCTTCTTCTTCTTCTTCTCCTTCCTCCTCCATTCTCCTTCTTCTTCTCCTTCTTCTTCTTCTTCTTCTTCTTCTTCTTCTTCTTCTTCTTCTTCTTCTTCTTCTTCTTCTTCTTCTTCTTTTCCTCCTCCTTCTTCTTTCTCCTTTTTCTTCTTCTTCTTCTTCTTCTTCTTCTTCTTCTTCTTCTTCTCTTCTTCTTCCACTTCTTCTTCTTCCACCTTCTTCTCCTTCTTCTTCTTCTCCTTCTTATTCTTCTTGAATAATCATCATACAATTTACAGTTAGCTAATTTTTAAAGGGCGGTAGACATTTTTGAAGGACATTCAGGCCCGCTTTCCTCAACGCTGCTTAAGCTATACAATACATCTAGCTCAAGCCTTATTCGGGAAATAGGAGAAGTCAATATTGAGCTTCAGATGTTGCTTATAAGCAGCGTTGGGAAAAGCGGGCCTTAGTGTAGGTATATAAGCTCGTGATTTACTAGTCCACCTAGTTTTTATTTTAAACTCGAGATGATCTGGTGTTGGAATCATAAACCCAACTTTTATTGGGTAAAAATTTGAACCTTATATTAAACCTATAATTATTGCGACTCAAATCCGTATATTATTGCGATAATATTGCTCTTTTGGCCTGTTACTTTACCTGCTATATTGGCCTGTGACTTGTTAATGTCGAGCTCATAAACCCGATTTTGACACTTGGCGCAAAATCCGGTTTTTATAGCCTCGAAATAGATATACACTTGAGATCATAAACCCGAATTTCTATATCTGTATTTAGACTTGAATGAATAGTATTTGTTTCAATTATTTAGATTCAGCTCAATTACACACTTTAGAATAAGCTGAGCATCATTACAATTTGAATAGTCCAACCTTATAACACAAAATATTCAGAGTTAACCATCGCCATCTTTTAACAAACAAGGAAACTACTAGCAGAGCTGCTCCGCCATTTTGTGTATTATTGCTTGCTTGTGATTGGTTGGGGGCGTGGCTAGTTGGTTGTGAGGTGGGGCTAAATGGAACGACCAATCGTAAGACGTCCGGCACTTCGAGGCGGATGGGAGAAAAATGGCGTTAAGATAGCATAAGTTTGGAACAGTGTTTAAGTACATAACCTTGTTTTGGACTGCTTTATTCATGAAAATAATTCTGAAGAGAAATAGTACAGGCTGAGCATACTTTTTCTCTTCTATTAAACAAACAACAAACAGTAAACGCAGTTTGTATAGCAGGATTCTTTCAACTTGTCATAAAACAGCTGATTTAACGTCAGTAAACGAGCGTACATCAATCAGCTGTTTTCTGACAATTTAAAAGAATCCTGCTCTACAAACTTAATCCGATCACTACAAAACTTTGAGGACTACCGAACACTTATGACCTACAGAAACTGTATTATCACAATGTGGCCATTGGATGTCACACTTTTGATTGATCAGCTCGTCCAAATCCACCATACTTCAACCAAACTCCCATAAGATTCAGGCTAGGCGTACACCGGTTGGTCAAGACAAGACAAGACGAGATTAGTAACGTTCAGTCACAGTACTTCACATAGTTGCTTATGAAGCAACACACACCGAATAGTCATTGCATCAGTGTGTGCTGCTTCATAAGCAACTATGTGAATTACTGTGACTAAACGTGACTAATCTCGTCTTGTCTTCTCTTGACTAACCGGTGTACGCCTAGCCTTACATTGAAAATATATTATTTAAATCATATAATAAGATTTATTTCATTTGACGCTTATGGCATTAGATAGACAGATAGATAGACAAAGAGATATTATTTCTTGACGTTGCTAATGACTGTAGAGTACGATGACAAAGAAATAATGTCTCTCTATCAATCCACCTATCTAATGCCAAGCGTCAAATTCAATGAATCTGATTGTATTGTTACACTTCTTACCTCCAATTCGCCTATCCCAGTGTCATTTTCTATCCTTTCAAGCTTTCAAATCAATACCAAGAGTAGAGAGACTATTGATGTTAGAGAAGTGAGTTTCAATGTCGTTCCTCTCGAAAAAGCTTCAGTAAATGAGTGAATGAGTGCAAGTTTGCATGTATGTCCATATCAGATTTGAAAATATTGGCAAAAATGTGAGGCGAATAAAAGGTTTCCCATACACTGTTAAAAGAACACTTTCATACTTTGATCAGTCTCTGTAATGCAAACTATTTTCTCGAAAGTAATTCTCTTTTCATTGCATTTCAGTGTTCCGCCTTGCCTAATTAGACCCTCTTCAATTCTTTTTCCGACTCTAATTGACGATCATTTACGAAAATGATTGCTGGCAGATATTTCTTGCATCATACTGCAGGCAATTTCCGATAATGATGCTAAATTACTGGATGTTGTTGGAAATATTTTGGTAGAAAACCTGTTAATTAGAGTCTTTTTCGGTGAAATGGTTGAAGAGAAAATCGTTGTCACCCTGTAATCATTTGGAGATAATGTGTGGAATTAGATGAGAGATTTTAATGACATGATCATGTCGATTCTATGACGAATTTGGATCTTGTGATCACAGCGGTTCATTCTACATTCAATTCACTTTCCGGTCACACCCTGAAGAGGTAAGAACTCTGGCTCATAAATCGAAATAATTTCCAAGTTTAATCCAAGGCTGCTCAACCTACGGCCCGCAAGCCGATTTTATGTGGCCCGCCATGTTGCCATAAAGACAAAAACCTCAACAAAACTGAAAACCTAAAACATTAACATGGTGTTTGAGCTAAAACCGAAAAGAAAAATTTACATTACAGGAAGCATTAGAATGTGTTTTATGAGGGTGTGAAAATTACAAAATTTTCTGGGGGAGCCCTCTCACGACCCCCCCCCCCTAACCTTTCCACCCCCCGGCCTCCCTGTCTTTGAATGTTGACAATATGGCCCTTGATTCATAAAGGTTGGGCACCCCTGGTTAAATCAATTCTCAAAATTCAATCAATTCTATCAAATCTATAAATTCTGTCAATTCTATCAATCATAAAAGTTTAATCAATTCTATCAATTTTATAATTCAATCAATTCTGTCAATTCTATCAATTATTCATACAATTCTATCAGATCTATCTCGTGTTCCGGAGGACACGCTAAACCGTCGGTCCCGGCTGCCTAAAAAACAGTCGTCAAGTCATGTCAGAGACCCTGAACTGATCAGGAGTGACCTGAAAACTCTGACACCAGACCTGAGCCAGCCAGGTTACACGGAATTATTATTATATTATCAGATCTATCCATTCAATCAATTCTAATAGTTCAATCAACAATATTCTATCTTATAGGAAGAGGATTGCTTTGATTGTATTAATAAGAAGATTCAAAACGAGAAGCAATCCCAACCTCTTTCATGTAGGTTGCAGCCTTTCTATAACAGTCAACTTCAACAGTTGACTTTCTACTGTCTCTAAGGCTAGGCGTACACCGGTTAGTCAAGACAAGACAAGACGAGATTACTCACGTTTAGTCACAGTACTTCACATAGTTGCTTATGAAGCAACACACACCGATTAGTCATTGCATCGGTGTGTGCTGCTTCATAATCAGCTATGTGAATTATTGTGACTAAACGTGACTAATCTTGTCTTGACTAACCGGTGTACGCCTAGCCTAACTCTCTGCATTCATTTATAGCAGTCTATTTCTAGAATAAATAGACTATTCATAATAATTTAAACAGTAGAATTGACAAAGTCTGTGTTTTTTCATTTTAAATTACTTTTGTTTCGTATTTTTCAGATGGAAAACACAATTTTCCTAAGAAAATTCGTCAAACTTTTCCAGTATGATGGACCCACAAACTCTCTACCCTTACTAATTTACACACTGTTAGCTTTTCTAAACGTGCACAACACAGTGCAAGCCACTTCAGTGGAAGATGATATTGTGGCAGCCATAACTGCCATGAAAGATTTATCCGGTCACATGCTGATGCTAACCTGTCTCATAAACCAGGGTTTAAACCCGCACCGAGCCTTCAATCTGCTAAACCTGATAGAGGGGGGGATGTTGGTTGAGGAGGGGGAGTTTAAAGGACGGGGAGATAAGTGGGGGAAGATTAAGAAACTCGATCAGAATAAATCGAAAGAGATGAGGGTGAAATACAAGTATCTAACAGCTGTGATGGCAGCTTTCTACATGGGTTTCATTAACAAAAACCCTCTAAACTACATTCTGGCTGGTATTAAAATGTCGAATTGTCCATCCAATTCTTATCCTACCCCGATTTTATCCTACATCTCCCCTGAACAGCAGTCCCCCATCTCATTTCTCTACATTTATTTCTTGCAGTCGATTATAATCATGCTGGAATCCATGCAAGCTACGATTTTGGTGCTTCTAGCTTGTCTGTCGACTGAGAGGGTTTTAACAGATTATGAGACACTGTATGTGCTGATTGAGGAGATTGAACTTGATTTTTCCGACGCTCTAGTTGACAAAAATGAGGCAGGAGATTCGAATTTGAAGGTGGAGTATAAAGGGAGTCTGGAAAAAGATATGGGACGTATTGTAAGGTGCCATCAGATCATTAACAGGTAGGTAAGATGGAGGTATCAACAATTTCTTACTAAATAATATACATAATATTACAAATATTCACTTAGGGCCGGTTCATGAGCTCGGGACTTAGCCACGTCTTAGACTAAAACGGGTGGCTACCGTAGCATCGACAAACTTTTGTCTCGATATGTTGGTGGGTTAGCAGCATAGAGATGACTTCGTACATAGTGTCGAGGCTAACGTTTGTCGGTGCTACGGTGGCCAAGTCATCAAGCTTTGTCGGGATTTAGCCAAGTCCTAGACTAAAACGGGTGGCTACCGTAGCATCGACAAACTTTTGTCTCGATATGTTGGTGGGTTAGCAGCATAGAGAGCCCTTAGTACATAGTGTCGAGGCTAAGGTTTGTCGATGCTACGGTGGCCACCCGTTTTAGTCTAGGACTTAACTGAATCCCGAGCTCATGAACCGGCCCTTATAGTTCGAATAAAACTAGTTGTCTCTTGGCCTGGTGCTCAAGAAGCACTCACTAGAAACGTTTTTGTCAGAAAGTCCGATGTTCGAACAGCAATTGAATCAAATGGTCAGCTATTTGGACATCGGACTATCTGACAAAAACGTTCCTAGTGAGTGAAACCTGAAGGGCAACTAGTTTATTCTAAACTAAACGTACACCAGTTAGTCAAGACAATACAAGACGAGATTAGTCAAGTTTAGTCACAGTAATTCACATAGCTGCTTATGAAGCAGCACACACCGATGCAATGACTAATCGGTGTGTTGCTTCATAAGCAACTATGTGAACTAACACACATGAAGCAACACACACCAATTAGTCATTGCATCGGTGTGTGCTGCTTCATAAGCAACTATGTGAATTATTGTGACTAAACGTGACTAATCTCGTCTTGTCTTGTCTTGACTAACCGGTGTACGCCTAGCCTGAGTGTTAACTCTAGAATATTTCACTCCTGGGTATTATTTACGTTCATTTCTTTTGGAAATTTACAGAAACTGTAAGATTTGTCTGGAGAATTCGGCTTTCGGTACTTCAATAATCACTTTTACAATAATGCTGGACTCATGCGCCAATGCCTATTTCATGCTGACGGTAAGAAAGTTTTAGATTTTCTGATAAGTTTATGTTGGCTCAGTCCAAGGTAAGGCTAGGCGTACACCGGTTAGTCAAGACAAGACGAGATTAGTAACGTTTAGTCACAGTAATTCACATAGTTGCTTACGAAGCAGCACACACCGATGCAATGACTAATCGGTGTGTGCTGCCTGAACTGTGACTCAAACTAATCATGTCTTGTCTTTGACTAACCGGTGTACGCTATGTAAGTACAAACCTTGGGCTCAGTCATCACTTCTATACAATTCGAAGTTACTAACAGATCGGGTGTTTACCACAGTAGCTTTGGTAAACAAACTGTTTTAGATTATTATTCATTTTTATTTATTTATTATTTTTTTCTTGCCCCACACAGGTTTCCTCGGGGTTTTCATTTGTGTTTTTTTTGTATTGTATTATAATTTTACACATCATTGATATTATCCAGTGGTTTCATCAAGTTCAAAAATATGTGTTTCTTTAATAGGTAATAAAATCCAATTGGTTTTTTCAATAATTTTCTCTATTAACACTTGGCCGTAGATAGGGGAAAAGGAGTTTCCAATACCTGATTAAAAACCTAAGATAATTAAAAAAAATGAATAAAAATATAAATATTTTTTTACCTGAAAATAAAACTATTAGAATTGAAACTAAAATTTGAAATTGTTAAACCTGAAAACAAACCTAGATAGAAGATAGATGCTGAAATGAGATAAATTAATCATCAAAATAATGAAGTATTGAATGAACTATATAAATAAGGTGAATAAAACAAATAAAAGTGTATGACACTAAAAAAGTTCAACATTACTCGTATTTGAAAAAAATGATGAGAGATGAATGGACCCACAGCTTTAGGTGGGTTCCATCGGGAAGCGATTTTAAAGCTCATAAATATTTGTATTTAGAGGAGCCGGTCACCGTTACAACGGGAGTGGTAGGCGCTGTCTCTTATCACTAATCTCACCGATTAGACTCGCCTTTGCCACTGGGACTACCGCTTCCCAAAGTATACATATTCTATTGCTTTAAAAATTTGTTTTTGAGGACCAGATCGATGATCACGTAACAATCAAAAACAGTAACGGGATATGAAAATAATTTTGTGGTTTTGATATCCTCTATAGTCCGATTCACGTCGAGAAGTCAGTATTGTTTATATGAGGAGCATTGATGTCAAGAGTTTCATTGAGAGAGAAAGAGAAAACTGCACCAAACGTGTTCGTTGGAACTGTGTGCGACAACAATGCACAGTGCGGCAACCATGCACAGTGCGAATAAGATAGAGACATCAGCAACTGCCTTGTGCAGAACAAGGATAGCAAACTCCCATCTAAGCAATGCTGACTTCTTGACGTGAATTGCACTATAGTCTCTTCATTAATTGTTTTTTTGATTTTACAGTCTGATGATATTGAAAAGTCATTGATTTTCTGTATGATATTCACATTACTAAATCTGGCCCTGCTCTTTGTATTTCATAACGGACAACGCATTTTTGACCAGGTAAGAAAAAAAACGTTACAATTTCAAAATAATAGATGTGTAAGTACTACTGTATGTGCAAACCTTCAATTAATACGGTACGGAGTCTTTATGTCAATGCTATTTCCAGAGAGAATAATATGAGCCGTGATTATTGAAAACGAAAATGGCAGCCTTGTCTTTAAGATACGTTTACAAGCGATTAATTTTCGATGTTATTTCTAAAAAATCAGGTATGGAGGCGCTAGTTTTCCTAATGGTATTATGAGGCTAGGCGTACACCGGTTAGTCAAGACAAGACAAGACGAGATTAGTCACGTTTAGTCAGACTAATTCACATGGTTGCTTATGAAGCAGCACACACCGATGCAATGACTAATCAGTGTGTAATAAGCAGCTATTTGATGTGCTGTGACTAAACGTGACTAATCTCGTCTTGTCTTGAGTAACCTGTGTACGCCTAGCCTTAGTGATGATATAGTATTGGTGTATCAGAAAAAGGACAAAGACCACTCAAACTGCTAATTTCTTTTTAATCTCTTTTTAATCTCTTTATTAGTAGAAACGTGTTTCACGAAAGATTAGATATATATGTCTAGTAGTAACCGTGGCGAAGCGTGGTATACTCAACCGGTCATCGTCGGGTGTATGACCTATAAGAAATATACCCGGAGATGACCGGTTGAGTATACCACGCTTCGCTACGCCACGGATGTAGTAAGATAATGCTCAGTTTTAGATCATAGCTGAGTTGTGAACATAATAATAATTGGAGATGTACATTGTACAATATATATTGATAAAATGAATATATATTATGAAGAATATAAAGAATATATTGAAAAAATATCTCATGGATATATGAAGAATATAAAGAATATATTGAGATAATGCTATTTTTATACATTCATTATATCAATTACAAAATATAAATCACTTAGTAATTTATAACAAATAATATTGGAGGTTCACAAGTTCAAGACCGGGGAGAATGTTGTCTTTCTGCATTTCAGATCAATAATCAATAACCAAAAATTGTAATAGATCTTTTTGACAATTTCTCGCCTTCTAATTTACTAATATTATTATGGATAATTATCACGATTTCACGTTCATTACAACACCGACTTCTAGTAGTTTGTGATATCTGGTTTCTAGGGTCTTTTTATTGAAATTGGAAAGATTTAATTCAATTGGTTTTAGTGCAATTGTTTATCTGTCTAACCTTTTTGTTAACTGATTAATTTTTCCAGAATGATAAGCTCCGTAAAGCTCTGATGAATATACCATGGACGAATAAACCAGTCTGGTTCAGGAGAACTGTTAATCTTATGATAACTCGTGCTAATACCGATAATGTGATCAATCCTTATGGAATTTTTGTGTTGAACTATCGTTCCTTCAAAGATGTAAGTACTGAATCAAGATGTATCTCGAGGATAGATTTATACGTTCCTGTCCAGTATAAATTATCAATTTGATTTTGTTCCAGTATCAGTGTTCAAGTCTGCAATTTATTACACAAGTAATTTATTGAAAACTTTCAATTTTGTTAGTATACTACACCTTTTCCAATTGTATTTGAGAAAGTGTCAATTCAATTTGAGAAAGTATCAGTTGTAATTGAGAGTAGTGATTTGTAATTGAGAAAACATCAGTTGTAAATGAGAACGGTCAATTATGTATTTGAGAAGATATCACATGTAATTGAGAATGTTGAATTGTAAATGAGCAATCGTCACATGTATAGCAGGATCCTTTTAACTTGTCAGAAAACATATCTTTTCCCTCTTGTCAGAACAGTTTCCCTCAGGGAGAAAAAGTTGCACTTTAGTCCCTAGATGCACAAATAACTATTGTTTAAGGAATATTAAGCCGCTTTCAAACTATTCACCCACCCTTTATAATCATATCTTCAGTTCATGTTCATTTTATTGGATGGTATTTGATGAAAAGTTTGATTGTTCACAGATTTATCTCTCAAATGTTTGTTGAATAATACTTTTTGAAACCATTGTTTATTCCAGTTGGTGAAATTCGTATTCTCAATTGGAAATGTTTTCTACAGCACAAAAGAGAGACAGTAATTATCCTGACAGATAATACAGGAACTGCTTGAAGAATATTGGAAAAAAACTACAAGATTTTATGGTTAATGTTCAATTTTGAGTTTTCTTTGCAATAAAGACGTTTGAAAAAAGGAAGGTTTCGAGAACATTCTTGACATGGCTAACTCTGTACTATCAAATCAATCTTGGAATAAATGAATCGGTCAGATTTTAATAGTCTGTAGTATACTCATTTTCAGTGCTACAAAATCTTATCAAAGACAACTCTATTCCTCAAAGAAGGATTGAAATAAGGTACAATTTGAATTAAGATATAATTAGCTATAGTGCGATTCACGTGAAGAAGTCAGCATTGCTTAGATGGAAGTTTGCTATCCTTGTTCAGCACAAGGCAGTTGCTGATGTCTCTATCCTATTCGCACTGTGCATTGTTTTCGCACACAGTCCCAACAAACACGTTTGGTGCAGTTTTCTCTTTCTCTCTCAATGAAACTTGGCATCAATGCTCCTCATATAAACAATGCTGACTTCTTGACGTGAATCGGACTATAATACCTGTACTATTGAATCAATCTTCAAATAAATGCAGTGTCATTGTAATTATTAATTTATGCATTTATTCAGAAATACGAAAATTAAAAAATCTTTGCTATTCCAATATGGAGTTCATCTTACTGCAAAAAAACAAAGTGGCGCTTTGCGCTGCACGGGGTAAACTCATGAATAACCTTGGCAACCCTCACCAATGCAACTTATACAAAGGCATAAGAGTAACGAAGGTATAATGAATTGAACTAAGGCTAGGCGTACACCGGTTAGTCAAGACAAGACAAGACAAGGTTAGTCACGTTTAGTCACAGTAATTCACATAGTTGCTTATGAAGCAGCACACACTGATGCAATGACTAATCGGTGTGTGTTGCTTCATAAGCAACTATGTGAAGTACTGTGACTAAACGTGACTAATCTCGTCTTGTCTTGTCTTGACTAACCGGTGTACGCCTAGCCTTAGAATATCCTTCATCAGACGGAGATAGGACAAGCGAGTCCTTTCTAACATTCAACCTTCATAAGTTCCTAGATTCAAACCCACAATTCTCTTGAGTTCAAAAATGAACGGAAAACCCCCTAATGTGAGATAACCAAGCTGAGAGAGAACTGAGGTGAGGTGAAAATGGTCTCTGAACAGTGTTCGACGATTTTCCGAGTTTTCATCTTGGAAAATGTCTCGCTTCAATGGAGAAAAGTATTTTCCACGGATGACTTAACGCGCGAAAATCTTTGCCGCCTTTCTGCTACAGTTGGCGGCAGTCTGATTTCCCGCGTTTTCCACAGAAAATTCCCGCCAGAATTTTTTTCTCTCTTTCTTTTTCTCTATGTTCAATAATTTGAATCGTTGCTTGTGAGCCGTCGCATCCACAGACAAGGATGCATAGTTTGGTTGAATGGCTCCAAGAATTAAATTGGCTTCACTAGATGACTGCGTTTAGTGAAATGTCACAAATAAATTATTCCCACTTGCTAAATTCCTACCATTTTCCAATATTCAATATTTCTGTATTATCCTCTTATCTTATTCACCCCCCCCCCCCTTCTTTTTCTTCTCCATCACCTCTTCTTCCCCTCCTTATTCTTCTCCTCCTTCTTCTCCTCCTCCTCTACTTCTTCTTCTCATTCTTCTTATTCTTCTTCTTCTTCTTCATTCTTCTTCTTATTCTCTTCTTCCTCCTCCTTCTTCCTCTATTCTTATTCTTCTTTTTTTTTCTTCCTTTCTTCTCCTTCTTCTTCTCTTCTTCTGTCTTCTTCTCCTTCTCCTTCTCATCCTCCTTCTCCTTTGCCATCTTCTTCTTCTTCTTCTTCTTCTTCTTCTTCTTCTTCCTTCTTCTTCTTCTTCTTCTTCTTCTCCTTCTTCTTCTTCTTATCCTCCTCCTCATCCTCTTCTTCATCTTCTCCTCCACCTCCTCTTCTTTTTCATAGGCTTATCCTCCTTCTCTTTCTTCTTTATTTTCTGCTCCTTCTTCTCCTTCCTCTCCCTCCTCTTTCTCATCTCCTTCTTCTTCTCCCTCTATTTTCTTCTTCTTCTCCCATCACCTCCTTCTCTTTCTTCTCCGCCTCCTCCTTCCCTCTTTTCTCCTCCTTCTCCTTCTCTTTCTTCTTCGTCACCTCCTCCTCCTCCTTCCAATCCTCCTTCTTCTTCTCGTTTTTCTTCTTCTTTTTTTTTCTTCTGCTCCTTCTTATTCTTCATCTTCTTCTCCTCCTCTCCTCCTCACCCTCCACCTCCATAACATCCAAATTCACAGCCGACAGCTACACAGATTTATTTCCCGCTGTCACGGAATTTGGCGCGCGCAATGCACCAAACAAAGACTTATTTCCAAGTACAGCGGGACTTAGCAGAGACATCACGTGACTCGAACTTATCGACTTAGCCAACAAAGTCCATCACATTACAGAGTAGACCAATCTACATTACTAAGCTATCACTGCATATAAGCCAAAATAAAGCTCCGTACTCCAACAAAACGGCGGACACCAGACATGAAAGAAAGTTGAATGACAAAGAGGAGTAGATGGTGAGGGTGAAGAAGAGGAAGAGGGGATACAGAAAATGTAAGAAGGAGAAAAAATAGAGGTCATAAGAGAAGGGAGTAAAGTGGAAGAGGAAGATGAATAGGAGAAGAGAAGAATAAACAGTTGAAGATAATGGAGTAGAGAAAAGTTGAACGAAGATGAGTAGAAAAAGAATAGAGAAAATATTCTATTTTCCAGAGAAGAGAATAGAATAGAAGAAAGAAGAAGAAGAAGAAGAAGAAATGATGATGATGATGATGATGATGATGATGATGATGATGATGATGATGATGATGATGATGATGATGATGATGATGATGATGAAGAAGAAGAAAGAAGAAGATGAGAAGAAGAAGGAGAAGAAGAAGAAGAAGAAGAAGAAGAAGAAGAAGAAGAAGAAGAAGAAGAAGAAGGAGACGAAGAAGATATATATGAAGAATGAGACAATAATATAAAGAAGAAGTAGGGTGGGGAGTGCGAACAAGGATAAAACATAGGAAATATGACAAATGGGAGTGTAAAAAGTTGAAGGAAAAGAAGACGATGAGATAGAAAAAGATGTTGGAGTAGGAGAGAGCTAGCAAGAATGAAGAGTAGAGGATATTATAAAAAGAAGTGTGATGAACAGAAGATGTAAAAGAAGAGAGAAGAACGAGAAGAATTAGATGTGGGAGTTGAAGAGATTGAACGAGAAGAAGAAGTGGAGGAGCGAAGAAAAAGGAAGAGAAGTAGGGGGAGTGGAAGAAAAGGATTAACAGTGTTATTTACTCGTACTTCGAAGGCGTATAAAATCTTATGAGAATTATTCTGACCAGAAAAGCCATTTCCATGTTGTGACATGGAATGACTACTTGTATCGAGAATAAGTAGAAGAATTACAAGATCACGATGAGAAAGGCAGAGAATAAGAAGATGAAGAAGGAGGAGAAGGAGAAACTAGCGAATAAGAAGAAATTATGAAGTTGACCCCACTGCTAATAGATAGCGTGTCCAAAACCCATCACAATAATTACAGTGTAGCAATACGGCAAAAAGGAATTTTGTAACATTCATTAAAAATAATGTACCTAAAAAATGCAGCCTTAAAAAAGGAGGACACAGCAGGTGCACAAGAAGAAGAAGAAGAAGAGGATGCAAGAAAAGAAGAGGAAGAAGAAGGAGAAGAAGGATGAAGAGGAAGAAGAAGAATAAGGAGAATGAGAAGAAGGAGAAGTAGAAGGAGAAAGAGAAGAAGGAGGAGAAGGAAGAGAAGAAGGAGGAGGAGAATAATAAGGAGGGGAAGAAGAGGTGAAGGAGAAGAGAAAGTAGAGGACATGAGGATATCGTGAATGTAAAAAAGAATCAAAGAATATGAAGAAGACGCTGAGAGAGGAGGAGAAGTGGAAGTAAGAGATAGCGAACAAGCAGAATAAGTAGAGAATATGATGAAAAGTGATGGAGGAATGTAGAAAAAGATACAGAGTAGAAGGATAAAGTAGAACTAGTACTAGTAGTGGAAAAAAATGACGAAATTCAGGAGAACGGAGGAGAGAGGACATAAAACAGGAATGAAGAGGAAAGAAAAGAGAAAAGAGCATGATTATTACACTAAAAAATTCAATTCATTTTAAAATTGTAGTCAACAGGGTAGAAAGAAAGATGCAAGAAATAAATCAAATAATTTCTCTGCTGAGATAGAAGACAATCATTCTATTTCAACTCAATTATTGTAGCAGAAAGGAATATTAATTAAATTCCATAACTGAAATAAGGAAACATGAGCGTAGCCAGGGAGGGGGGGGCTTTGGGGGCTCGAGCCCCCTCCAAACATTTAATAAAAAATTTTTATCCAAGAGTTCCCAATTTCCAATTCTCTGATCATAACTCCAAACTCCTCCACTTCCTTTCCAACGATTCATGTGATTCAAAAACAAAATAGGCCTATCAAAAATAAGATATTTCCCATAAAAGTATTTTTGGACTCACCTCAAAGTTTCTTCACATGCACGAATCCAATTCACAATCACTTAGTTCATATTATAGTGATGCAAAAATAGGCTTCCTATTCACATCCTTCCCTTTGACTCAAAACTGCTAATAATACGTTTCTTGTAATTGTATATTATAATTTTGTGGGGAAATCTTAAAAATCCCATAATCACATCGTTTAGAGCCCACAACTATTTTTGTTTACCAAATACAGTCTTTTTAGACCAGTCGTTCTCGAAAAATCTCCCATGATTGAATGAATAATCTACGTGTGTCATAAATATTGATGGTTGTCAAACTAATCGCTTTTATCAAAATTGAATTGAAAATTTGAGTAAACTATTCAAATAAATACTTCACAATATAATACACTATTTTATTTATTACGAATATCGAATGTCCATGTTCAATAGAAAGAATCTGTTCTTTTCCATTGGATAAGAATGAGTGTATAACACCTCTGACATCGAGACGGCGGAATAATGAAGTTGTAAATTGAATGACCCAGTAACTGCTGCCATCTTACGACAGAATTCAGAGCTAGATGCGTTGTGCATTGCTGACCAAACAGGGGAGTGAGGCGGAGCTTAGAGGTGGAGGCGTGTCTGTAAAGATTGAAGCTGTAAATCACCCAGTAACTGCAGCCATCTACCGGTCGAATTCAGAACTAGCTGAGTCATTCATTGCTGGCCTATAACGAGATAACGTTAGTATGCGGAGTTTGGAGGCTACATGATTTACAAATTAGGCTACGATTCATGAAAGAATTTTAGACACAGTTCAAGCATTGTTCAAGTATTTTCTTTGCTGAATAAATAAATAAATAAAATATTAGTCTTGGAAAACACTATAAATGATTGAATCACCGTTTCTGAAATATGTTCGAATTAATAGATTAATGAATGAATGAATAAATGAGTGTCATTTCACTTTTATATATATGATTCATGGAATCATGAACGTCTACAGGAATCGTGTAACCAAGCCATTACTATTGAGGAAACATTTACATTCATTACATAATGTAAAATGAAAGTGCAAGATATCTGGCACAGATATCTTACAGATTGAATGTAAGTTAATAACTTTAGAGCAGTTTGAAATTTACAAATACACATTAACAAATAAAGATGAAATATTAAATGAACAATTAAACTTCAAATCCAACAAACTTTTTGACCACCTAATAACAACACACCAAAACTTTCAAAAACTACCACACTTCCGGCCTACCGATCGACAAGACCTTCACTGTTGAAAAAGAGTTCAAAGGAACTAGAAAGCGCTTTAGTCCAGTGAGTAACATTTATGTTATTTACAGAAAAATTTGACTGCATGTCGTCAATTCTAGTGTGAAAACAATAGTGTAAGTTAATACAGTATATAATAATTAATTGAACGAAATTTCTAATTAATGCCATATAATATAATTATATGAATAGGTGCAATATCTCATTTCCTTCCATCTTCATAAGTATAGTTTATTGAAAGCAAGTGACGTTCCTTACCAGGAAACAGAATGATATTTGATTTGCGCACCATATTTATAACAATTTGTTAGCTGAGTTTTCAAATAAAATATTATTTGAATATAATAATAGCCTTGAAAATGTCACAGTTTAGTTTATTATTCATTACTGCTAGGAAACGGAACAATGTGCATGTCAATTGTCTACTCCTACAGTCAGTCAATTATTCTCACTCATTCTCTTTCTCACTCTCACCCACCAACTAACACACTCACTCTCTCTCTCTCTCTCTTCCTGTCTCTGTCAGTTACACTTTCTCTCCCATTTTGCCTTTTTATTATCACCCCTCCCAACAACAAACAGCAATAACGATTTCCTAATTTCCTACAAAATACTGTTTCCAATGAAACAGCATTCAACAGAGAATCGCGTGTCGCAGTAACTGGATTCATTAAAGCTTTTCAGATTGTTCTTCTTATTCTCTTTCGCACGTATTTTCCCATCATTCTTCTTCTTCGTTTCTCCATTCTTCCTCTTTTGTACCTTCTTCTTTCTCTAAAGCCTCCTGTATCTGTTGAAAACTGTTTATCAATTTTAACTAACCTTGATTCAAACGACCATGTTCTCTTTCAATGTTTCAACCGTATAGGTTAGGAACTGTACCGTTCCAGTGTTTTAAAACTGGAACAGATTGAGCTAGAAACGTTTTATAATGTTCAATCCGTTTTATAATATCGACATTACAATTATACTAGTTTCAATTTCGAAAAAGCTACTTTTTTTAGATTTCAATTATGAAACTGTAAGGCTAGGCGTACATCGGTTAGTCAAGACAAGACAAGACGAGATTAGTCACGTTTAGTCACAGTAATTCACATAGTTGCTTATGAAACAGCACACACCGATGCAATGACTAATCGGTGTGTGCAACAACCATGTGATAATACTGTGACTAAACTTGACTAATTTCGTCTTGTCTTGAGACTAACCGGTGTACGCCTAGCCTAACCTCACAAGCCATCTATTGTATAAGCCCTTTTCAATTTATAGGCTACTGATTTAATCAGTTGGATACGAATTTTACCGTGTACAAACGGCTTATGTGAAAGCTTGGTTTGCCAATTACACAATAATCAATAAATGAATTTTTTTCCCACCGATAAAAAGCCATACGATGAAAAAAAAATGACTTTGTTCGGCAAGTGTAACATAATTGGGTTGAAGTGCGAGTTGATTGGTCAAATCAAAGTGTAGTCTGATTGATCTGGGAATCGTATGGTAAATATTAAAAGTGCTGAATCGACATAAATGGATGATTTGTTCAAACACTACTGTCGTACTGAATGAAGTACGTTCTCCAATTATTTCAAAAGTGGATATCACTTCTATATGTATTTGCAATACGTTAAATGAATGGTATTAAATGGCCTTACTTGAAAAACTGGGGTTTGATTCAGTGGAAACTCGAAAGACTGTACCTTTCAACGTAACACGTTGATCTGAAGTTATTCTTGTTTCTGGAAAGAGTGGAAATGAGTCATCCTTAGGGGATTTCTGCTATTTGATAGCTGAATTTTTCGACTGCTTAATTCATTAATAACACATGTTTATTTTCGAGTTTGTAAACATTTCAAATTCACCTCCTCCCCAGCTCCATTTCATACAGGTTTCTTCACTTTTTCTTTTATACAAACATTTATTTAGAAAATTAGACTCTTCCACGCCTATTCACCCACTTCTCCGTCCTCATTTCTTTTTCTCCTCCTCCTCCTCCTTCTTCTTCTTCTTCTTCTTCTTCTTCTTCTTCTTCTTCTTCTTCTTTCTTCTTGTCTCTGTTTGTTATCTTTGAATGATATTCACAGGCGAAAACCTGTCATCTATCACTAAAGCTGCCATATTTCAGTCAATATTGGTCCAATTTCAACAAATGAGGTTTCAATCGATTTGTAATTCAATCTACTAAGAACAGTTTTTCTTGTAAAATTTTCGTAATATCAATGGTTTCCGAGTTATTCAAGAAACAAAATTTTGAATGGCCACCATTTTGTTTTATGGATTCGAAAAATTGTCATACTTTTTTTGTAGCTTTGTCTAGTTGTCATAAATGTTGGTGCGCAGTTTCAATTCCATATGTTCCACCATTATTGAGATAAAAAATAATGAGTGAAAAAAAAAACAAAATGACAGCTGTGTGAGTAACTAAGGTTTTCTGGACAATTTAAATATGATATTTAGATATGGTTTTAACCCAGGAACAATGCCCTAGAATATTGGTAGGGAGTTCTGAAATACCCTGTATAGGAATGCTCTGTCTATTTGTATTATGTGGTTGCTGCATAGGTTTTTTGGACAATTTAAATATGATATTTAGATATGGTTTTTACCCAGAAACAATGCCCTAGAATATTGGTAGGGAGTTCTGAAACACTCTGTAGATAGATTATACTATTCTATTAAAGTGCGGGAAAAAGAGGAAATGCGAGTCAATTTGAGAGAGGTCAGTGAAACAAGCGGGCATAGCCTTCAATATAAAATGAAGTAGCAAGTGTGGTGGTGGAGCTGTGGTGTGAAGCGACTTCAATCGATAGAATCGAGCAAAACAAACAAAAGCCGCAGTTCAGTTCAGCCCCGCTTTTCATTTCCATTTTCTCCTGCAGCCGCCAAATTTTCCGAATCGTTTAGCAAAAGTTTTTCTCGCTGTTGGTTTTTACTACTGTTGCTTTCATCGTTCTGGTCAGCCTTTCTACACACATGAAAGCATCGCTGGCTCAACTTCTTCTTCTTCTTCTTCTTCTTCTTCTTCTTCTTCTTCTTCTTCTTCTTCTTTCTTCTTCTTCTTCTTCTTCTTCTTCTTCTTCTCCTTCTTCTTCTTCTTCTTCTTCTTCTTCTTCTTCTTCTTCTTCTTCTTCTTCTTCTTCTTCTTCTTCTTCTTCTTCTTCCTCTTCTTCTTCTTCTTCTTCTTCTTCTTCTTCTTCTTCTTCTTCTTCTTCATCTTCATCAACTTATAAATGTAGCCTAGATATTATTGTTTTTGTTGGTCCCTGATTAAATATGGTGTATGCAATAGTTGTATTTTAGCCTTTAAACGACTTGTGAGATACCTTAATATAACTCGCGACGTTGATGCTCGAATTTCAACCTCGCTAACACACTCGTCGTTTAAAGGCTCTCATAATACAACCATTGCGTAAACTACTATATGTATCATACTCTATTTATATACTATAATTATACTAATACTATATGATACTCAATGCTTAATTTGCATGATATCTAATACTGGTATCTAAATATGGTACTCTATTATGGTTTCAAAATACTCTAATATCATTCCTCATAGGCTACCAATTTGAGTGAAAAATTAGCACCTCAGTACCTGAAATTTCAGAATAATAACCCTGAAAACTACTCGACTGGCAACGTGTGACCTAGGCATTGAAGCGCTTTTCATCATGTAATCTTTTTCGCCATCCATGTTATTCTTCACGTTTTCCATGAGAAGGGGTGAAAAATAAAGAAACACAAACCAAAAACACATTAGTCTTGAGCTACGCTACAAACATTAACAGCAAAGCATATCGTTTTAATACCATCTCTGCGGTGCGGCGGCCATTGAAGGGAGCGGGAGGGTGGCCTCCATTGGAGGGAGCTGAACGCCTCAGGGTGGCTGATACGAGTTTTACGAGTGGAGGTGGCACAGTTTATTTTCACGTGGGGGGGAGAGGGGGGGTGGAGGTAAGCGACATCGTCAGAAAGGTCCAGAGTGAGATAAAGGTGAATAATTTATCTAGATTACGTTTTCATTACGTGACTCATCTCTGTTATCTTTAGGTCAGCATCCTTTTACTCCCACTCCTTTTCAACTTCCTCCTCGACATCCTTCTCCTCCACCTCCTCCTCCTCCTCCTCCTCCCTCCTCCTCCTCCTCCTCCTCCTCCTCCTCCTCCTCCTCCTCCTCCTCCTCCTCCTCCTCAACCTTCACCTTCTTTCCCGCCGCGTCCTTCTACTTCTCCTACACCTCCTCATCTTGCTCCTCCTCCGCTTCTTCGACCTCCTCATTCTCCTCCTCCTCTTCTTCTTCCTGCTCCTCCTTCTCCTACGCCTCCTACTACTCCTCTTTTTCATTCTCCTTTTACTCCTCCTCGTCCTCCTCCTCCTTCTCCTACACCTCATCCTCCGCTCCTCTAGACCTCCAACTCCTCTTCCTCCTCCTCCTCATTCTCTTCTCCTCCTCCTCCTCCTCCTCCTCTCCTCCTCCTACTCCTTCTCCTCCTCCTCCTCCTCCTCCTCCTACTCCTCCTCAACCTCCTCCTCCTCCTTTTCCTTCTCCTACACCTTCCGCTCGTAGTCCTCCAGCTCCTTCTTTACCTCCTCCTCGTTTTCTTCCTTCTCCTCTTTTCTTCCTCTCATCTTTCTCCTCTTCCTCTTCTCTTCCTCTTCTCTTCCTCTCCTCTTCCTCCTCTTCCTCTCCTCTTCCTCTCCTCTTCTTCCTCTCCTCTTTCTCTCCTCCTCCTTTCTTTTCTCCTCTCCTCTTCCACTCATCTTCCTCTCTCCCTCTCCTCTCCTTCCCTCACCATCTCCTTTTCCTCTCCTCTCCCTCACCACCTCCTCCTCCTCCTCCTCCCCTCTTCTCCCCTCCTCCTCCTTTCCTCTCCCTTTTCCAGCTTATTCCACCTTTCATCCTCCTCCTTCTGTTACTTCACCTCTTTTCACTTCTCCGCCCCTTCCTCCTTTTTCTCTCTCTCCCCCACCACATTGCAACCTGACCTCCATTTACCTTAATCATTTTCCCCCATATTATCCCGGACACTGTATTTTTCACATCCAGCTGCGTCCTTTTTTGCGAGGTGTTAATGGTGACCTCACGTTCAAGGTGGATGTGAAAGTTGCACTCGGCTAATCTTCCCCACTTTGTCATCATGTTTTACGTTTTCTCCGTAATGAATGGTGCAGATAAAAGTAATGATGATTACGGACTGGATTGAAGTTGAAGATAAAAAAATTGGAATAAACTCATGTAAGAGACTTTTTAGAAGATATTATTTTCTTTTAGCGGAGGGTAAATAAATGAGCCTGTGCTTGTACTATTGCTAATAGAAAAATGTTTTTCAAATTTGTACTCGTTACAGATACTCGTTACTATATTTTCTCTTCACAATACGATATGCTGTTGAATTGTATACTCCCCTATATAGCAGGATTAATTTAACGCGTCGGGAAAAAGCTGTTTCGGCAATCAGTAAACAGTGATTTTACGCAGCTTTGACACAATAATCCAAAGGACTAAAAGTCTTGAAGACCTTTTTAAAGAAGATCTTTCAAAAAAATACCGTTTTAAAAGACCTTTCCAATAATTTGCGAGATTCAGCATTATTTGTAGGTTAAGTATTATGATATTGATAGTCGAAACAGCTGTTTTCTGACAAGTTGAATTAATCCTGCTCTACTCAAAAACTCCTGAGAGGTCAAACTACGTTCTTCCGACTACTTTTGATTGTTGTAAAAATAATTTCAATTATCTCTGAACAACTTTCTTGCTTTCACCACCCACTTATCTTTTGAAACAAAAAGGTTTCTCGAATCTCGAAAATTTCATGTTTTCTGATTGAAATTACTCGACATTGACAAACATATTCATCATTTAAAAAAAAACTTTTGCTCGAATAAGAAATATCTAAAACCCGTTGGGCTAGGCGTACACCGGTTAGTCAAGACAAGACAAGACAAGACGATATTAGTCACGTTTAGTCACAGATATTCATATGGTTGAAGCAACACACATTGATGTGTGCTGCTTCATAAGCTACTGTGACTAAACGTGATATCGTCTTTCTTGGCAGTGCAGCAGGCCTTGACGGTTGCAGGCTCGTCTGAGCGTCATCATTTGAAAGCACATGTTTGTAATCCGAGTCGCTGAGTTTCCAAGTGTGAGTAGAGTCAACTATCAATCCCCTCTCATTATACCCGAAACAATCGCGATTGAAATATAATTCTCTCAGATGCTGCCACCAACAATCTCAGTAAGCCTTTCAGTGAGCCTTTCAGTAAACACTTTGAAATTATTCATGTTAAGCCCTCCTTAAATCAGTATCAAGGGACCCTATTTACATCCCGCTCCATCATTCTCCCAGACAGCAACCCAACTTGATATTATTCGTAGCTCAAGTGATGTATCATGTATCCCTGACTTGCGATATTCATGAATTTCTACGTTAGAAATTCATTTTCTACACAAATATCTCATTCTTTGGAATAGATATGAATATTTTCACTCAATCTCCCCAGATAAACTGATGATATATGTTGCTGAAAATATCATGTATATTGTCATATGATATATTGTAGTACTGTATATATATATTGTACTGATGATATATATTGTCCAAAATATCATATATATTGTAGTATGTATGTTGTTCTTGTAAGAGGAAGTATTATGTTTACCTAAAGTGTGGATTTTTCATACATAGGATATGTATTGTTTACATTTTGAAGGGTCACAACAATATCAGCTCAAGAGGAAAGTGATTTTTTTTCAATATATGTCGAGTGATGGTGAAAACTTGACTAGGGTTTTGTATGCAGAGGCTGTGTGTTAACAGTGTGTCATTTGATGTCACACTTTTATTGCCAAGTTCTTTCAATTCAATTTATTAACAAAAAAGGAGAGCAAACAATTCACTCCTACTTATATACAAAAGTGCAAAATGGAAATGAAATGTACATAATATTATACATATTATGTATGTACATAAGAAAAAACAGAAACTAATCTCTAATTCTAGGAATCACCAGCAAAAAGATGACTCTTTGCCCGCTGGTGAGATTTGCATAAAAAAATCCTTAAAATAACATGAAATTAAAACGAATTGGTTTGTATAACAATGTTGAAGGAAAAAATAATAAGTTTTGAGAAAAACACTCAACTGAAATTAAAATGCTATAGTGCGATTCACGTCAAGAAGTCAGCATTGTTTATATGAGGAGCATTGATGCCAAGTTTCATTGAGAGAGAAAGAGAAAACTGCACCAAACGTGTTTGTTGGGACTGTGTGCGACAACAATGCACAGTGCGAATAGGATAGAGACATCAGCAACTGCCTTGTGCTGAACAAGGATAGCAAACTCCTATCTAAGCAATGCTTACTTCTTGACGTGAATCGCACTATAGGTTTTTGAAGTGGATAAATATTCACTCTTTATCCATTTGATTGGTTAGCTCGGACAAATCCATCATACTTTGTCTTCACACGTTTAGTCACAGTAATTCACATAGTTGCTTATGGAGCAGTACACACCGATGCAATGACTAATCGGTGTGTGTTGCTTCATAAGCAACTATGTTAAGTACTGTGACTGAACGTGACTAATTTCGTCTTGTCTTGTTTTGACTAACCGGTGTACGCCTAGCCTAGGAGACAGTTTAGTTGCTTGCAGATACTGTAGACAGTATCAACATTGAAACGACAAATTGAATTGGACAATAATATAAATTATTATATTAATTATATTATAATATTATAATATAATATTGTTCTCTAATATAATAATTGTAATGTATATAATTTAGAAAGAGGCAAAACACTGGAGAAAACTGAAGTGGATTAGAACTATGTCATACCTTTTATGAATCACAACATTCTCAATGTTGATTATGAGGTAACGCAATATATCGATTATATCGAGAAGCTCATTGTGATCCAATTCTTACCTGGAAAAAGAAACAAAAAATTATGGAAACATTCAAACATTTTTTTTTTTACAAATTTTATCAAGGGCCTGGTCACATACGATTGGGGATTGATTTACTTCACTTCACTCCACGTACTATACATACCATACGATTTATATAGGTATAGTATATCTAGTAAGTAAAGTGAAGTGAAGCGTAAGCTTAGTGAGTGAAGAATAAGTAAGCGAGTAAGTGAAGTGAAATCAAGCAAAGGAGGCCCTACGTGAAGTGAAGTAAATCAAATCCCAATCATATGTGACCAGGCCCTAAGGATCCGACAGGGCCTCATTGCGATCACACTCGTGTCCGTATGTCGGTTTTCAAAATATCTAATGGATGGAAGATCAAACACTTTCATGATTTGGAATTTTATACCAAATTATATTATATCCATAATCCATATTACAATATAGCCAATTCCTTCTGAACGTTGAGGGTTGAATTAAAGAAAAGTTACGAAAGTATCTAATAGACTAAAAAATATTCAATTAGACAAAAGTTACGAAAAGTAGATATTTTAAGGCTAGTCGTACACCAGTTAGTCAAGACAAGACAAGACAAGACAAGATTAATCACGTTTAGTCACATTACTCCACATAGTTGCTTATGAAGCAACACACACCGATGTCATTGAATCGGTGTGAGCTGCTTCATAAGCAACTATGTGAATTACTGTGACTAATCTCGTCTTGTCTTGTCTTGACTAACCGGTGTACGCCTGCCTTAACTTTACAAGGTGCTAAACTACTATGTCGAGGCTTTGATACATCCTTTGTATCAGTTTATTTTGAGTGAAAATTTTCCAAGCAGTCTGTTCCCTCGACCTTGTGTAAAATAGAGACATCTGTTTTGATACAACAGATATGCAGACTTCTAGTGCTTCAAACATGCAGTGATTCAATGATAAACGATGAGCAACATGTGCTGGCGACTTGTTGTAATAGGGTGGCAGTTAGTTCAAAATTCACTCAGTTTGTTCACGGTAATAATTCATCAATTGCACTCCGCAGTTCAGCCGGGCCGCGCTTAGTTTCTTAGTTGAGTTTTGCTTTTAGAGCTGGGAACTGTATCATATAATGACAAAACAATGGTGCAGTCTACAACTGGAGTGTTTAGTTCTTCTTTCCTCCTCCTCCTCCTCCTCTCCTCCTCCTCCTCCTCCTCCTCCTCCTCCTCCTCCTCCTCCTCCTCCTCTTCTTCTTCTTCTTCTTCTTCTTCTTCTTCGTCTTTCTTATTAAGTATATTCTCATTAAGTTTCTATTATTATAAGTATTTTCTTCTTCTACGAAACCCTTCGAATTGATGTAGTGCCAGGGAAGTGAAGAGAGATTTTACGATGTATAATAATCATGTATGTGAAATATATATAAATATATACACAAATAACAAATATAGTGAGTGAAAAGTAGTGCAATCATAGAACACGGCTGGAGGCTTCTGTGGAAGACTTTATTATCATGAAGTTTATTTTTAGTTTAGTTTAATTTTAGAAATGAGAGTAAAACATTAACGGTTAGCCCAAGTAACGAGTTTTAATAAAATATTGAAAAAAAATTGTCTTCATTTTCTTCTTCTCCTTCTTATTCTTCTCCTTCTTATTCTCCTTCTTCTTCTTCTTCTTCTTCTCCTTCTCCTTCTCTCCTCCTTCTTCTTCTTCTCCTCTCCTCCTCCTTCTTCTTCCTCTTCCTCTTCTCCTTCTCCTACTCTCCTCCTTCTTCTCCTTCTCCTTCTTCTCCTCCTCCTCCTACTTCTTCCTCTCTTCTTCTTCTTCTCCTTCCTTCTCCTCCTCCTCCTCCTCCTCTTCTTCTTCTCCTTCTTCTCCTCCTCCTCCTCCTTCTTCTTCTTCTTCTCCTTCCCTTCTTCTCCTTTTCCTTCTTCTTCTCCTCTTCCTCTTCTTTTCCTCCTTCTCACTTCTTCGTCTTCTTCTCCCTTCTTCTTCTCCTCTTCCTCCTCCTCCTCCTCCTTCTCCTTCTTCTTCTTCTTCTTCTTCCTCCACTTCTTCTTCTCCTCCTCCTCCTCCTCCTCCTCCTCCTCCTCCTTCTTCTTCTTTTCTTCTTCTCCTCTTCCTCTTCTTCTTCTTCTTCTTCTTCTCTTCTCCTCCTCCTTCTCCTTCTTCTTCTTCTTCTTCTTTCACCTCATTTTCCTAGTGCCTTGACAACGTTGAGATAGCTGCTGCCCACTGAATGATTAAATATACACACACACCACAAAGAGAATGGCACATAAGTTAGGACAGTTGCACACAAGCACACACACAATGACAACTTTTTTGTTTCAGCTGTCTGAACTGTCCCGTAAGCTAACACGTGCTAAATAATGGGTGGGCAACTGCAAAACAGTGGGCACCGCCTCCATTGTCACAGAGAATGGAACTAAAAAGCAGTCATTTTTTACCTGCTGCTTTTTTCTGCTAGTTTTGTTTAATCACTTACTCATCTGTATCTGATGAAGATGGAGAGAAGAACATGAGAAAAAGAAATGAGAAGAGAAAGAAAGAGGAGTAAATGAAGGACAATAAGGAGATACAAGGAAAATACAAGCTTCAACAGCAAAGATTTAAATCAATTTCCAAAATTTCCACTCTTATATTGTTAAAACATAAATACAGAGTAGGAATTCTACTATAGCACAGATATACCATAGATAACAGATTAGAGTAGATTTCCCATCTTATGTTAAAATTTGTGACCAGAAATGAAGGGGCCGATCCTAGCGACATCTTTTAGAACTCAGAGTAACTGAGAAATAATGAAAAATTCAAATTTCAGCTCCTGTAAATATTGGTGAATACATGTTGAACAAGTAATAGAAGTTCAAAATCCATTGAAATCTTTTGATTTATGTTCTAAATGGCATGAAAAACCAATAAGGCTGCCTTGTTTATTAACTCAGTATTTGAGTAAATCGCTTCTAAATTGTACGTTAATTGATGTTCGGAATGAAAAAAGTAAGAATATATTTTTTGTGAATCAAATTGAAGCGTTGTCCATCTCTTCAATTGTCTATCTATCTTCAATGTTTATTCATTCTTCTCTCTTTCTCCCCCCCGCCCCACTATCTCCTCCTCCTTTCTTCTTATTCTTCCTAATTTCTCATCTCTCCTTTGCACACCTTCCTCTTCCGCACCTCCTTCCTTCTTTGCTTCCCTCTTTTCCCTTTTCTTTTGTCTTTTCCTCCATCGTTTTCCCTTTCTGTCAATCTCTTCTTCCTCTCTTCTCTTTTTGATGGGGGTGGGGGGTCGTAGGGATTCTGTAGGCAACCTTATGCAAGTGGCATTGATGTATAGTGAGAGTGAATTTATGGCTTTTCTGGTAAACGCATTGGTAGGAGAAGGAGAGAGTGAGAGAGAGAACAGTGTGAGAGTAATAGAGTTAGTAGGAGAAGTAAAATTCAGAACTATTTACTATAATCACTACTACTACTACTACACACATATAAACATAAACACTCTAATTTCCCCACCATCTTTCTCAGTCTCTCCCTATTACTCTCCCTCTCTCTCACACTCACTCTCTCTCTCTCTCTCTCTCTCTCTCTCAAACAATAGCTGTCGCTGTGACGTAAGTCTGTCAGCCTCGTATATTGAACAGCGCTAACTGCTGCCACGAAGGGATTGCGGTTCTGGGTCCGGTCAAGTGGCAGCCCGGCTTGTTCGATTTCAATTCCGTCATCCCTTCAGGCCTCCATCAATTATCATTGTGTTGTAGTGCCGCTCCCGGATCTGGACTTACCCTGAATTCCTGAGCTGTGTTCTCCCAAACTTGTGGTATGGAGTTCACGTGAATTGACGATGCCAGTTAAAGTGCTTTCACTTTGCTAAGGACTGACAATGGATTGCCCCATTAGAACTTTTTAAAATTATGAAAATTAGAAACTGTATTGCCTGGTTGTTCGTACGTTTATTAAATTTAACCGGGCGATAAATAGAGGACAGCAACATAGTGGGATCGACGACAAACTGAACTGATTTGAAATTTAAAATTCAAGTGAAATAGTGTTACCAGAACAATCTATTTTAGCTAAATAACTAGTAAAATCAACTGCATTAACATTCTCTAATAAATTACATGTTCATTCAAAACGAACTTGCTCCGAAAATTGCATTAAGCCACAATATTACAGACGTTTGGTTGGTAAAACTGAAACTTGTACTTTTCCATCTGATAAAATTTCAACCACATGTTAAAATATTTATCTGATGTCTATGTAAAAACATTTAACCAGTGGAAAAATTTAATCCCTCAATCAGCACCGGTTAATTTAACTCTGTTTTTAAAGGAGTAGAAAGGTTCCAACAATATTTGAAATGTGTGCACAACCAGCCGATGTTTGAAAAAATTATGCCATTAGTATTTTTCACTACCAGATACCTTCTGCCTCATTGATAAAAACTCGGAATGCAGTTTATAAATTTTGTCTACTGAATATTATTTTGTGATAACATCTAATAGAAATTATGAGTAATGTAGTTTAACAAATAAAATCAATACAATTCATTCCAACACTATTTTGTCTCAATTCTTCATTTCAAGTTAGTTCAGTTTGTCGTCGATCCCACTATGTTGCTGTCCTCGATTTATCGCCCGATTAAATTTAAGGCTGGGCGTACACCGGTTAGTCAAGACAAGACAAGACGAGGTTAGTCACGTTTAGTCACAATAATTCACGTAGTTGCTTATGGAGCAGCACACACTCATGCAATGACTAATCGGTGTGTGTTGCTTCATAAGCAACTATGTGAAGTACTGTGACTAAACGTGACTAATCTCGTCTTGTCTTGTCTTGACTAACCGGTGTACGCCTAGCCTGATTGAACAGAATAGAACGTCAAGACATTTTGACTAACAGTGTGATAAGGTAAGTCTGGGCCCCTTTAATAGACGTACGAACAACCAGGCAATAGACTTGAGTAAGGAACGTTCAAAAGTCTCTCACCGTCATCTTTTTCTTTTATTCTCCTCTCCTCTTTCCTCTTTTTTCTTCTTTTTCTTCTACTCTCCTCTCCTCTTTCTCTTCTCTCACTTTCTCAATTCCTTCCTCTCTTTCTCTTGATGAAACCGAAACCTGAACCCAAAAAGGTTCAAAGTGCGAAAGTCTACAGTTAATTAGCAGCCCTTGTGAGCCTGTTCCCTCTAATAATTGCAAACCATGCATAGCGAGCTGCTGCCTTTGAGATAGAATTGTTATGCGAATTATTTCCAGGAAATATGAACTGTTGCCAAACAACCTCTGCTCAGAAGAGAGATGTTGTTATCCTCTCTCACCCTCCTTCTCCTTCTATTATCCTTCCCGCTTCTTCTTCATCTTTTTTTCCCTTCCTCTACTTTCTTTCCCTTCTTCTACTTTATCTTCCTTTTTCCACTTTCTTTTTCTTCACCTCCTGCTCGTTCTTCTTCTTCTTCTTCTTCTTCTTCTTCATCTTCTTCATCTTCTTCTTCTTCTTCTTCTTCTTCTTCTTCTTCTTCTTCTTCTTCTTCTTCTTCTTCTTCTTCTTCTACACACTTTCTTTTCCTTCTTCTTCCACTCTCTTTTTCTTCACCTCCTCCTCATTCTTCTTCTCTTTCTTCTTCTTCTTCTTCTTCTTCTTCTTCTTCTTCTTCTTCTTCTTCTTCTTCTTCTTCTTCTTCTTCTTCTTCTTCTTCTTCTTTCTTCTTCTTACTCTTTTCTTCTTCTTCTTCTTCTTCTTCTTCTTCTTCTTCTTCTTCTTCTTCTTCTTCTTCTTCTTCTTCTTCTTCTCTTCTTTATCAAAGGCAAGTCCTTGACTAAAACAGGTAGTCTCGACAGGTCAGCTCTCTAGGTTCTCAGCTGTTTTAACCCTTGGTAGCTAACCTCGCTAGTGGGTTAGCAGCACAAAGAGACGGTGCCACCTACATAGTACATAGTGTCGAGGCTACCGTTTGTCGATGCTACGGTGGCCACCCGTTTTAGTCTAGATTCTAGAACCTGGCTAAATCCTTTCTCGGAAACAAGCCCTAAAGCTATTATCATAATATTAGATCTGCAGGGGGGCAAACCAATACCACAAGTTTGTTTTATCAATTCTTACAATTCTCTCACATTTAACACTATCTTTTATCAATTATAAGGTCATCTATGGAGAAATATCTCTCAAATAACTTGCCTATTAGATAATGTAACAGAAATACTCAGATCTGCGCCAAGTCGCTTTCAAATCGCTCATTTAATGGACTTTTAAACTGGAACCAGCCCCTAAAAGAGGCCAAATTAAATCAATTAGGAATGAATTAGCATTCTCTTGCTCGGCAAACGCATTACACATTCCAACAATGTCCTCAAAGTTCTTCCTCTTCTTCTATTCCTTCTACACATCTTTCTCCGTCTATCTGAACTTCTTCTTCGTTTTCTTCATAAATTCTTATTCTTTTCCATCTCCTTCGTGATCTTCTTCCTTGTCTTTCTCATTTTTCACTTTCTTAAATTTTTCTTTTTCCTGATTCACTTTCTTTTTCTTCACCTCCTCCACATTCTCCTTCTCTTTCTTCTCATATTTCTTCTTCATCTTCTTCTTCTTCTACTCTCTCCTCGTTCTCCTCCTTTTTCTACTTTTTTATTGCTCTTCTTCTTTCTCCTCCTCTTTCTTCTTTATCGTCTCTACCTCCATCGTTTCCATTTTTCCTCCCCCATCTTCCTCCTTTTCCCCTTCCTTCTTCTACTCTCTCCTTTCTCTTGAACTCCTTGTTCTCTTTTCTTCTTTCTTCTCACACTTTCCTATCTTATTATTCTTGCTTGTTTTCTTCTCTTGTCATTTTTATTATTCTTTCTTTCTTCATCCATGTTTTCTCCTTCTAATTTTCCTCCTTCTTTCTTTTTCTATTCTTTTCTTTTTTATTCTTCTTCTTTACTCTCTTTCTTCTTCTTCTTTCTTCCTTCCTCCTTCTCTTCTTTTCTTCTTCTTCTTCTTCTTCTTCTTCTTCTTCTTCTTCTTCTTCTTCTTCTTCTTCTTCTTCTTCTTCTCCTTCTCCTTCTTCTTCTTCCTCTCCTTCTTCATCTACCTCGTCTGTGTTTCCTCTTCTACCTTCCTTCTTCTTCTTCCTCTTCTTCTTCTCCTTCTTCTTCTTCTTCTTCCTCCTTCATCCTTCTTCTCTTCTTCTTCTTCTTCTTCTTATTCTTCTTTTCGTCATTCTTCTTATCCCATCATCTTGCCTCATCTTTTACTCTTCTACTTTTTCTCCCCCATCTGTCTCTTCGTTTTCCCGTTATTGTTGTTCATCTTCTCCATTTCCTACTCCCCCTTCTCCTTCTCAATCTCCTCCTCATCTTTCCTCCTCACCGCTTTCTCTTCCCACTCGTCTTCAATATTATTTTCAACAGTCAATTCTCAAACTCGCCTCGAAATCGAGTGAAGTCTCCCTTAACTTTTCCCTTCCCTTCCCTTACCTTCCCCTCACTACCCCCCCCCTCCACATTCCCTTCCTTTCGTGAACAGTTCTCGAACAGACCTTGAGGCCTACTTGAAGTTCTCCTCCTTGTTGAACAGAACAGAAAACTCAAATAAATGAGAACAGATGGCTAATTTGTTGAATTGCCCCCTACTGCTTCTTCGATCGGAGACCGACAGCATACCCTTGTAGTCTCGACCAAGTTTCGTAAAATGAAAGGAGGCGAGGAAGAGAAATTTTTTCTATTGTGGGTTGATTATTGAATTGGTGGGTTGAAGTTGGATTGGGAAAAATATGAGAGAGAGAGAAGAGAGAGAGAGAGGGAGTGATGAGAAGGACATGAAGAGAAACACAGTAGACAAGGAGCGAGAAATAGCAAAGGCTAGGCGTACACCAGTTAGTCAAGACAAGACAAGACGACATTATTTACGTCACACACCAATAATTCACATAGCTGCTTATGAAGCGGTATACACCGATGCAAAGACTAATCGGTGTTTGGCCTAAGCAACTATGTAAATACTGCTATGACTAATCTCATCTTGCCTTGACTAACTGGTGTACGCCTAGCCTTAAGTGAGCTGTTTCGGCCATTTTTAGGCCTATCGTTCTAGTGATACCTCGTAAGTCGTAACTGTCCAAAATCGTCGGCTAGATGCCATGACTTGTGGTACCTCGTAAGTTCATGGACTAAAATTATCAAATAGAAGTGATACCTCGTAAGTTGATGGACAAAAATAAACAATTATAGCAGGATTCTTTTAACTTGTCAGGAAACAGCTGATTTAACGTTAGTAAACGAGCGTACATCAATCAGCTGTTTTCTTACAATTCAAAAGAATCCTGCCATAGCAGTGATAACTCGTATGTACCGTATTTCGGTCGAAAGCTTGAATTATCTCTTAATATCGATTCATAAATCATCAAAGAGCCATTCCCAGCTTTGAAAAGAACGATAGTATGTATTCCTCTATCATAGAAGTTAAAACCCGTTTTTTGCTTCTCCTGTTAAATAAGGTTTTCTCAAGAGATATCACTTATGGTTGTTCGTACGTCTATTAAATTTAACCGGGCGTTAAATCGAGGACAGCAACATAGTGTAATCGACGACTAACTGAACTAATTTGAAATTCAAAATTCAAGTGAAATAGTGTTACCAGAACAATGTATTTCAGCTAAATAACTGGTGAAATCGAGTGCATCAACAATATCAACATTCTCAAATGAATTACATGTTCATTCGAAACGAACTTGCTCCGAAAATTGCATTGAACCACAATATTACAGACGTTTGGTTGGTAAAACTGAAACTTGTACTTTTCCTTGGATACTTGGAATGAAGAATTGAGACAAAATAGAGTTGGAAATCCTCGAAATAGGCAATCGACTGACAAGAGAAAATATGAGAACAGAGAATTGAAGACACATATCAGCAGAGAATGTATCCGTTTACAGTGTTGGATCTTTCGAATGCGAACTCCTGTTAAAAAAGAGTTATTGAATCAGTGAGTTGACTCAATAGCATGAGCTTGCACTGTTAAATTTCAGTTATTGTTGATTTTGTTCTATTGGCCAACTTGCCCTGCGGAATAAAGAAGTCGGTTATCTAAACATTTGCTTGCTCAGCATTATTGGTCTTGCCAATCACTCGGGGCGGTACACTCAACTCAATTATCATTCTTATCATTCTCAACGCAACCTGCAAGCTAGTTCAACTCGAAAACTTCTCTGTCTTGTGGTAGTAGTTGTTCTTCTATCTTTAGACGTCTCCCTCCTTCCCACCTTCTTCTTCTTCTTCCTCTTCTTCTCCTCCTCCTCCTTCTTCTTAATCTTCTTCTTCTTCTCCTCCTCCTCCACCTTCATCTTCTTCTTTTTGTTTCTTCTTCTTCCTCTTCTTCTTCTTCTTCTTTTTCTTTCCTCCTTCTTCTTCTTCTTCTTCTTCTTCTTCTTCTTCTTCTTCTTCTTCTTCTTCTTCTTCTTCTTCTTCTTCTTCTTCTTCTTCTTCCTTCTTCTTCTTCTCCTTCTTCTTCTTTTCTTCTTCTTCTTCTTCTTCTTCTTCTTCTTCTTCATCCTCCTCCTCCTCCTCCTCCTCCTCCCTTCTTCATCTTCTTCTTCTCCTTTTCTTCTCCTCCTCCTCCTTCTTCTTGTTCTTCTTCTTCTTCTTCTCCCCCCTTCTTCTTCACCTCCTCCTCCTCCTCCTCCTTCTTCTCCTCTTCTTCTTCTTCATCGTTTACTCTTCTTCTTTTCCTCCTTCTTCGTTTTCTTCTTCTTCTTCTTCATCCTTTTTCGTCTCTTCTTTCTTCTTCTTCTTTATCTCTTGTTCTTCTTCTTCTTCCTCTTCTTCTTCTTCTTCTTCTTCTTCTTCTTCTTCTTCTTCTCCTCCTCCTCCTCCTCCTTCATCTTCTTCTTCTTCGTTTCTTCTTCTTCTTCCTCTTCTCCTCCTCCTCCCCCTCCTTCTTTTTCTTCTTCTTCATCGTTTTCTTTTCTTCTTTTCTTTTTCTCCTCCCTTTTCGTTTTCCCTCTATTATCTTATTCTTCTTCCTGTTTTTGTCGCTTTTTTATCAGCTATAGAATTTAGAGTTATAGAATTGAGATTCTTCAAAAAAAATGAAACTTTCTTTCCTCCTCATTGTTCTACTTGGTTCAGCATTCCACAATCGATAAATAAAGGAAAAATAGCGACAGGGAATCCTATTTCAATTATAAACTAATTTTTACATACATAAGCCTATCCTATCCTTTACAAGTTAAATTTCCCGGAAAGAGGCATACGATTATCCGCCAGAGCGCTGCACCGTAGATGCTTACAGCGAACACATGAATACTCGGATGGGGTGTGTTTTTTCCAAAGCCCTAGAATTAGAAAGATTTTAAAGAATTGAAAAAATTCCCTTCAAACAGTTCATAATCTTGATAAAAGATTTCTTGATAAAGATTTCAATGTCTTCAACCTTCTCCTCTACTTTGCTTTCTTCTATGTATTTACTCTCGACTGTTACCATAGCAGTTACTTTTTGACCGTAACTGATACGCGGATATAATAATTGAAGATTAGTGTGAAACTTGAGTTTCTCAGTGTTTCTTTGCATCTGTTTCTATCTGATTTTTTTAACCATGTAACGGAGGGTAGAATAGAATAGAATAGAATATTCACTTTATTCATGTAGATTACAAAGTATGTCGCTTAATTCTAGGTCATGATAGTTATTACAATGAACGTCTTTTAAAAATAGTAATTACAGTATCGGATTCATTGAACATGAATGGAAAACATGAGATAAGGGAGATTTTAAAATGAAAATAGATAGGTGTAAGTTCAATTCTAGATTGTTGAAGTCGACTTGGGTTCTAGTTAATGATATATTTTATGTTGAAATAAACGTAATTGAAAATAAAACTAATTGCAACATGGTTTTGCATCTACACGAAATGGCGGAGTTTGGACATATAAATGTCCATTCTTGGAGAAGGATATGCAAGGGTATCCTTCCCATCAACACTCAACCGAGGGTAGGAGCTAGGGAAAAAGAAGTGAAAATAATGATGATGATAAAGGAGAATGTAAGAAGATGTAGTATGAGGAGGAGGAGAGGAGGAGGAGAAGGAGGAGGAGGGGAAGAAGAAGGAGAAGAAGAAGAAGAAGGGAAGGAGAAGGAGGATAAGAGGAGGAAGAAAATGATGTAAATAGATGGTGTGTAAAATGATGGAGGAAATAGATGTTTCGTATTTAATTATAGTCATTATTAATTTTTCTTATAATGTTCATTTGAAATAGCTTGTGTTTCATTACTAGGAACGTCAATAAATTCACATCCAATTTAAGGCAAAGTGATCATATTTCACTACTTTGATATTTATTGAGCTGATCAAAGAAGTCGGCAACTCTTTATTGGCCCGAGTGGCAGAACTATTATTGAATATCAAAGGTTTTTTGCCGTCTCAGTTCCAAGAAACCTAGTGCTTTGAAGTTACTGTGTAGGCCTACTGTTTCTCCACTACAAAACTATGAAAATGGTAAAATTTCAGATATTTCAATTTTTCAAAATTGTATGATACTCTACTCGCTTTGCTGAGATTGGATCATCTTGAATTTTTTCTCTATCATTAAATTTAAGTTTTCTATGAGATATTTAAATTCTGATGTGATAGAAGGTTGTACAGTATTATAGGAGTGTGGAATGGTTCTCGTTTTTAAGTTTTAATAATGGATTAATACATTTATGAGATTCCCTATGTATAATCCTCCTCTTATTCTTTCTCCACGTCCTCCTCCTCCTCCTCCTCCTCCTCTTATAATTTCGCCTTCTCATACACCTACTTAATGATTTCGGCCGAATTGTCAAGGTTATATTGTTTTTATTGTTCATGTTTTGTCCTAATTGAATATGTATTATAAATATTCTGAAAATTCAACGCCGTATTATAAAAGTATCATATAAGAAAACGGCCCAAATACTTTAGTCATGGATACAAACGTATAATGTATATAAATATTTAGCTGGTTGGTTGACTAGAATTCTGTTGTAGTAAGCCTTTCATAATTATGATTCCAAGTATTACTGTAATACAACATTAATATGAAGAAAGAGAGAACAAAATAAAGATATTGAGAAGACGTGATAGGAAAAAACTTGATGATTCAAACATAATGTACTTGGATAATTAATTTGCTGCATAATCTAAGTATATGAGGGGAGTAATTCGATCTAATTCAATTTCACCGTTATTGAGTAGTTGTCTTTTATCTTAGCTTTATACACTTTTTAGTTGAGAGTGAAGCCAGAATGGCTCATTATTGAAGGAGAATTACCGTTTAATTATGATTATTCACCTCTATCACTATAATAAGCAGAGAGTATAGAAGAAGAAGTATTTACTTCTATTCTCCCTGATAAGAAGTACCATAATGATGTATAATTGTATATGTAATAAGTATATGATCCATGTTCACTAGAATATAGAAAGTAAACACTATCGCGGTTTTTCTCCTGCTAAGCTATAAGATAATACAACTTAATAGAGTAGTTTGTAAATAATTAATGTATTGTATATAATATCTTATCACTGCATCCAAATTTAATGATTTTTTTTGTATAGTACAGTAATAAATGATGAAAATTATAAAAGTCTAGGTATTTTCAAGTTGTAAAACTCAATTTCTTAAATTATAAGTTTTTTTTAACTTTGTTGACAATCAGGACCTGTAATCAGAATTTTTCTATCATGAGAAAATTGTCATCAAAATCTTGCTGTGAGGATTTCCGAGACATTTTGATGACTAGAGTTCTACAGAACTGGAGTTGGTCTATTACGCTTCTAGGAAACCGTAAGCCTGAGTTTATATGATATAGTATGAACTCAAATCATACGATCTTGCATCAAATTCCATCCAGGCTTGTGTGGAATTTGATGCCACTAAAATTAGAAACTTATACAACACTTTTTCTTGAAATATTCTCTGATGCACATAATATGAAGACTGAATACAATAGAGAGAGAAATAACTGAGGAAGTGTTGAAAAGAGTGGGGAGGAAGGTACAAAAAGTGAGAGAGAGATTGAGAGAATAAGAGAGAAAGAGAGAGAGGAAGAAAGTGTGGGAGTGGAAGTGTGAGGTTGGTAGAGATAGAAGAATTTGCTCAGTGAGAGTCGTGAACATTGAACGGGAATATTATCGAAAAACGATTTAGATGATGATTGATCTTTGAATCTTATCCTTTTCTTCTTCTCTCCCCCCTTCTCCTTCATTTCTCCCTTCTCTTTCTTCTTTTCTTCTCCTTCTTTAGATGATCCTTATCCTCTCCTTCTTCTCTCTCCCCTTCTCCTTCTTTTCTTCCTCATCTTTCTCCTTTTCTTCTCCTTATTCAGATGATCTCCAAGTCTTCTCGCCCCAAATCCTCTCCTATACCATTGAAAATTATGTATCACCTCAGATCCTCCTTCTGAATCCTACCTAAAGCCCGGCGTAGCCTAGTTTCCATGAGAAAGTATTCCAAAAATATTATCCCACCGAGTTCACAAATATTGGAGAATATCACTGACAGATCCAGACCCTATCAGAGAAAGACTCTAAGGCTAGGCGTACACCGGTTAGTCGAGACAAGACAAGACGAGATTAGACACGTTTAGTCACAGTAATTCACATAGTTGCTTATGAAGCAGCACAAACTGATGCATTCCAAGCTTCAGAACAATGAAGAAGTCATTTTTTTCTATATTCCTTGATACACTTTTCAATTACCCGTCTTTCGGAGAAGACGTTAAGCCGTCGGTCCCGACTGCCTAAAAAGTAGTCGTCATATCTCATCATCACCCCACTCATTACCCACGCACAAGCCTAGAGCTCATGTGGGCATCATCCTCAGAAAAAAAAAAAATTACAAATCGAAGTTGAATGTTTCGGGATTGTGAATTAAAAATTGTAGTTTCGATGCAAGATAGTTACGCTTGTTTTTGCAAACAATTTCTATAAAACAAAAGTAGTAATCTATAGGAGTTAATTTATACAGTTGACAATGAATTTGTACTGTAATACTAAGATACATGTGAGACACGATATTCCGTGACCACCACAAATTTTACTTTTTTTCACATAATCTTTTTCCCCTTCTTTTGATTTTACTTCTCTTCCTTCTACTCCATCTCCTCCTCCTTCACCTCCTCCATCTCCTCCTCCTCCGCCTCTACCATCACCTCCTACAACTCCTCCTCCTCCCCCACACCTCCTCCTCCAACTCCACTTTCTCCTCCTTCTCCTCCTCCTCCTCCTCCTCCTACTACTCCACCTCCTCCTCCTTCTCCTCCTCCTCCGCCTCCTCCTCCTCCCGTCCACCTCCTTCTCCTCCATCTCAACCTCCTTCTCCACATTCTCCTCCTCATCCTCCATCTTCTCCTTCTTCGTCCTCTTTTCCCTGTTTCTACTTTTTCTTGTCACGCAACAACTGTGGCAGCAAAGTCGGCGACAAACTGTCATAAAAACTTTTCCGACTTTTCCGAGACTTCTTTGCGACGGAAATTGTCGCCAAATTTACATGTTATTGCTGGCTGCTGCATGCAACTTCATAAGAACTTACCTCATTCACTCACCACTGCGCTGCAATCCGACAAATCTACTGGAAAGTCATGTTCAAAGAGAAAAAAACTTGCCAAGAAAATCAATCACCTGAACTGAATTTATAAACTAATAAACCGATACAACGGAGTATCCAAGGACCCGATATTGTAGTGTACAGATTTAGTCTAGGCGTACACCGGTTAGTCAAGACAAGACTAGACAATATTAGTCACGTTTAGTCACAGAAATCCACATAGTTGCTTATGAAGCAGCTCACACTGATGAAATGACTAATCGGTGTGTGTTGGTTCATAATCAACTATGTGAAGTACTGTGACTAATCTCGTCTTGTCTTGTCTTGACTAGACCGGTGTACGCCTAGCCTAACAGAAAAAACAGGACAGTCCTTCCTCAGAATTGCTCAAGTAATAAACATAGTAGCTATTTCCTGCAATTGAGAGAAACGTTTCAACATTTGGATTACTTCCATGAAATTAGAATAAGCTATTGTAATAAATAATAAACATAATGAATAATTTCAAATCATTATTAATGAATTTATTTCGATAAAAAATGTATGGATAATTGATTACAACCTGAAATTTGTTAGCAAAAGAAAACTGCCCCGGATGGGACTCGAACCGGCAACTTGGAAGCTCGTAATTATATCTGGCTTCAAAGACGAGAACGTAGCCTTCATCAACTGCGCCATCAAGGCATTGGGATGAAAGGCTGATTTGAGTAGTTCAATGTCATTACACTTCTCTGTAACATGTATTTGAAATGCAGTACCAATTTTTTGCTTGTAACTTTTTTTAATTTAACCCTCAATATTCAAAATCAATAGGCTTCTTACTTCATCTATGGAAATATTATATATGCCAAATCTCAAAAGTGTACGATCTTCCGTTCGTTTGTTATCGTGCGGACAGACGGACACCAGTACGATCGCATTAGGAACCCTATCGGGTCCTTAAAAAAATATAGAATTCTCTATTCTGTCAATAGACTTGAAAAAAATTCTACATAATATTCGGTTTAGAATAATCGTGAAATGAAGAGCAACTGATAAATAAATAGCAACAAGAACGAGAATAAAAAGAACGAGAAGCAGAAGTGCAAGAAGAATGGAAGGAAGAAGAAGAAGAAGAAGAAGAAGAAGAAGAAGAAGAACAAGAAGGAGAAGAAGAAGAAGAAATCTGTAAGTTGTCCTCAAAGGACACTCTTAATGGATAGAGGTTTATCTATTACTCGATGGCCCCTCCCCAGGGTATAGCATGCTGTACTGGTCAAAGACTTCTATCCATTTTATCAACAGGATTCAACCTCTCCCTAATGCATCAGTGATTTATGCAGTTATGTATTCATTAAGTTGAGCCTAATACCTCTACAATCTCATAAAACTTGAAAGCTTATAGAAATGTTGTTACTCGATCTCAAACCCTGAAGTACATAATCAAGAAGTCAAATGTGTTTCAGCTTTGGAATATATTAGTTATCTCATAGTAGAAAATGCATTATTTTGTTCTATTATTTTGAATATTTGAAGAAGAAAAAAACAATGGAAAATTACAGAACTGTGGAAAAATGCTAACGTTAAGTTATACAGAGCTAAGGAGAAAATAACAATGGAAAATTACAGAACTGTGGAAAAATACTGATGTCAAGTTACACAGAGCTAAGGAGAACATAACAATGGAAAATTACACAACTATGGAAAAATACCAATATTAAGTTGAAGAGCAAAGGAAAAATTAACAACGGAAAATTACAGAACTATGGAAAAATACTGACGGAAAGTTACACGGAGCTGAGGAGAAAATAACAACGGAAAATTACTGAACTATGGAAAAATACCGACATTCAGTTACACATTCAGTTTAATTTGACGCTTGGCATTCGATAGATATTTTTTTCTTTGCCATCGTACTCCACGGTCATCAGCAACGTCGAGAAATGTTATCTCTCTATTTATCTATCTACCTAATGCTGAGGGCCATATTAGGCTAGGCGTACAACGGTTAGTCAAGACAAGACAAGACGAGATTACTCATGTTTAGTCAAAATAATACACATAGTTTCTTATGAAGCAGCACACACCGATGCAATAACTAATCGGTGTGTGTTGCTTCATAAGCAAATATGTGACTAAACGTGACTCAAATAAATCTGATAATACACTCACATTCCCAATTTTTTAAAAATACTTTTTCAGAAATGCAAAATAAATACCTGTTCCTTGGGATGTCGCAGGTCAGAAACAATGAGTCCAGATATCATTATTGACAATCATATTGTAGGTTAATTCATTGCCTATAAATAATTCATAAAATAATTATTTTCTCATGAAAACAATAAATCTGAATAAAAACTACAAAAACTGAGAAAGTTTTCTCTTGCCCTATGTGTGTAACAAGTTTTAAATAATCTTCCCATGACTGTATTGTGTGCTTTCGCATTCTTCTCACAGTTTTTGTTGTCGACTAATCTTTCCTCTCTCTCGCTCTCTGTCTCTCTCTTTCTTCCCCTCTCCCTCTCTATCACTTCTCGCTCTCTGTCTCTCTCTCTTTCTTCCTCTCTCCCTTCCTCAACCATCCACCCCAACTCATTCGAAAGTAGAACATAAAACTTTGCGAGCAAATTTCGTGTCTCGCATTTGAGTGGAGAATTGCATGACCGGCTAGATTATTGAAAATTATTTATTAGCAGGATGCAGTTTTTGTTTGTTTGAATTGTAATTTTGTGCTGAAGTATGCAGAAAAGTTGAGGAATGGCTGTTGAATTTTTTTCGTAAGAAAGGGTTTTGTGTATGATTCATTAAAGTTTCTCGACGAGCCGTACTCGAGTTGCTTTTTCAAGTTGTTAAGGCTAGGCGTACACCGGTTACTCAAGACAAGACAAGACGAAATTAGTCACGTTTAGTCACAGTAATTCACATAGCTGCTTATGAAGCAGCACACACCGATGCAATGACTAATCGGTGTGTGTTGCTTCATAAGCAACTATGTGAAGTACTGTGACTAAACGTGACTAATCTTGTCTCGTCTTGTCTTGACTAACCGGTGTACGCCTAGCCTAATACTCGACGTTTGGAGAGCATGGTTTCTTCTAGTTTTACAAACAAATTGTGTTCGACAGAAAACATACAAAACCGATATTTTTGAATATCGAATATCGAATATAGATAAGTTAGAATATCGAAAATATTGAAATTTTAGAATTATCGAAGTTCGACTGAAGTAAAAATTTTAATGAGAATGTGTAGGTTGAGAGACTAAGAACAAATGCTATTTTACTCCTTATTCATCTAATTTCTTTTCTACTTCTTCTAAGACTTCTATTTTCATTCTCATAAGACTTAATTCTTCATGTTCTTTACTCCCCTGCTTTTATACTCTTTCTCTATCTTTTTTCTTTTTTCCTGTTTTGTTTGTTACTACCTTCTTCGTAATCTACAATTTCTTCTTTTTCTTCTTTCTCAGTTACTTTCCCCATCCTCTTTCAATTTCTCTACTTCCTCTTCCTCTTCGCTATCATTCGTCTTCTTCTACCACATTTCCTACTTCTCAGTTTTTTTTCTTCTTCTTCTACTCCTTTTTGAATTTCTTCTCCTCATTCTTTATCCCATTCTTCTTCTTCTTCTTCTTCTTCTTCTTCTTCTTCTTCTTCTTCTTCTTCTCCTCTTCTTCTTCTTTTTAATCTTTATCTTCTTCTTTTTAATCTTTATCTTCTTATTTTTAATCTTATCTTCTTCTTTTTAATCTTTATCTTCTTCTTCTTCTCGGCCTTCTCCTCCTTCTTCTTCTTATTCTTCTTCTTCTTCTTCTTCTTCTTCTTCTTCTTCTTCTTCCTTCTCCTTCTTCTTCTTCTTTTTCTTCCTCCTCTCCTCTTCTTCTCCTCCTCCTTCTTCTTCTTTTTCTTCTACCTCTTTTCTCCTCCTCCTCCTCCTCCTCCTCCTCGTTATTCTACTTTTTCTCCAGACATGCGGCCGGCGTCAAAACAACAAACTATTTCAAGTTTTCTGATATATTTTCACGGCAGTGATACATGTTTGTGCTGATACATCAGCTGCTGTGTGGATGGAATTGCAACGCCTTGTGTGGAGATATCATTTTACTGCAGCAGCCGTTGTGTGAACTTCGGCAAGAATGTGTCAGCGTGTGTGATTGATGAAGCTTTTTACGCCAGACTGCAGAGTGCTGGGGAAATAGCTGGAATTTGTTGTAATTTTAACTCATTTTTACTCACTATTAGGAAAAGTTGTTCTTTTCATGCGGTAATGGCGCGTTCAGACGTTGGCAGTTATTTCTTTAATTCCTTGCAGCTTAAATACTACTATCCAACAACTGATTTCTTCTTCTTTTTCTTCTTCTTCTTCTTCTTCTTCTTCTTCTTCTTCTTCTTCTTCTTCTTCTTCTTCTTCTTCTTCTTCTTCTTCTTCTTCTTCTTCTCTCTTCTTCTTCTTCTTCTACTTATTTTCTTCTTCTTCTTCTTCTTCTTCTTCTTCTTCTTCTTCTTCTTCTTCTTCTTCTTCTTCTTCTTCTTCTTCATCTTTTCAACTATTTCGTCTTCTTTTCCACCTCTTCAGTATTTTTCCATAGCTCTGTAATTTTCCATGATTTTATCTCAGGTATGAGTAATCGTCCTTCAGTATTTTCCATAGCTCTGTAATTTTCCGTGATTTTTATCTCAGATATGTGTAATCTTATGTCAGTATTTTTCCATAGCTCTGTAATTTTCCGTGATGTTTATCTTAGATATGTGTAATCTTCCTCCAGTATTTTTCCATGGCTCTGTAATTTTCCATGATTTTTATCTCAGATATGTGTAATCTTCCTTCAGTATTTTTCCATAGCTCTGTAATTTTCCATGATTTTTATCTCAGGTATGTGTAATCGTCCTTCAGTATTTTTCCATGGCTCTGTAATTTTCCATGATTTTTATCTCAGATATGTCTAATCTTCCTTCAGTATTTTTCCATAGCTATGTAACTTTCCGTGTTTTTTCTCACTTATTTAAACATTATCATATTGCATAAATACTTATATTGTTGAAAATTATTAGTTACAATTCATGAAATGAATAGAATAATATCACAATTTTTTGTAAATTCTATAATACTTTCAGAAAGAAACACATTAATTAAATAATATTGAACAGTTCTTTTTTTAGTTGTAAGAAAGACTGAATACAAAATAACAAACTATGGTAGTCAGTAAGCTGATATGATTACATATTGAAATCATATGTTAACAATTACTTATTCTTACAACTTTTGTGATCTAGAATCTCAGCAGTTATAATTATTGTTATCTATATGAATAAAGTAATCTAATCTAATCTAATCTCTATCTATCTTTCTATCTCTCTGTCACTCTATCTCTTTTTATCTCCACCTTTAGTGTCTTCCTTGTATTTCTCTCTGTCACTACACACCTCCACACTCTTGCTTCCTCTCAACTTTATTTTCTCTTCCACTCTCAGTATTCAATGACATGCATGTTGGGTTGGAAGTAATATTGTACTCTCTACCAAGATAAATGTAATCTTGATAATAGAGATCGCGTGATCTTGATAAATCTATATTATTTATTAGCTAAGGGTTTTCGTTTTTTTCCACGGCGTGTGAATATCATACGAAAATGGTTCTTAGCCATAAATCAAGGCCCTGAACCAAGAAAAGTTTATTCTACAGGACTTTGAAATTATCTATGTATCCTTACGGAGTAGTAATTTATTAACTGAACGCCAAGTCTTTACCTATGAATATCATTGAATGATAACACACAGATGTTCTTCATACCATTATGGAATGGGAAATGTGTCAGTGAAATATGGCAGGATTAATTTAAATTGTCATAAAACAGCTGTTTCGGCAATAGGTAAACAGTGGTTTTGACACAATAATCCAAAAGCTTAAAAGTCTAAGGGCCGGTTCATGAGCTCGGGATTTAGCAAAGTCCTAGACTAAAACGGGTGGCTATCGTAGCATCGACAAATGTTTTTCTCGACAGGTTAGTGGGTTAGTGGGTTAGTGTGTTAGCAGCATAGAGAGCTCTTAGTACATAGTTTCGAGGCTAACGTTTGTCGATGATACGGTGGCCACCCGTTTTAGTCTAGGACTTAGCTAAATCCCGAGTTCATCAACCGGCCCTTAAAATCTTTAAAAGACCTTTTTAAAGTAGACCTTTTAAAGCATACCTTTTTAAAAGACCTTTCAATAATCGGCGAGATTCAGCATTTCTAGGTTAAGTATTGTGATATTGATTTTCGAAGCAGCTGTTTCCTGAGAAGATAAATTGATCCTGCTATAATTTGAGTGAGAACATGTGTTGAAAGTAAGGATGTTAAAAACATAGAGATACCCCAATCCATCAAAAATGTATCCCAAATTCTCTATCAGTAACCTTATTTGAATTTAAATCTTTCAAACAGGCCTTATCATGTACATTTTTTCGGGTTCTATGTCAAAGTTAACATGCAAAATATCGGGTTTAATATGTTAATAGCGGGTTTTGAGTTTCATATAATTTTGAAATTCCCTCTAACAACGTGCACGCAGGGATTAGATATTTCACACAACAAATATCTCTGACTAATTATTTCCTCAGTCTGTTCAATCTTCCAATAACTTTGGCTAACGTTGAAAGCCATGGTTATAAGATTTCAACTTTCCAAAATCCATTATATCATAGCTGATCGGTAAAGCGAATTATTATTGGGGGTCGAGAACGCCTAATGTAGTGAGACGTATAAGTACACGATTCTGCACTCAGTCACCGATTGAGGGGTTGGGGGGTGTGGAAAGGGGGGTAGAGAGGAGAAGAATAGGAGGAGAAAGAGATGGAGAAATTGGTGGAAGGGTGGGATGGGAGAGAGGGAGAATGCAATCGATTTTCAGCCTGGTTTGATATGAAATCTTTTTTCTGATATTAGCTAGCAGGGGATTAGGGAGGGGGATAGGGGAGAAGAAGAAGAATAAGAAGGAAGAAGAAGAAGAAGAAGAAGAAGAAGAAGAAGAAGAAGAAGAAGAAGAAAAGATGAGAAGAAGAAGAAGAAGAAGAAGAAGAAGAAGAAGAAGAAGAAGGAAGAGAAGAGGAAGATGAAGAAAGAAGAAGAAGAAGAAGTAAAAGGAGAAGAAGGACAGCCTACCTTATGCGAAAATGGTTGTGAGAAGAGGATGGAGGAGAAGGAGAAGAAGGAGAAGAAGAAGAAAAACTAGAAGAACAAGATTGTGATGAAGAAGGAGAAGAGTTGAAATATCTCGAAAACTGCAGATGTAAATAAAAAACTAACCATGCAATTTGTTTTAAATTAGAAAATAAACCTTGTACAAATTTTTGATAAAAAGCGCGGTTTTCGAGTTATTTCAATTTATAAATTTCAAATTGCCGCCATTTTGAAATATTAGGTTGCTTCATTTTTTCTACTGCAGACCTTCATCTTAGCCTTGACCATGCCAAATTTCAACGAAATTAGTCGAACCATTCTGAAGGAAAAAAAATAAAAAGTGAAAAACAAAATGGCGTCCAAATGAGGGTGAACGAAGCATTTTAGGACTCATGTTTACTGGGACTTTTTTCTTGATTTTAATGTCAGGAAACAGCTCACGAAGTTTGTCGGTCTATTTTAGAATCACTCTGTATAATGAGGGAAGAATGAAGTCATCTATCCTATCTATCCTATCTATCCTATCTATCCTATCTATCCTATCTATCCTATCCATCCCATCCATCCTATCTATCCTATCTATCCTTTCTATCCTATCTATCCTATCTATCCTATCTATCCTATCTATCCTATCCATCCTATCTATCCTATCTATTCTATCTATCCTACCTATCCTATCTATCCTATCTATCCTATCTATCCATCGGTAAGCTAGACTGACCAAGGGTATAGCAACCCAATATTAAGGAAAGTTGTCTGAGGAACAGGAAAGTCGGGCGAAATAAGAAAGAAAGAAGAGGAAAAGGGGAGGAACCTGGGAAATGAGGCAAGAGGCAACTATAGAAGAGATATCACTTTGTCAGAGTGGAGAAAACAACAAACCTCATTAATTACAGCTACAGCTATGAGGAATGGCGTCGCTCTCATCTTTTCAAACTTTGAACTTAACTCACTCTGTTTCTTTCTCTCACCAAACTCTGCGCCTTCAACTCTTTTACACTCTAGTCTTTCCTCACTGAACTCAAAGGAGAGCATACTTAGAACTCAAAGGGACTAGTAACACTAGAGAGAGTAAGGGTAAGGAAAGGGTGGAAGGCTGAATCTGGAGAATGAAGAAACAGGATGGAAAATTGGAAAATGGAAAATTGAGTATGGAGGGCAGAAGAAGGAGGAGTAGAAGAGGTGGAGGAGAAAAGGAGGAAAAGGAGGAAGAGGGGAAGGAGGAGAAAGAGAAGGAAGAGGATGATAAGGAGGATGAGAAAAAGGTTGAGGAGACGGATGTGAGGGAAAGGAGAAGGAGGGGGAGAGCGTGAAGGGAAGGGGAAGAAGGAGGAGAAAGAGAAGGAGAAGAATTAGGGAGAGGAGGAGAAAAACGACGGGGTTGATGAAGAGGAGGAAGAGGAGGAGAAGAAGGAGGAGGAGAGGAGGAGGAGAACAAGGAGGAGGAGGAGGAGGAGCAGGAGAAGGAGAAGGAGAAGAAGGAGAAGAGGGAGGAGGAGAGAGATGAGAAAAGAAGGATGAGAAAAGAAGGAGAAGAAGGGTGAGGAAAAGAGGAGGAAGAGAAGGATGAGGAAGAGAAGGAGGAAATGGAGGAGGAGAAGGAGGAGAAGGAGGAAAAGGAGAAGGAGGATCAGAAGGAGGATGAGGAGGAGCAGGAGAGGAGGAGGAAGGAGGAGGAGGAGAAGGAGAAGAAGGAGGGGAGGAGGGGAGGAGATGAAGGAGAAGAGGAAGAGAAGGAGGAGGAAAGGAGGAGGAGGAGGAGGATGAGGAAGAGAAGAATTAGGACGAGGAGGAGAAGGAGAGGAGGAAGGAGAAGAATAATAAGAAGGAGAAAGAAGAAAGAGATGGGAGAAGAAGAACAGCAGAAACATAAAAAGAAAAGTGAAATGTAAGAATAATAAAAATAACGAAACTGGTTAATGTAAAGACGATAACTGGAATAGGAAACAGGAGATGCATGATAATAGGAGTAAAACATGATAGTAGGAGAAGCAAGATACTAAAATGACAGAAATTTGAACAGAAAAAAGAATAAGTGCAGGAATACAATGAAATAAGAGTACCAGTAGAAAAGTGCAAAAGAATAACAATAAGAGAGCAGGAAATAAGTTGAAGAAATCACAATAATAAGTAGTCGAAAATGAAGAAGAATATAACAATAACATTAACCCAAAAAAAAAACAGAAATAGAGAAAAATAAAGTTATAGAAGCTCGGAAGATAAGGCGAAATAAAAGATGAATGAATAGAGAGAGAATAAGAAGGAGAAGAGAAGGAAGATAGGTATCTCAGAACTCACCCCCTCGATTATACCCTTGAAAAAGACCACGACAAACAAGCCTTGTTTAATACTGAGATTTATGGTCTGACACCCGCTTCAAAGGGCCCCCCTTTTCAACCCCCTCTCACCCCTTCACACTCCCATCACTCTTCCACACCCCCTCCTCGAAAAATCGCCCCCACCCATTTCTACTTCGCTTCGTTAGCAATTTAGTAGAAAATAACTGTCAAACTAAATTAACAAACTTTCTGATTATTTGTTATTCAGACTCGGCGGCCGCTTAGCAGCACCCATCGATTGGCGAGGAAGAGGGCAAAGAAGACAGAGGAGGAGAAGATGAAGAAGAACATGAAGAAGAAGAAGAAAAAGAAGAAGAAGGAGAAGAAAGAGCAGGAGAAGAAGATGAAGAAGAAGAAGAAGAAGAAGAAGGAAAGAAGAAGAAGGAGGGAAAAAGAAGAAGAAGAAGGAGGGAAAGAAGAAGAAGAGAAGAAGAGAAGAAGAAGAAGAGAAAAGAAGGAGAAGAAAACAAGAAGAAGAAGGAAAAAGGAGGAGGAGAGGAAGAGAAGGAACAGAAGAGAAAGAAGGAGGAAAAGAAGAAAAAGAAGAAGGAGAAGAGGAAAGGAGGACGAGGAGGAGGAAGAGGAGAAGGAGGAGGAAAGGAGGAGGAGTAGGAGGAGGAGGAGGAGGAGGAGGAGGAGGAGAAAGAGGAGGAAAAGAAGGAGAAGGGGAAGGAGGAGAAAAGAAGAAGAAAAGGAATAAGGAAAAGAAGAAGAAGAAGAGGACAAGAAAGAAAAGAGAAGAATGGGGGAAGAGAAGAAGAGAAAGGAAAAGGAGAAGAGAAAAAAGGAGAAAAGGAGGAAGAGAAGAGAGAGAAGAAGAAGAAGAAGAGGAAGAAGAAGAAGAAGAAGAAGAAGAAGAAGAAAAGGATAGAGGAAGAAGGAGAAGAAAGATGAAGAAGAAGGAGGAGGATGAGAGGAGGAGAAGAAGAAGAAGAAGAAGAAGAAGAAGAGAAGGAGAAGGGGGAGGAGGAGGAGGTGGAGAGGGAGACGAAGAAGAAGAAGGAGAAAAAGATGAAGTAGGAGAACGTGAAATAAGATGGAGAAAGAAAAAGAAGAGTGATGGACGAATGGAGTGAGAGATTTAGTAGAAAAGGAAGAAGAAAAAGAAGAACATTAACTGAATTCAAACTCCAACTTCGAACTTTGAAAAGTGAAAAGGTCTTTTCATTATTACTTTTCTCGCAGTCTTTTCTATTCTTGATCAGTTTCCAAAACGTAACCCTCCATTACTACAAATCATGTAAAGTGGACTTCTACTTTGAAAAATATCTGCAATTTTAGCAGAGACCTTACTGGTTGCAACTCTTGTAAGCAATCGCGGGGTTTTCCCCAACTAAGTTTCCTTATTGTGTTTCCTAGGACCAGTTTCTTAGAAATTAAGACTGCCTGTTTTACTGGATAAATGTTTACTGACTAAAAAGAAGCACGCTTAACTTTTGTATTGTAAGGCTAGGCGTACAGCCTGCTGTGATGTTTGTAGAAACCGCCCATTGTGGGAGGAGCTTATCGAGGCCAATGGCAGTCGTTCACCTTGTTAGGCCATTCAACTGCCAATCACAGCGCTCGGTCACGAGTATTAATTCTGCTACACTGTACTTAAGTTTGAGTCGACAAGCATAAGCATAAACATGAGTAGGCTACTGTTGTAATTTTGAATGCATACAGAAGTATACTCTGAGGCTAGGCGTACACCGGTTAGTCAAGACAAGACAAGACGAGATTAGTCACGTTTAGTCACAGTACTTCACATAGTTGCCTATGAACCAACACACACCGATTAGTCATTGCATCAGTGTGTGCTGCTTCATAAGCAACTATGTAAATTATTGTGACTAAACGTGACTAATATTGTCTTGTCTTGTATTGACTAACCGGTGTACGCCTAGCCTTATGGGTTCTAATGTCGCAAGAGACATTTATTGAATAAATATTTCAGATTGATGATAATTTTGTTTTTTTCACTGTCATCAATTTTCGAATATATCGTCTTATCGTATTATTATTCAAGATGGTCAATATGCTTATAGTTGATTAAACATTCAGTTTTGAATAAGTTCCTCAAAAGGCACTAGAATCTTATAGATCATACGGGACGGTACACAGCGGCGATAAATTTAAAGTGCTCTAGATCATACGGGAGCATTCACACTAACGACAGCGATTTATGTGTGTGAAGTGGGTGCTAACAGCTTGTAATAAAACTAGAGCCGTTAATCACGCAAGTACTTAGTGCGGCCTCATCAACAATACTAACTTAGTCACAGAACTGGCTTCCAGGCCCTGTTTTCATTGCAACCTATCCCTGCAATAATTTGCCGTATACTTATCAGTATTTTAACCCATCAAAAGAAATGTTAATAGGATAGGATATGACCATAAACATATGAATATAACTCACACATATCTATGCATTACATAGTCATTTGTTTTACATGTAAGAGAGCTGAATACAACTTCCTATTAAAATACTCATCATTCAATTCAATCCAATTCAATTCATTACATAGTTATCCTCAACTTATAGAAATATCAAATATTTTATTATTAGACTAGCCTAGCCTCCGTCAATACATTCATCATGATAATTATAATGTTAGAGTTATTCAAGAAACAACATTTCAAATGGCCGTCATTTTGTTTTATGGATTTGAAAAATTGTCATAATTTTGTAGCTTTGTCCAGTTGTCATAAATGTTAATGCAAAGTTTCAATTCCATATGTTTCACCATTATTGAGATAAAAAATGATAAGTGAAAAAACAAAATAGCAGCTGAGTGAGTAACTAAGGACTTCCGGACAATTTAAATATGATATTAAGATATGGTTTTCACCAAGGAACAATGCCCTAGAATATTAGTAGGGAGTTCTGAAACACTTCACAATGTAACTTTTCCAACATGGAAAATAGTCTCTCTACTCTTGGTATTGCTTTAAAAACTTGAAATTATGAAAAAGTTCCTTTGTATTAGAAGGATATGCTCATCATAATGTAGAATAACTATTGAACAGACTATACTATCTCTTTACTGATTCCAATGTTATTTAGTTTACGCATTGTGAATGAAGGTCATTTATTACTATTATATTATTTCTATCCTATAAAGTTATTGCTATATCTGGTATACAAGCATTGATCTATTGCTTGAGTCTAAGCTCGGTGTCTCTGAAGGCTGAAGAAGAGAGGCGAAGAGTACTATACTAGTGGCGAAGCGTGGTATTCTTATTTGGTCATAATATACCCGGCGATGACCAAATAAGTATACCACGCTTCGCCACGCTACTATACTACTACACTACAAAAACCTGTTTTCCATGACGTATTGCATTTTTCCGAGTGACACGGAGCTTAGAATGGGACAGAACAAAGTTTTCTAATGGATATTAATCAATTTTTGTAAAAAATTGAAGCTCACTAACCTGTCGGTAGAGGAGGAGACCCCACACAGCTCCGTATAGTTAACACTAACAGAAGAGCAGCCAGCGACCACGTGACCATTTTGGCGCGAAAACAGCTGATTGGTTGTCGAACCATGACGTCACTCACCGTGCACATCCAATCAGAGCACAACACACTAGCACACACACGCACTAACACTCTCACACCAGTCGCTTATGATGGTTTTTCACTGCCAGTTGCATTTTAGTGGTTTCCGTGAACCTGTAACAGAGAATAAAAGGAAGGTTATTAACAAAAATTTGTTGTTAGATGACGTAATTTAGCAGTGGAATATTCAAGGAATTCATGCATCCACCCCTAAATATAAAAGGTGGATCATTCAAGACCTAAAAGGTTAACATACTGTTGATTGAATTTGTGACGACCTTTTGGAAGTGTCGAAATCTTTTATATTCCTTACCAACTTTCGCGGCTGTTGATATTCCTTTCCTTTAGTTGCATCCTTCTCTAAATTCTTTATTTTTCTCTTTCTCTATCCTCTCTTATGGGTCTTCTTCACTTTATCCCTTATTCTCTCAATTCTTCTTCACTTGCTTCCTCATTCTCACTACCTTCTCCCTACTTTCCCTACTCTCCCTACCTAATTTCTCTTTTTCTCTCTCTTCTCTTATGGACCTCCTCCATTCGATTCCTTATTCCCTCTATTCTCCCTCATTTGCTTCCTCATTCTCTCCACCTTCTTCTTCATTTCTCTTTTTCTCTCTTTTCTCTTATGAACCTCCTTCATTCGATTCCTTATTCTATCTATTCTCTCTTACTTGCTCCCTCATTCTCTCTACCTTCTTTATTTTCTCTATCTCTTTTCTCTTTTGGACCTCATTCACTTTATTCCTTATCCTCTCAATTCTCCACTACTTTGCTTCCTCATTCTCTTTACCTTCTTCATTTTCTCTATCTCTTCTCTCTTATGGACCTTCTTCATTCGATTCCTCATTCTCTCTATTCTCCTTTCCTTGCTTCATTATTCTCTCTTCCTCCTCGATTTTTCTTCTCTCTCTCTTTCTATTCTTCTTATTTCCCCTTTCTCCTTCTATGTACTATAACAGCATAACTGCTTTAACCTGAGGTAGACGTCCTCTCAATGAATTCTGAGAACCTGATTCTCGAATATGTCTAAATACAATTTTATTCCACTGGAGGACATCTCTTTTTTTGTTCTTGACATCATTCTCTCTGTCTCTCTCATCCCCTCTCTCTCTCTCTCTCTTTTTCTCTCTCTATCAAGGTCAGGTGTTGATGGAAAGGATTTCTTTGTATCTCCTTTCCTAGAATGGACATTGCTACGCTCACCTTTTCATCTAGATAACTCACAATATTATTATATCATCAGTATATTTTTGCTTTATATCTACTCATGGCATAAGTTATAGCTAGTGTAAATTCGACGAATAATTTATTGTATATTATTGTTATTATAATCTAGAATTTAATCAGTCATATTTGTTATCTACATGAATAAAGTAATAAATCCAAATCTCTCTCTCTTTATCCATCTCTTCCTCCCTCTCTATCTCTCTTTCTCCTTTATCTCTTCGAATTTCCACCCACGTTCCTCCTCATTTCATTGGTAGCCCGTAATCTACACCAGCTCGGGATCTCCACTGAAGGTCGCTCAGCTTTTTCGATGATTTAGTTAGAAGAATGATGAGAAACTGAGAGCGAACCTGGTGAAGCTACGTGATGATAAGTAAGGGAGAAAAAAAGAAGAAGATATAGAAGAAAAGAGGGAGCGGGATGGTTAGAAGTGTGAGGAGGAAGGAGTGAAGGAGGAGTAGGAGAAGAATGAGAAAGAACAGGAGGAGGAGGAGAAGGAGGAGGAGGGACAGGAAGAGGAAGAGGTGGAGAAGGCTATGAAGGAGAACGTTTGGAATAGAAAAATGAGGAGGAGGAGGGGAAGGAGGGAGAGGAGGAGGAGGAGGAGGAGGAGGAGAAGGAGAAGGAGGAGGAGGACGTGGTAAAGCGTTTCATGAATAATGTAACTCGACGCCGAGCGGTTATCATTTAGAAGGCTTGTGACCCCTCATAAGTATCCCGCTTTCTTTTAAAATCTCTCTTTCCCAATCTTATTTCTTTTCTTTATCCCTTCATTCATCTTCCGTTTCTTATCGAATTTCCACCCTACTTCAACCATCTCCCTCTTGTTATTATCTAAATCCCGGATGACGAACCAATATAATCATTCAATTATTATTTTTTTGTTTATAAATATAATGAAAATTATCAGAATATAGTGTTGAATGTATTGAGTTTATTTACGATTGTATTGCTATTTTCATTTTTTGTTGTGCATTGTTTTATTATTGTAATTTTTTTGTCAGTATTATGAATAAATTTCAATTTTCAATATCATAATATTGTAAGACTTGTTTCGGAACGAATGAAGAAATAGTGAAATCCCCAATCAACATCGAATAACACGTCCAATAATATTATATAACTGGTTGGGAAAGGAAAATTACTATAATTTCGAATGAATAAGTATCAAGTAGGCTAAGTTTTAATCGAAAATTTTCAGGACAAGCATTGTAATATATAATATAATATTATACAAGCATTATAACTGTAGTCAGAATCTTACGTGATTCGTTGAGGCTCTACTCACACTTCGAAACTCAATGACTCGGATAAGAAACATGTGCTTTCAAATGATGGCGTTCAAACGATGGGAATCACTCAACATAACTTACAGTGATATTCATTTAATTTGATGACATTAGATAGATAGATAGATAGTCATTAGGAACGTCAGGAAATTATATCTCTCTATTTACCTATCTGATGGCAAATCAAATGAATGTCACATGTGTTTTGCTTATCATTACAATACAATCTCAATGGAATTGGCAAAAGTATGGTGGATTTGTCTGAGCTAACCAATCAACTAGTAACTTGGAATAATCCAAATTACAGTTTAAATGACCAGATTCATTTCAACCAGTGCAATACCACAAATCTAGTTTTATTATAAGTCTGAGTTTGTTTGTCTTTGAATTTTCTTGCTATTTTTATTCCACGTTGTTCTACTCAAGCATTCCTATTTATTTCATCTGTTCTTGTAAATATTGATTACCTTTCTTTACTATGTTAGTTGTTTGAACCGCCATTGCTGTGATGTTTGTAGAAACCGCCCATTGTGGGAGGAGCTTATCTAGGCCAATGGCAGTCGTTCACCTTCATAGGCCATTCAACTGCCAATCACAGCGCTCGGTCACGAGTATAAACTTTGCTACACTGTACTTAAGTTTGAGTCTTCTTATTCAGTCCGTTGTAAGTCCGTCATTTTCCTCATTCTGATTTTCAGTCAACCGATGTTGCCAGATGACATTTGGCTGTTTTACGGGTATCAGCCAAGTCATCTGGCAAACGCAGGCTGTCTGACTGTCAGATACGCAGTAGCTTAGTGGGCGCAGGAGCTAACTGTAACTTTTATACTATTCAATTTGATAAGATGAGAGCTATAACCATTCTCCAGTATAAGATTCTCTGTCAATCAACAGATGGTTCTCGGACAAAATTTGAGAAATGAATCTTCAATAATTATTCATATAAATTTCACTCTAATTTTGAGCTTTCTTTTAGAGGTGGTGTAAGTCGTAAAAGCGTTGTTAAAACGTTGCGTGAAAAGTTTTGTGAAGGAAATAAGTCCTCAAATCTTGATGAAATAGATTGCATACTCCAATACGAACTATCTATCGACTGATGATCTGCCACTATCCGTACGAAAGTTGGTAGAAGGAGAAGAAGAAGGAGGAGAAGAAGAAGAAGATGGAGAAAGAGAAGAAGATGGAAGATGGAAAAGAAGAAGAAGGGGAAGGAAGAAGAAGAAGAAGAAGAAGAAGAAGAATAAAAGAGGGAGGAGAAAAGAAGGAAGAAGGGGAAGAAGGAGGAGAATAAGAAGGAGAAGAGGAAGGAGAAGAGGAAGAAGAAAAGGGAAGAAGAAGAGGAGAAGGAAAAGAAGGGGAAGAAGACGAGAAAGAAAAAAGAAAAGAAAAAGAAAAGGAGAAGGAGGAGGTGAAGAAGAAGAAGAAGAAGAGGAAGAAGAAGAGGAAGAAGAAGAAGAATAAAAACTGAAGAAGAAAAAGAAGGAAAAAGTTTGAGAAGAAGAAGGAGGAGAGGAAGAGGAAGAAGATGAGGAAGAAGAGAAGAAGAAGAAGAAGAAGAAGAAGAAGAAGAAAAGAAGAAGAAGAAGAAAAGAAGAAGAATAAGAAGAAGGAGAAGAAGAAGAAGAAGAAGAAGAAGAAGAAGAAGAAGAAAAGAAGAAGAAGAGAAGAAGAAGAAGAAGAAGAAGGAGAAGAAGAAGAACAAGAAGAAGAAGGAGGAGGAGGAGGAGAAGAAGAAGAAGAAGAAGAAGAAGAAGAAGAAGTGAAAGAAGAAGAAGAAGAAGATAAAAGTTCAGGCGGATCTGAAATTTATCTCTGCGAAAATGCAAAGAGCATTTCAGTGATGATATGGAGCACAGGTAGATAGAGTTAGTTGGTTTTAAGCCGGGAGCTCAGTCTGCCTGCTGGAGAGTTTACTAAACAAACTAAAGCATAACACAGCTTGAGGGGCCAAACATAAAGTGCGGGGGTCAAGAAAACTTTCCACCCCTATATTAAATCCAACCAGCTTCGAGACCTGACTTGCGTTCAACCCTTGGGGTTCGAGCTTGCCTGTAGTTTTCTCAGATCATCTACGATTTTGTTCGGATGTTCTCCCACAACTTCTTCTTCCAGTCTTTATTTCTTCTTCTTCTTCTTCTTCTTCTTCTTCTTCTTCTTCTTCTTCTTTCTTCTCCTCTATTTTCTACTCCTGCGGTTGAGTGTTAATGGGAAGGACATCCTTCTCCAAGAATGGACATTTATATGTCCAAACTCCGCCGTTTCATTTGTTAATCCATACCATCAAATAAATTTTCATAGTCTATTTTTTCTTCAGTCAAATCGAATATTGAATATATTTATGTTCCTTTAATTCATTTTTCTCGATTTATCTTCAGAAATTCTTCTCTTTTCCGGTCTTTTAGTATAAATAAAATTTTATTTAATAAGCTTAAATTGCACTTAATTACTTTTTTATTACACTTCTTCATGAAATAACTACTGTATCTTGATATAGAATCTTATTTGCTGACATTATGTTGTATTCTACATGAATCTTTCTTCTTCTTCTTCTTCTTTCTTCTTCTTCATCTTCTTTTCTTCTTCTTCTTCTTCTTCTTCTTCTTCTTCTTCTTCCAATCGTCCTCCTTATCACCTTCTGTCCACCACTTTCTCGTTTGTATCAGAATTCATATCTCCACTTCTTCCGATTTCCTTCTCTCTCTCGTTATATCACTCAAATTAACTTGGAATAAATTATATGAATTAGAAAAGTGAACTTGCAGGTTGAAGGCGAAACTAGAAGAGATTTCTGAACTGCAGTAGCGTTTTATTATTATGGACACACCGATATTGCCAGTTATAAGATCGTGTGGACGGGATGCTTTTCGAGAATCAATACTTAGCTCATTCTCAAGAAGGGAGAGCTGCCGCACCAAGACTCGCAGAGAGGGTGAAAAGAGGTAGACGGAGAATATGTGGGGCAATGGATGAGGAGGAGGAGGAGAAGGAGTAGAAGAGGGAGGAAGAGAAGAGTAGGAAGAAGAGAGTGGGGGAAAGGATAGAGAAAGGAGTAGTAGAAGGATGAGGAAGAGAAAAAGAAGAAAATAGAGTGGAAGGGGAGGTTAGAAAAGAGCGAATCAACTTTTATGAAGAAAGTTGGTTGCGTCGAAACCCAGAACAGTTGGCTAAGTTTGGATTGTTTAGGGGGAAGTTCCCAAGATTAAGGAGGAGGTGGAGAAAAGAGGAAAGGGAGAATGAGAAGGAGGAGAAGAAGAAATAAGGAGGAGGAGGAGGAAGAAGAAGAAGAAGAAGAAGAAGAAGAAGAAGGAGAAGGAGAAGGAGAAGAAACATCTGGTGAAAGTGAGGAAGTAGGCGTACACCGGTTAGTCAAGACATGACAAGACGAGATTACTTTAGTCACAATATCACACACCGATTAGTCATTGCACTTGTGTGTGCTTCATAAGCAACTATGTGAATTAATGTGACTAAACTCTTGTTTTGACTAATCGTTGTACGCCTAGCCTTAGAAGAAAGAGGTGGAGAAGAAGAAGGAGAGGAAGAAAAGGTAACATTTGGTGTGAAGGTGTGTGAGGTAGGAGGAGGAGGGGGAGAGAGAACATTTAGGGGAAAGAGTAAGAGAGAGAAAGAGAGAGAGACTGACTGAGGTAACATTTTCAGTATGAGGGTGAGTGAAAATGAGAAGTGAGCTGACTTTGAAATGAAATCGAGCCGAGGTTAAGGCGAAAATCTGAAATGTGTTTTCGAAATGATATTAGGAGCATCAGACCACCACGAATGAATTGCCTCCAAGGGTAAGGAAGCAAATGAAATAGGGTAAGAAGCAGGGAAGGGGAGTAAATGAAATAGGGGAAGAATGACGAGGAGGAGGAGATGATGAAAAGAGGGGAGGAGAGGGAAAAGCCATCAGGGTTACAGAAATCGGAGCGGAAAGATTCAAGATCAAATTTAACTGTCACAGATAGAACGGATTGATATTGAAGTTGATGATAATCATTATCATCATCATTACTATTATTACAACTTCACTATCGGCAGAAAGTAAATGATCGAAAGAAAGCAAATTGTGATGGATGCAATAATTGGTTGTTGATCCTATCCAACTTGCGTAGTTGGGTTACGTTTTTTGAAATGGCGAATGTCGAATTGCTTGTTCTATAACGTTTGTAACAAGTTTTTTTTGTATTTTTTTTTTTTTTTGAGGGTGATGCTCACATGAGCTCTAGGCTTGTGCGTGGGTAATGAGAGGGGTGATGATGAGAGATGACGACTGTTTTTAGGCAGTCGGGATATTTTTCGTCTTCTCCGAAAGACGGGAGTGGCCGTTTCTGTCAAAATCCGTTCCGGCAACTGTATTAATGTGATTGTCTCAACTACAATTCCATCAAATTCAGATAATGCAGTTAGATCAGCTGTTCTCTGACAAGTTAAATGGATCCTGCTATAACTCGCCGGTCAACAAAGATGAAAGCGGAAGTTATCGAAGATCTGAACAACCGCTTGTTACAGTCACCTAGAAAATCGCTGAAAAGGTTATCAGAAGCTGGGGTGTCATTAACTACAGCTAAAAATTAATTTATACCCATATTTAGTGCAATAAATTTTGTAATTCAACTTTGGGTTGCGTCCTTAATGAAACACCCTGTACGTGTACAATCCCATTTGTTGTTTTCGGCAACAAACTTCATACAAAACATTCTGTATAACAAGGAGACCTCCAAAACCATCAAAAAGCAGCCGTTTTTCGTTTCTAATGTTCAGTAGCTCATACAACCACAAGAATTCTTTTTCGACACCGAGAAAAACTGAGCAGAGAACTGTGAAGATTATTTTGTTCGAGGAAAAAACAAACATACAACTCAATACAGTGATAAGTCTCAAAGTGTAGAGGAAATAACTCAGACCAGACAACAGCTGGAGAAAGTGAGTGAGTGAGAGAAAGAAGAGAGAGAGAGAGTGAGTGAGAGTGAGGAAGCAATGAGGTCGGCATCTGCCAAAGACTGGCAAAAGAGAAATTGCTCAAAGATGGGTAATGAATCAGAAAGCAAGAAACAACGGGCGAAATGAGTATTTTATACACACACATGTCCTGTCCTTTCAACAATATTTGGTTCTTCCCTCCTTCATTCTCCTTCGTCGTCTTCTTCTTGTTCTTGTTCTTGTTATTCTCTCCTTCTTCTTCTTCTTCTTCTTCTTCTCTCTTCTTCTTCTTCTTCTTCTCCTCCTTCTCCTTCTCCTTCTCTCTCCTCCTCATCCTCCTTCTACTCCTCCTCTTCCTCCTCCTCCTCCTCCTCCTCCCTCCTCCTTCTTCTTCTTCTTCTTCTTTTTCTTTTCCTCTACCATTATTTCCCTACCTTCTTCTGTTTTTGTTTCATTCTGCCCCCTTTCCGATTTCAGCTTCCTGTACCTTCACTTCCTCTCAATAAGGATTTTTTTTTCTCATGTTATTCGTCTCTTTCCTTTTCTCCTTCTTTGTCCTTCCCTCCCCTTTTCATCTTCTTCCTTATCATATTTCTCTTTTTCTCTTCTACTTTGAACCTTTTTCACGTTGAATACCTTCACTGCTTCTCAAACATTAAGACAAGTTTTTCTCAGGTTTCACTTCTTCTCATTCATTGGTAATCTTCTCCAAGAAGAAGAAGGAGAAGAAGAAAAGAAGAAGAAGAAAAGAGAAGAAGAAGAAGATGGAGAAAGGAAGAAGAAGGAGGAGGAGGAGAAAAGAAGAAGAAGAAGGAGAAGAAGAAGAAGATGAAGGAGAAAAGTGAGAAGAGGAAGAAGAAGAAGAAGAAGAAGAAGAAGAAGAAAAGAAGAAGAAGAAGAAGAGGAAGAAGAAGTAGAAGAAGAAGAAGAAGAAAGTGCATTGTAGGATGCCAACAGCATGAGTAGTGTAGACTACGCGCTCCAGAAGAGAAGAATGTTGTCATTATTTATCTCAAGTCTCCTGCTCCAATACACACTTCCACTACCACTCCCTCGCTCCCTCCTCTCATTCCCTCTCACTCTATCTCCATTCTCCATGACCTTACCCCCTTCCGCCGATACTCGTATTGGGGGTACTCGAACTCCCTCCCTCAGCATTCGCCAGAAAGCACACCACACAAAAGTATGTGCCATCTATAAAGTGGATAGATGCATTGTAACGATCCTATAGTGTTGTGCGTGTGTGTACTTCTATATTATGCTCTTTCAATATTTCTAAGTCTCTCTGTCCTTTCTCCTTCGAAACGGCTTTTTGTCCTACTTTATCTTCTTCTTCTTTTTCTCCTTCTTCATCTTCTTCTTCTTCTTTCTCCTCCTCCTCCTCCTCCTCCTCTAACTTCTTCTCTCTTTCTCCTTCTTCTTCTTCTTCTTCTTCTTCTTCTTTCTTCTTCTTCTTCTTTTCTCCTTCTTCTCTCCTTCTCCTCCTTCTTCTTCTTTTTTTTCTCCTTCTTCTCAACTTTTCAATTCTTTTTCCTCCTTCTCCTTCTTCTTCTTCTTCTTCTTCTCCTCTTCTTCTTCTTTCTCTTCCTCTTCTTCTTCTTCCTCTTCTACCTCTTTTTCTTGTGTTGCCAGTTGTACTAGTTGTCTAGTTGGTCATTGACACTCACACAAGGTTCATCTCTGCGGAGATTCTGCAGGATTTTGCTGGGGGAAGAATACTTTTAATAGGATTGTGGTCTCTTCAATCCTCCCTCCACTTTCTCCCCTTTCACCCCTTTCTTCTTCATTTTATTTTCCTTCAATGGTAAAGGATCTGAATTGCATAGACTGTTATGAAATCGTCAATGGAGCTGAAATTCATGTGAATACTTACCTCATAGCATGAATCATCAATTGACATTAAAAATTGAAGGTTCAATGTGGAAAGAATGACTCTGATGATCCAACTATTCTGCACTGAAAGACAGAGAGAGACAGAAATAGAAAGAATACAGATAAGAAGAATAGGACAAGCGTAGCCTGAAAAAGTTGACAGAAAAGTTGTGGGAAGTTATCATGGCAGCAGAGAGGGATGATATGGTGGGAAGTACACTCCCCCCCACACACCCATCTCTTTCTGCGCATTGTTCTCTGTTTACTGTTCTACTTGGCCCAAATACAATGAGTTCATTCTTCCCCCCCTTCACCGCCAGCTCCACACCAGGGCGCTTCTAATCTCTCTCTCTCTCCCCATTCGCCATTCAACTCACAAGCCTTCAACAACAACTTTTCACAGAAAACTTTCCATAATCTTCTTTTTAATAAAGTCCACGCTCTGGCGAGCCTCGAACAAGGCACTACTCACCCCCTCCCTCCCCACCCCAACACCACCCCTCCAAAACTCGTCTTCTCCTTTTTGGTCCTCTGGGCCGGATTTGCCGACAAATTTCATTATCATCATTATATGGCGTTTTTATTCTCTCAACTTGAGATGTCTCATGCTCTGTGAAGAGTGGAGACAAAGCATGCTTGATAAACAGATGGCATTGGTCTGCTTCACTAGGAAGTCATTCTTTCATGACTGATTTCTGGTGTGTGTGCTCTGTTTGTTCTTTTCTCTGACTTGATCCAAATTACAATTATTGGGAACAGAATAGATATGATAGATAGGTATTCTAGTTACTCTATGTGTGTATGTACATTGAGTTTCCATCATAGTGAAGTGAACTTTTCAAATACATTGTTGTTGATCAAGCAGATGTTTGTATGAACGGAATGTACTCTCGATTGTGTATTGTTCTTTTCTCGGGCCCGAATTTATTGTACTGTATTCAGGGTTTCCTTCGCCCACCCGTCGAATAGATCACATGACATGGCAAACTTCATTTCCCCTTCCCCCTTCCACCCGTGCAACCTCCTCCCCCCCGAGATCATTGTTTGAGGAATCATGTTGGATCGTATAGCAGCAGCAGCAGCACATCATTCCAACAACAAAAGCCAAAACCGTTTTCACTTCTTTTCTAGACGCTTTTTACTCTCGTTCACACTCGTTTTACACTCGTTCACTCTCATTTCTCCTTCATCATCTTCTTCATTCTCTATTCCATTTTCTTCTTTTCATCTTCTTCTTCCTCTTCTTCTTCTTCTCCTTCTTCTTCTCCTTCTCCTTCTCCTTCTTCTCCCTCTTCCTTTTCCTCCTCTTCTTCTCCTCTTCTTCTTCTTCTTCTTCTTCTTCTTCTTCTTCTTCTTCTTCTTCTATGTCTTCTCTTTCTTCTTGTTCTTGTTCTTCTCATTCTCATTCTTCTTCTCCTCCATACCTTCCCCCATCAATATTGTCCTCTCCCCTTTATCCCTCTTTTTATCAGTTTTCTCTCCTCATTTGTTTGTATGAGGTACCCGATGGTTGCTAGAATCAGAAAAACAGAAGGACTTGAATGGAGTCAGAGAGGAAAATATGATGAGAGAATCACCTAGATTGAAAAGCGTTAATATTATTGAAAAAAAAATAATTGAAATGACATTTAGAGAGTTGAACAATAAGAAAGAGGAGACAGGCGAGGAAGAAGAGAATGATAAAGAAGGGAGGAAGTCAAAAACAAAGATAGTTTGGAGAAGAACACCAATGAATGAAAAGAAGTCAAACCTGAGAGAAACAGTGAAGGTACATCTATCTAACATGAAAAAAGGGGAAAAGTCAAAGAGAAAAAAGAGGAAGATTATGAAGAAGAGAAAAATGGGAAGAAAGGCCAACGGAGGGGAAGAGGAAAGAGACGAATAACATGAGAAAAAAACAGACAATAAAAAAGAAAGAAGATGGAATAAAACAGAAGAAGTGAAGAAGAAGAAGAAGAAACAGAAGAAGAACTGGAAGGAGAAGAACAAGAAGAAGGAGGAAAAGAAGTGGAAGCAGAAGAAGGACTAGGAGGATGAGGAGAAGAAGGAGAATGAGAATAAGGAGAAGGGGAAGGAGAAGAGGAGGAGGAAGAAAAAGAAGAGTGAGAAAGCGAAAAAATGAGGTTGCTACAACATGGAAAAGGAGGTACGATCGCTTTCTCGGTGAATGGGCAGAAATAAAAAGGGTTTGTGAGAGCAGAGATGACTGTGATGTTGATGCGAGAGGCTGAATGAGATGAGAGAACAAAGAGAAGAAGGGAGGAGTAGGAGGAGAAGAAGTAGTGGGAGGAGGAGAAGGGCTGGTAGAGGAACAAAGCACTCTTCGAAAGCGAAACAAAGGGTAAGATAGTGTATTATACATGAAAATGTCAAGAAATTATGGAACAAAGGCTGGATAGAATAGTTGGCGCAAAGTGAAATAGGGGGAGGGGGATGTCTAGACGTGGAAGAAAAAGAGGAAGAGGGGTGATGAGAAGGAGAAGGACCGGTGGGGGAAGTAAAATAAGTGAGGTACATAGGTAAATAATAGAATTTAATGTGAAATTGTAATTTATCTACGACCGTGTTATAATGCAATCAACACAGCTTTATAATTGAAATCAAAACAGTTGCTTTTTCGAAATGGAATTTGAAACTTGTATCGTAATGTCAACTTTATATGAAACGGCATGTTCATTATGAGTCGTTCCTAGTTCAATATGATCCAGTTTTAAAACACTGGAATGAACAGAACATAATCGCAGCTGATTTAAGTTGCTCATGCGTGTGTTTGGCTAGCAGCTGTCATATCATTGAAATAGAACATAGTCGTTTGAATCAACAACCTTGAACCTTGTATCATTCAGAGTATCATTATGAGAAATGCCGAGAAAGCTAGAGTTAACATCAAACTCCAAAAAAAGGGAGTGACAATGCTGTTGTAGGATTCAACAAGCCATCTGATTGGTCAGTGAGTTGAACGGTCGCCATTTTACGATTTTAACCAATCAGAAGCGAGCTGTATGCAACGTCACAAGTCACCTGACAGTCTTTCAGAAATCCAAGAGCTGCTGGCTTCCGATTGGTCAAAATCGTGAAATAGCGTCCGGTTAGCTTATTGGCCAATCAGGTGACTCTTTCCATTTTCGTAGGCGTTCTACGTCATCAGCATTGCCACTCCCACATTTGTTAGTGCTTGGAGTTAGTTTCAGATTTCTCCGCAATTCTCACAAATCTGAATCACTCAATCTGATTCACAATTTATGAAAATTGAAGGCAGTGGCTACGCGTCCGTCAACCGTACGCCGCTCAGACGTACGTCAAGCGAGTCATGTGACCAATGACGTCATGGGACCAAGCACAATGACGGGTTGACGGACGCCGAGATTTAGTATTTGTAGGTTAAGTTGGGTATTGTGTCAAAACTGAGTAGGCTAACACAACATTCCTCTACATTTTAGAGGGTCTTGGCTAACATCAGAGCTGCTTTAATGATCGCATATTCGGTTTACCAGGTTTTGTCGATACTTTGACAATTAGACTACGCTTACCCTAAAATTGGTAATCTCTTAATTTCCAGTTTATTTAGTGTATGAGATCTATTTTTTAAATCCTTTCTTCAAGATAGCCCCCTAGAAAAAATCTGGAAGCTTAAATCGGGAGACCATAACCTGCCCTTGGGAAAATTAGATTAGATTACTTTATTCATGTAGATAACAATAATTATAACTGCTTAGATTCTAGATTACAGAATTTGTAAGTATAAGTAATATAATTTTTAACTTTATGAATATGACTAATAATTTTTAACAATATAAGTATTATAATGCAATGTGAAAATGTTAATATAAGTGAGATTTATCTACATGAAACGGCGAAGTTTGGACATGTAAATGTCCATTCTTGGAAAAGGATGTCCAAGGACATCCTTTCCATTAACACTTGGCCGTAAGATTTATCAATACATGATAAAAACCTAAGGAATAAAAAATTAAATTTAAGTAGATCTTTTAAAATTAAAACTAAAATTTAAATTTTAAACCTGAAATAAAACCTTTAAGATAAATACTAAAATGAGATGAATAAACTATTTAAATAATGAACTGTTGAATGAAGTATATACATAAGGTGAATTAAACAAAACAAATATGTATGACACTAAAAATGATTCAATAATACTCATATTTTTAAAACTCCTAATTATATAATTTTTAAAATCATGAATAAAATACTACCAGTATAAGGTGAATGGGTGATGATGAAGTTTGATGAAGGTTGACATGCTTTGCTCTAGGGTTGGACATTCTCAATCATTTTCTCTACAAGATGTTTCCTAAATTTTAAAATGAAGCTCGCTCGACTTTCAAGAGATCTAATAGAATCAGGGAGTGCATTCCATGCACGACAACCACTAACAAGAAAGGATTTAGTATAGATTGTAGTTCGGTGATTCGGTATCCTGACATAGTAAAGACGGTAAAATGACATAGTAAAGAATTCAACTATTCAGCTGAATAGTTGAATGAATTCATTCTCTTCTTTTCTTCTAATGAATGCTAATAAACTGTTGTAACTATCAAATTTCAGCCCTTCCACATTCATAGCTAATTAACAACTGAGTTCGATTTGACATGTGCCAACTGCCAATACCTTATTCGTCTGTCAACCTACAGTACCCGTGACGTCATAGCTTATTCATCCGTCAACCCACAGTAACCGTGACGTCACACATCACGTGACACTCTTGACGGACGTCCAAGCGGCGTACGGTTGACGGACGCGTAGCCACTACGAAAATTGAAATTGGAATTAAACTTTCAAGGGAACAATGAACTTGAAATGAGGCAGACAAGAAGGTAATTAAAAAAAAGATTAGATTTTCTTTCTTTTCCTTCTTTTCCTACTTCTCTTCTTCTCCCTATTCTCCTTCTTCTCCTTCTTCTCCTCTTCCTCCCTACTCCACCTCCACCTCCTCCCTCATTCTCCTCCCCCTCCTACTCCTACTCTACCACTTCATCATGCTCCTCCTTCTTTTTCTCATCCATTTCCTTCTTATCCTCCTCTTCATCTTCCTCCTCATTTTTCTTCATCTCCTCGTTTTCCTCCTCATTTTTCTCCTCTTCCTCTTCCTCCACCTTTCTTACCTTCTCTTTCTTCTCCTTCTCGTCCTTCTCCTCCCACTAAACCTCTTAATCCTCCTCCTCACCTTCTCATCCGCCTCCTCATCCTCATCCTCATTTTCCACCTCCTTCTCTTTCCTCTCTTCCTTCTACTCCCCATTCTTCTTTTTCTTCGCCCTCCTCTCTCTTGTCCTCCTACCCTTACTTCTCCTCCTCCTCCACCCTCTTCTCCCGATTTTCCTTTTCCTCTTCCTTCTTCACCACCTCCTCCTCCTACTCCTTCTCATCCTCCTCCCATTTTTCTCCTCCTCCTCCTCCTCCTCTTCCTCCTCCTCCTCTCCTCCTCCTCCTCCTCCTCCTCCTCCTCCTCCTCCTCCTCCTCCTCCTCCTCCTACTCCTTCTCATCTCCCCCATTTTTCTACTCCTCATTCTGCTCCTCCTCCTCCTCCTCCTCCTTTTCCTCCTTCTCCCACTACCTCTTCTTGTTCGTGGTACATTCAAAGTATCCACAGTTATTCTCTTCTTTTTCTTCTCCCAATCCTCTTCTTAACTACAATCCTTCTCTCATCATTCTCCTTCCCTCATTCTTCTTTTTTCTCCTACTTCTCCTCCTCCTTGTAACTTCTTCTTCCTCCCTGCCATCTCCTTCTCTACTCGGCGTTTCCATTTTTCCCGTTCTTCGTTCGAAATGGAACGATCGCATCCTGTGAGTGGTTCTCCCTATTCTCAATAATAGTGCATCCATTACCAGATATCTATATGACGTACCATTTCGTATCATATTGAATTATAGATATATACCAGAGAAGCGTGCAATATCTTTGCGTATCATTTTTTTGTATTGCAGCATATAATATGTTATATATGTTCAAAAAGTTTCGGTTACATGACTGTGGCGATAGAGATCACGCGAAAGATGCATCAGTATTTTCAAGGTAACTTATATTCTTCATTTTTCTATATAATATATTATTCCATTTTAAGATCTTCTTCCATCTGTACTTCTTACATTTATCTTTTTCTTCTTCTTCTTCTTCTTCTTCTTCTTCTTCTTCTTCTTCTCCTTCTCTTCCTCATCTTCTTCTTCTTTAAGTACTGTACTTTAAAAAAACTTTCTTTAAAAACTTAGTACATTATTTTCCAACAGATAGTGTTACAGGTACTATGCCAACAGGTACTAGTTGACTGGTACTAGTTGACTGGTACTGGTTGACTGGTACTAGTTGACTGGCACTAGTTGACTGGACTAGTTCGCTAGTAGGCTACCAGTCACCTGGCATCGTGTAGACAAGGCCCAAGTTCAATAGATCAGCTTCTGTTCTGTTAGAAACTTGGTTGTCGTAACAGATCTATCTATCATGGTAGTTGAGTTACAGCAGCGAACTTGGCAAGTTAACAACTTGTAAGACAGAGGTTTCACAAAGTTTTAGCACGTGCCATCTTCAGCAAACTGGAATCTGTTGTTTCAAAACTCAGTTTAACGTTCGATAAATTCCTTGTGAAGTCAAATTCCTTGAAAGTGAGGGTTTCCATGGCTGATAAGGATGCATTCAAAGGAGATGGTTGCATTTCAAGCGATGGCTAAGAATAGATTATCTTATATATTCAAAGATATAAAGTTGGTGGGCAAACTAAAAGAAC